>OX359246.1:64281851-64747711 GCA_947179485.1 Allacma fusca
CTGCAAAGGGGAATTATGGCCGGGTTTCACTTTAGCGTTTGTAGCGGGAGCGTAATAGCCGGTTTTCATTTTAGGCATTTTAAATTATAGCCGGTTAGTGAGTTTAGCCGACGATATGTAAGTACATCATAGGGCAACTCTCAATAGCCCAGTTTATGCGTATGTACAAGTGGTTAAATATGGAGTGAATATATCGTATCGACAACATAAATACAGATGCGCCATGATGGAGGGATTACTTTTTGGGGAATTTTGTTGAAGGATATATAAATGTGTACGTAAAAGCTTGAATTTCATTGAAAAGCGAAATTCAAAATTTCATCGACTTTCAAAAACTCAAAATCCTTATGGGATTTAACATTAACTTTTTATGAAAAGACAGGTCCCCACCTGTGGTATCGTTTTAAATTTTGAAACTTGGTGACGTGTCCTAGGAGAACGGGGCAAAATGCACTCGAGTTACATGAGTTTTGAAACATACTAGGTGAGTACTAAAACATGTGCTGTGCTTTGTTTGAATCGGCTTGTACCATCCCAAAATCTTACCTTGTGAGTACAAAATACTTGCCCACGGCCTGCTAACTTTAAAATACAAAATACTTTGTGGTCTGAAAATGCGTATTTTAAAATACTGTATTTGAAAATACTGCATAGCTCTGGGTGCTGCACTATGCTATGTATTAGAGGTGGGATTCGGGCTTGACTTCAGGCCCGAACTCGGAAGAAAACCGAACAAATACTCTATTAGCCCGACCCGGCCCGCCAACGGGCTAAATATTTGATATTCAACCCGGTCCGTTTTATGCTCCTTAAATTTTATGAAGCCCGAACCCGTTAAAAACCCGGTCTCCAAAACTTTTTACAGCCTGAACCCGCTAAAAACCCGATCTTTAAATAGTTTTAAAACCCGAGGAAAACCCGGCGTTTTAGTAACAATTGAATCCGATGGGAAACCTTCGTTTACATATTCTATATATAATATTTACATATATTATCCATCCCTACTCATCACATTCAATAAGTGTGCAATAATCGAGCTAAACTTCTTTTTGGGCTCTGAAAATTTTTGAACATCACGTCAAATACGCAACGTCAAATATGTATGCCAACTATCTGTACTAAATTCTATTCTAGTAGGATTGTGGGGTAATTTTTAAGTTCTGGCCGGCCCGAAACCCGAACTGAAAAATAAATACAGGCCCAAGCCGTATCTTAACCCGGTTTCATTGTCTTAGTGCAGCCCGAACCCGGTCGGAGCCCGACGTAAGTTCGTATTTACAGCCCGAACCCGACCAAAAACCCGGTCGGGCCGGGTTCTGGATGGCCCGAATCCAAAAACCCGCTTCCGGGCACCACCTCTAGTGTATACTATAAGCGTTTTACTGACAAACAGTCAACGCTAACTGGTATGTTTATAAACGTTTTAGAGTATTTATAAGGGAACGTATAGTTACCAGGTTAAACTGTTACATGGCTTAGTGAAGCTTCGCCCCTTAGCGACTTAGGACGTAGTGCTGATCACAGATGATTTTTATGCTACTGCGCAATGTTGCTGGCTTGACGGGCATGTTTTTAAAATATCAAGCATAACCTAGCATGACTGCGTGGTTCTGTATAGGGTTCGCTCGTGCGCTCTCAAACGATGTTCTTGATTGGAGACGAAGTTTAACGTTACGATTCCAGGTTAAAAAAATCGGTGCAATGTACCGATTTAAGCAACCTCTGTTTTCACGTTCAGGAATTTGAAATTTACGAAATTGTAACAGTTTAAAAAATCAATAGCTACCTTGGAAAAAAATCGTTTAAGAGGCAGTTACTTACGGCGAACTTCTAAATAGTTAATAAAAACGCTTACTAGGAAAATCATCTGTGATCAGCACTACGTGCTAAGTCACCAGGGGGCGAAGCGCCGGCGGAATGTGGCAACAAGGGCTTTTAACAGTAATGTGGTGTGTACAAGGAAACGTGTATTTAAATCCCCACGTACTGGACACAGTTATATCTACTGGGCAAAGATGTTAATCGAGGCAAAAGAAAAAAATTGTTTATATATGTGCTTTCTTGTAAGTAGTATTATATTCAGTACGCATATAGCAAATTGTGCAAAACTTTTCATATTCGATTTTAAAACCCGACTACGTACTCCCGACCTCTACCGGTCGTTATAACACAATTCAATGTTACAACAATCCTACAATAGATGGCACAAGCCGTGCTCCCCAATGTGCACACATATGTATTACCTTAAGTTTATACGTGACCTCATTTATTTTTCTGAGGTCAAACGGATGACACGATGTCCTTCAAAAACAATGGGGTTCTTCCCTCTAGAATCAGTCCCGGTAAAAAATGTGTAGTGTGTAGAAAGCAATGCTTCTGCAGATATCGGGCAGACAAGGCAGCCTCTACAGACAGGCAGACCTTCGCAATATGGACTCTCGTTTCGCTTCGCCCCTAAAAAGCTCGCAACGCTATTTTTAAATCTGGTCTTGGTAGAATTTGTGCGTATTTGTAAACATGTTATGGTGATCCCTGGTCAGACCTCATAATTGTGTTGTATTATGTCAAACAATTACGTAGTTTACTTAATACGTGGCGCTGACATGTCATCGCAGTAAATTTTGGTGTTTTAATTAGCTACAATGAAACCTAAAGGCTGCAAACAACAATAAATGGACCATATTGTCTGCAGTTGTGTAAATTCGTTGTCTCCACTCTGGAGATATCGATGAAACAAAATTATATGTTCACTGCATGGTTATCATTGATAATCTTCATGAAAATAAGAAGTTCCGCCGTCATAATGCATGTATACATTCACTTATGTCGTAAAAATTAGAGTACATTGCCAACCGTGTAATTAATATTCATTAATTGAATATTAATTTTAGAATATTAAATGTATTCCATTAGAATTTACAGAAATAAACAGTATTGACGGCCCGCACGCATAAGATACGTTTGATGTAATGAGTACTACATATTTAAATGTTCTTTTGTTAATGCATGATGTACCCTATTGTAAATCAGATAAAATACATGAAATACTAGTAGTTCGAAATTTTTGTTACATGCTTTAATATTGTTTCGAAGAAATCAGTAAAATAGTTTTGATTTGCATTAGTCCTTAATATTCCCTTCGTCCTCATGTTCATTTTCTAGGTTTACTGGAATACTTGCTCCACAGATTTCCACTGCTTTAATGAAGGTTTTTTAACTGCATCGCATAAACTACTTGTAACGTCGAATTTAGATTTTAACAATAATGCCAGTTAAAAGGCAGATTTAAGAGAAGTGCGTGTTTCAATTGAATTTAGCATTGGTGTGCACTGTGCAGATCTTCTTGTAAATACAGTTAAGAATTATTACTCTTTAAAATTTAACAGAACTGCGAAGCCTATAGGATAACCGACACCGGTTTTACATAGATTTTTTATTGTGTATATATGCACATAGTCAATGCAGAGGACTGCACTGAAAATCGAAACCTATTGCCAGATTATGGGCAGAAGTTTAACAGTTGTTTAAAATACGATGAAATTTGTCCGTTTAATGAGAACAACTTCCTGGTGTAGGGTTTAGAACATGATCAAAGCTACAACAACAAAATGTGTTGCAATTGCACGATGATGATCATTTCACAACTGGGTATCAGTATACTATTTGAAACTTATTTATCATAGCGTGGTTTGTGTATAATGTCATTACATGAAGTAACTGTAATACAGCTCTTCATATGGTAAGCAAATTCGTGGTAATTTCAAATTGAGAGACTTAATCTGATTCTGGTGAGGTGTGTGTGACTGATAAATAGTAAAATCCCGATGTAATTTGATTTACTATGAAAGTTATTGGTTGCACTTGTAATTAAGTAATTGACTTGCCCGAATACAATAAATACTATTCTAAAGATTAACAAGAGTATTTATTGAGATGTTAACAGTTCCGTGTCTTAATGCATTCTATTACAAGCGTTAGTCATCATTGCATCTTAACCAGATCAATGCATTAATACATTACATAAGCTTGCTATGCTACATTTCATAGTACTTGCATTACAATTATTACTGTAAAAGTAATATTCAATACTTTTGCTATTGTCAAATAACTTAGAAATGACAAAAATAGCTAAATAAAATAATTTCACTTTCTTCAATTATAACTAATAGCAGTAACAATTACTACTGCTACACAGTAGAAAAACTATGTCATTTCACTTCTCAACAGATTCATATTGTAATAATTACAGCCTGTCTGGCTCCATATGAGCAAATTTTATATATGCGTCAACGTAATAGATGTATTTGCTGTACGCTATAAATGTTTACACATTTATTGTGACGTCTGTAACAATTAGGCGCTGTATTTACCCATAAATTATTTCCACTCAGTCCGAGATATATCGCATGTCATCTTTAATATTGCGATCCTGAGTAGAAAATATAGATTAGTCTCTGCATTGTCTGCAGTTTCGTTAAATCGGACCAGGTATACATTTAATCAAAATGGTGACTCATTATATTTTAACTTTTTATGGTATCGTGGATATATGCCTTTACATGAATGTTGTTGTATAGTTCAATTATAAATGTACTTCCAGATGAGACCATTTCATTTGTTGGAGAATATAATTTATGTGCTGTATATATGCTATTGACCTAATATATTCTTCGTAAGTATACAGATAATAAAATAAAGACTGTATATGTATAAACTTGCTAACTGCTGCAATACGCTGAACTGATTATTCGTACGAATAATTTTTATTTAATCATACAACAATTAAAACCAATATGAATCAATTGTACAAAAATTATTGTGATCTATGTATAACTATTGACGCATGTATATAGAAAAATAATAAATGATTTTGTTTGTATGTATACATCTCACGATAGATAATGCAATAAGTGCTTTACTCTGGGCTCAACTTCTAAACCAGCAGTGATTCTTCTATTTTCACGGTTCCTGCGTCGAACGCTACTTGCCTTGGCAATTACTGGCGCCATTAGTAAATCCTAAAAATACCAATGGTATTAACAATAAGTATTAATTATACAACACAATTCATTTCCTTGGGAACAGCAACCACATCACTGCACCACTTACATTCATGGGCGGAATTCTAGCTGTTTGCTTCCTCCGATTTATGTTATATTCTTCACTGCAATCACCTGCTAAAATGTTAAGTCGAGAATATTGTATCAATATTTTCTTTCCCAACGTCTTATAGCTTGAACTGTTCCCTATCTGTTGTTCTGTACAGATGTCTGCTATTTGGGCAACAAAGGCTATTTTTGATCGTCGGGTCTCATCGACCTTGGGAAAAGCGTCTTTCAAAAAGCGCAGGCAATCTTTTTCAAATTTGGGCACATGTAGCTTGTCCTACATAGTAATTGTTGATATATGTTTTAAAAACATGTGTTCACATGTATATATTCCCGCGCGCGCGTCCGGCGACTATGTCTGCCGTTGATGCGACGCTCCAACAAATTAACTAAATTAATTAAATACTACACATTATTGCAGTTTTCAACCAGAAAAAGTTCACTCACAGGGTCAAATAGTGATCTCCTAAACAGTTGTAATCAAAATAATTAGTAAAGTACCCAATTAAATTACTATATAGGATTACTTAGAATTGTTCACGTAAACACACTCTGAAGGTGATATAGAGACGGCGGAATTAACCGATCCAAGACGAAGCTGACCGAAGCATTCAACACAATTGGAGTAAAGCTTACGAGAAGAGATTTGAAAGGAACTTCCTATTCAAATCTCTCTTATGCCTTAATGATAACTCTTCTCATAAGCTATCTAATAAGGCAATTTTTTTTTCCACAATTTCATGTCATTAAAATTATATAATTAATGAACCGTAAAATATCCCCAAATCATGATTGAATATATCTCTCTCAAAAGATGTAAATATTTATATCGAGGTAGAAACAGAAGAAGCACCAAAAAGCGATGCAGATCGGGGAAGAAACGAGGCGCATCGACATTAAAGATAAGGAGTAAATCACCGCATTTCCCAAACTACATGGACTCAACAATACTCGAATCTCATCAGTTAAATCAAACACCAAATCAAGGAACTCGGAATAAACACATCCGAGACAACCATCGACTCCACAACTACAAATACTGTTTCCCGTCAATCATCGCTGCAAACGTAACGGGTATAACTGAATATAAATTGGAATTAATAGAGGAATTAAGTATTGCATATGATATAATTACGATAGCTGAATCCTGGGGGAGTAAAAGTAAAAATATTAGCATACCGTTGTGCAATTTATATGAATGTATCCGTAGTGATAGGAGAGGTGGAGGTGTAGCAATTTTTATAAAGAAATCACTTTCTTCCTTTCAATACAAGAATTTTCCCTGCTTCAACAGCAAAGCTGAATTTGAAATAGTATGTACACTGGTAAGACCTAATTATCTCCCAAAATCAGTCTCAGTCATTGCAGTAATTTGTGTGTATTTTCCACCCCAACTTGTAAAGTGCATTCACTTTAAACTTTACCAAAATTTAGTAACATTAGTTGACAATTTAAAAACCAAATATAGTAGCCCAGGAATTATCCTAACTGGTGATTTTAATCACTGGAGGTATGAAAAGAGGTTTTGTAATTCTGTTCAGCTCAAACAATTAATTTATGGTCCCACATACTTTCCACACAACTCACATGAACTTTCTACCATAGATTTAGTATTTACAAATCTAATGCAGTATTATCTAGATCCAATCACACTTCCACCACTAGACAATAAAACACATGGTCATATTATAATAAAGTATATACCAAAGCAAGATGGGTATTTGAATTGTTCCAAACAAAAAATAGTAGTACGTAATTTTTGCTATCAAAATAAATCAAAGTTTGCGGCATTATTAAAGGAGATTGACTGGTTGTCCTTATATAAAAGTAATGATATAAACGAAATGAATGACTTTTTAAATCATTCACTGATGGGTGCTTATCATGCTGCATTTCCTCTTAAAGAAAAAGTGATAAGCACAAATCAGGCACCGTGGATCACTGAAGAAATTGTCAAACTTGCTAAAGAGTTAAAGATTTCAAAACACACAAAGGATATAACATATGTGAATACCAAATCAAAGTTAAAAAGATTAATTAGCGCCGAAAAATCTAGATTCAGGGAAAATATTTGTATGAAAATACAATTAGGAAGTGTGAATTGGTACAAAGCTGTTCGTACTGTATGCAATTTGCAAAATCAATCGTGTATAGACAAATTGGCTAAAACTCTTGAAATTCCCGATAAATTAAAATTACTGAATGATCTTAATAAGTATTATTCAGAAATAAACAGTTCATATGAACCAATATTCCAGCACACTATAGATTCATGTGTTGAATTGGAATCACCGTTAGTCCTGAATGTCCTCCAAGTACTTAATTCACTAGAAGGATTGCCTAGCAATAAATCAAATATTCCAAATGGCCTACCTCCAAGTATAATTAAAGAATTCGGGTGCTTATTTACTGAACCTCTGACACATATTTTTAACTTCTCGATAAAAAACTTTATGATTCCCAAGGACTGGAAAATAGGGTATATAACTCCTGTACCCAAGTCTGAAAATGTATCTACATTTAATGACGTTAGACCAATTACCCAAACAAACCTCTTTTCAAAAATCCTGGAAAACTTTATTTTCAGTAAATTGTACGACCAAATTATAAACAAAATCGAAGTCAATCAGTATGGTACCATTCGCAATGCCTCCACATCTCACTATTTGACTAAAATCTTTGACTTTATCTATAAAAATCTAGACAAGCCTAATCACTACATAATAGTTGTACTGTTGGACCTAAAGAAAGCATTTGATCTAGTTGATCATAATACCTTAATACAAGTACTAATTGAACTAAATATTAATTCCCGTGATATTCTGTGGTTATGTGATTTTCTGAGAGGAAGGCAGCAATGCTGCAGAGATGGGAATATTTTGTCAGATGTTCTTAGCATAAATAATGGAACACCACAAGGAACCAAATTAGCCCCACTTCTATTTGTAATACTAATAAATACTGTAATAAAACAATTCAATAGTAAATATGGGAATTCGCAAAATTATGAGTCTGCTGTGTTCGTTGACGACGTAACGCTGGCTGAAGTAGTGCACTACTCCAAACCACCAACAATGCAAAGAGCACTTGACGATATTAATTCCTGGTTCTGTGAAAAGAAAATGGAACTCAATCCGAAGAAATGTGTCCAAGTTACAATCGACTTCAGCCATGACAGAAGATTCTCTAATATTGACTTGCAAATTAATGGGACTGTAATACCCAAATCAAATGAAACAAGACTTCTGGGTGTACAAGTTAATAACAAAGCCAAATGGAACAATCATATTGAAAATGCAATACTGAAAGCAAATAGAAGAATATACATGCTGAGGAAATTGAAGCAGTTCAACTTCACAAATCGGGAATTGGTTATAGTGTATAAGGCCTATATACGTGTCCTGTTAGAATACGCTTGTCCAGTGTGGTGCACTAGTTTAAACAAAGCTGACAAGCATAGATTAATCAAGTTTGAAAAAAGGTGCCTATCAATATTAATGGGGAAATATGTAAATAGGTTCAATTATATGAAAATACTTAATGAATTAAAATTACAGCCAATATTAAGTCGTCTTTCTGATCAGTGTGTTAAATTCGGTAAGTCAATATTCCGGTCCCCCAGGTTTCGTAGATTACTACAATTAAAATTTTCAACTTATAGTAAAACTAGAAGTGGTAACCGTATTTATGAAATACTATGTAAACGAGATAGGTATTATAATTCTACTATTCCGTTTCTTATTAGGCAACTAAACGGACTAGAAGATACTGAATATAACAAGCTTAACCTAAGTTATGAGATTAGATCGTTAATGTCATCTTTCTATAAATAATTGTATAAATATGTCGGCTACCTTCAACACTAATCACTTCACAGGTTATTTTCCAGGTGAATATAGTGCTAGTGTTGTGTATGCATTACTGACAATAAATCAAATCAAATCAAATCAAATCATATCATATCCCAAACATTAGCATCAGTTTATATATACGATTACATACCTCCATTACTTTCGTCCAAGATCCCTTGGTTAGTTTTCCGTCTTGCTCGATAAATTCTTTTTGAATCATGTGTTTGCTAATATGCGGTATCTAACCGTCATCATTCGCTCCTGTTCGGTCTACCAGCTCTGCAGGTATTGTATTCTTTTATTATAAGTACTTGTAAATGGTAAAATGCCATTACTTCTTTACCAATACTTTCATGCAAGTTAAAATCATACAAGTGTAGGTGTTCTTCAATGTACGTTAATTTCCCTTTTAACTTTAACGAAATTCACCATTCTACTTAACCTTCAAATTGTACTTCTAATGGCTATGTATTACTACAAAATTACTACTCACGTGATCAAGAAACGTTTGTGGAGGTTGGTATTGTTTTAGAGTTTTATTCACCTTATGGGCTTGCCACACAACAGAAGTATTTCTGCCGTTTTTCACTGCACGCACTTGCCGAGTTTCCTAAAAATTGAGGTAGGTACAAATGTTCAGTTGTTTGTTACTATTAAAATTCATTGAGATTAAATAAGTATATATTCGATCATGATCTGGATAATTGATGAAAAAGTCAACTTTCTCTACAAGCGAGTACTCTAGAAGTTAAAATTTACAACCAGTGACATGATTGGTTGGGTCCGCAAAATGACCATATAACTACATGTATACGTTTCGGCTTATAAGGGAAAACTCCCTACAAGGGAACATATTTGAAGGTTCTGTAGAATGATATACACATTATATATGAGATTTCGAAAAAGAATTGTTGTTTGTTGTCGTTGTTACTACAACTTGGAAACAATACGTGCAACTAATGATTTAACTTTAGCACTTCAGTTTGCTTCATGATGGAATAACCATGATATCTCTGGTTAGTGAATGTGAACTATATCCGACAATATTAAATACATTTATTATTTTTGTTGACCACTATTTAAAATCACGAAATATATAACTTTAAAATGTGCTGCACTAAGCATAAAAACGTGATGAATTTTTGAAGTACAGTCAGGCAAATAACAGAGTAGTGCATCGCATGGATTCGCATTAGTCAAACCTGTTCCTGTTCCTGGACACATACTTTGGGTACCTCAAAAGTGTGAACCTGTACCTGATAATGTACCCACTTAACAGGTTCAAACATTTTGATCCTGAACCTGACCCAAGTGCGTTTTTGTAGCACCCGCACCTGATTTTAACCCGAACCCGGAAAAGCACCCACAAGAATACTTGACCACGGGTATTTTTGGACCGGACCTGAACATTTTGGCATTTGAGAATCAAATTGTTTTTAGTTTATCTTGCATTAAAAGTACAATTTGGTATTTGCAGTACAAAACATTTTTTAAATAAACAAGAATGCACATTTACTGGTTCCTGGGACACCCATCCATTGCATTTGCTCTGTAAATATTCTTGGAAGCTTGAAATGCTTCGGTCTTTAACATTCAATCAAGGAAGCCAAACATTTCAGGTCTTTTGTGATCACGTTCAGGTCTTTCATGTGTTACATCTGGTCCTGATAGGTAACATCAAAACAGGTTTTTCTCTGTACCTGACCCTGAATCTTTCACGGGAATAAAATATTGTCCCCAGAAAAGCCACGAAATCATTGGGTCCAAAATACTTGCACCCATACTGACCATACATGGACAAGGATGGTTTTCCAAGGGGGTCAAAATCAAAAAAATGAGATTTCAGGGGGAGGACAACTGAATTTCACGAAGGGTCAAATTTAGCTACTTACTGTCTTACTATGCGTTGCTCCTGCAATAATTATATGCCTCTAAAACATTTGAAATCAAAAGCACACACGAAAAAAAGCTTGCAGCATTGCCGTGCCAGGAGGATACTTTTTTCAAGTGTGTAGATTTCATGTATACAATGCAGCCAGGATTGCGTTGGAATACGAACAATCTAAACTAAACGTACTCGTTACGCAACTACGTAATAGCTTACTCGGAGAGGACATGGAGAGTGTAACACATACAAGTATTGATTATGCCACTAGTGTGACTTCCACCGGAAGCCCGCAAGCTTGCATTATTCATAAATATTCTTCAAATATTTGACAAATCCTCCGAAGAATAATACGACAAACTAAAGAAAGACTTGTATAGACAAATTGAGCAATTGCAATGCTGTTAGTACGCATGACGCCAATTTTGGGACTGTTGCTTTTAGCAACACTATCAACAATTGAACAACCTGAACCTGGCTCGAGTGACAACACGCAACATCTTGGATCGTGTATCCTTTTTATAAGCGAATTCAGGGGAGATTTTCTTAAATAAGAATCCGCAAGTGTGGAAAAGAAAACATTTGTGGAAATACAAGTATTTATAATGTTTTTTATATCCCGTGCAGTCTGGATATTTTAAAAATGACTACACCATCCAGCGCACTTAAATGGCAAAATTTGTTAATTTTGGAATTAATTATGTTTATAAATTATGTGAACAACTTTGGCAGAATCTTTTAAAATGTCCGAAATCAAACAATGTTTTAGTTCGAATATTCTCAGGAAGGTACATGCTTCCCAGGAGCTACCATAATAGTTTTCCCAGGTCACCAGTGGGTCACGTCACCAGTGGTAGATTAACGTTTTTTACAGTTGTATATGGTGCGATGCTTGGGTGGATTAAATTTTGGCGGGGACCATATTATAATAAATTACAATATAGAAATCAATTGGTATTATGATTACCTACAATTGAAGGTAATTGTCGATGGTTCCTGGTTCATAGGTTTAAACGTATTCAATGTTACAGATTCAGCCACACAGTAAAGGATTATCATACTGTACTCACTGTATGATGAAAGCAGCATCTCTGAGCATATTTGGCAACATAATGGCAATTTTCGGGTATTTCGGAAAAGCAAAACATTTGCAGAACTATACAACCGTTATTGGTTATATTTCTTCATTCATGCATGGCAGACATTCTGACTTAGTATATGTGATTACGTTTTTGATATGTTTCGAAAACTGACTTCCAATTTTCCAAATTTTCAGGAAATCGTGCTAATTTTCAAACTGGTACTCACAATATCGTAGAATTTCGGCAGGGCTGTATATAAACATGGTCTCGGTGGTAAATTTGAGTATTTTAAATTATTTTTGAAATTGCGTTCAACATTTTAACTGAAGCAATTCTTATAATTTTCTGGATTTAAAAAATCATTCAAGTATTCCACCGACACAACAATTACGGACATCCTTGATAAAAATTCAAAGATATTATAGTGACCATAAAAATGATTTTCCTACACGTTTGAAAAAAAAATTGTAATGCATTTTCACAATTTTTTTAATTACTCAAATATACCGCGATTACATTAATTGTGTACCTAGTTTCACAAATCGACGGCATTGCACACACGTTTGCAAATTTGGAATGAATGTACCAAACATGTCATAAACTACTCAAATATACTAAGTAGGACTGTATATAATGCATGAATACAGAAGTATAACTAACATCGGTTGCATAGTTCTGCAAATGTTTTGTCTTTCAGAACTACCCGAATATTGTCCGTATTTACCGGAGTATGCACACATAGCTGCAACTTTCATCATATAGTATCTTGTGGACTTCACTAGTCAAGCAATAGTCACTGCATTTTTATGACACATGTACTTTACCTTACAGCTTCCCTGTGATTCAACTGCGAAAAGCATAAGTTGTTACATGTAATTGAAGGAGCTGATGTACACGGTTCAACAATAAAATGGGATAATGAATATGTGAAATTTCTAAAAAAGCAATAAAAACTCAAAGGTAAAAAAAGTATGGAATCGTTCGTTAAAATTAAGAGCACACCTATAGGAGTAGCGCTGCTTGGTTCGAAAACACTCAAATGCCAGTCAAATGTTAAGGACGTAAAATTTGGAGAAGAAAAGCAATTGCTACCTGTAAATTCCCGAATTCAACAAATTATAGCCGACCACATTCTTGACATGGTTGATTATGGACAGGACACCAAATCTGATTCGTGTGGAATTTTTGCCCGAATAGCGCCAGTGTTGGTACGTTTTCAAAAATATGTACTACGCGTTTACAAAATAGATACAGGGGACATAACCAAAGTTCCACACAAGTCAACGGTCCTAATAAGAAAAGTCCGTCCTGTATCCCCACTTTGAACATTTATCCCTACTACTGCAACCACAGCAAAGGGAGCGGCACCGCCACAAACAAGCTCCTCGAAACGCTCTCCGCAACTTTCAACCAGTGGGACAAGTAAACGTACAAGACGCGGTGAAGGGTTAACTTTATCTCCAACCAAGGTTTCAATTGGATGGACCATTAATAGATGTACACCTTCGTTAAAAGCTTTAACGCCACATGTATTCACTATAAATCCTGCAACACCTGGTGACCATAATGCATGCGATAGTGCATTTGAATATGTCATGCGTTCCTACGCTTCCGATGTGTACACGGAAATTCCAGATTCTGATATAAGCACTGTATCTGTTGAACAAATTGACGATTTAGAGGCGAACACATGCAGGCCAAATACAGCGGACAAGTATGTCAACACTGCCATAAACTACAGCAACCCAAACACACTCTACGCTTGTCAGTTAAATGAGAAAAAAATGCAAAGAAATTCCTCCTCGAGAGAGAGGCAGTACAGAATACAAAGGCGCAACGATGGAAGAAAGTCGTAACCGCCGTTCAACAAGACAAACGGGAAAATAGTGTATCAATAGAGTGGTTAAATACAAATAAGGCTTGATTTGAAAACTGGCTAGATATTGTTCATGGAAAGAATTCCACTGTACAAACCCAAGTACAACACTACACTCCCAGGTGCAAGCTGTGTCACGACAATCGAAATTCTCTAAATATGAACAAAAAGTATGAACCGTGATTAGCTAATCCGGCGGAAGTAATTAGGCCAAACACAGGCAGTACCCGACAGTTACTACAGAAACATCCAGATTCAATGTGGCGCAAACACCAAGTGTTTCAACAAACTGAAAAGTTAAGAGCCTTCTGAAATCTCTAACGTCGGCCAGAAAGCAAAGTTGGGACACGTTAAACGACCAACAACGCATTGTTGCCAAAATGCTGCAAATTGTCTACACCGAAGCCCGAACGTATTTATCATTTCTTAGTCACTCAATTTTAATGCAATTGTTGGATGACCGTAATTTAAAACCATCTGACAGATACACTAATCTTAATACCCCACCACGATTTTTGGATTTTTTGGGGGACTATTTGGCACAAAACATTACTCCAGCATATTGCCCAAAATCCGCGCCCGTTATCTATAATACTGGATACCGCAACGGATTCAATGGGTCACGGCCATCTTGTTGTTTTATGTCAAACTCTTGAAAACGACGAACCGAAGATTTACTTTTACAAGCTGATTTGTATGGGAGCAGATTTGACAAGTGATGGATTTCTTCGCACGTTACTTAAAACCTTCGAACAGCACAAAGAAACACATGGAATTGATCTGTACGCATATTTTAAAAACAACCTTATTGGACTAGGCACCTATGCGGTGGCTGTGTTTTATGGTAAGGATAATGGATTGGGCGTGAAATTTTCTCAGTACCTTTTCGGCAACAAGACGATGTTGTACAGGGTTCATTGCCTGCCGCATAAACTAAACTTGGCCATTCGCAAATTGGTTGACACCACCCCTGAACTACAGCGCTTCGAAAAGATAGTAAAAAAATCGCGATTTTTTAATGCACAAAATCCTAAGAACTTAGCTTTTCTAGTCAGTTTGCAAAAACATGATTGCCGAACAACTTGTCGCGCTTAACGTATGGCTTTGATGAACGGTGGTGTACAAACGAAGCTCTCATTTTAAAGCGGCTTCAATAAGTTGTTTCGCTTCTGCGCCACACATTTGGAGCAATGATTGTAGACAATAACTTTGAAAGTTTACATAAAACTGTACTGACCTTGCGTAATGCAATCGAAGAGCGCATGTCCCTACTGACACTTTATTTCATGAGCAACGTTTTAAATTCGTTAAGTTGGTACTCCCAAAGATTTCAACAGACTGCTGGTGTTCTTATTTTAACGCGAAAGGGACCGATCAAGTATGATGTCCGCCATACAAGCACTTAAAACAAATAATGGTGCCATAATGATTGAATACATTCCAAAATTGCGGTGATAGCGAAACAACCTTGGAAATTTTTTACCGTACAAGACTGCAAAAGACGTCGAAAATTCTCACCAAGTACAAATGACGCAATCTCAGGGAAGCATTCTGGAATCGTACATCCTTAAACAAAATGTGCAACTTCCTGCTCAACGGAGCCAGATGTCGCAAACTGAGCCAGATGTCGATGAGTGGTATACTGAGAGGCTACGCCGACTGTAAAACAGTGACAAGATTTTATGTACTTTCTTGCAGGCTTGCATGACTACAAGGAAACGACGACACAACATGCGGTAAGTTTCTGGACCGCGGTGTCTACATCAAAAGCAATGAAGAATCAGGTAGGAACAAATTTGCGAAAACTAGTTCGACTGTGTTAGTGTTGCCAGCTAGCAGCGCCGTGCATTTAGTCTGTTAAAGCACATTACAGCACCCAGAAGATCTCGTTTGACCCAAAGAAATTTGGACAACTTGATGCGTGTGACTTTGATTAATCCAAAAATTCCCAGCAGCAAAGTGCGCCCCATTGTATACAGCAAAGACCTATGCAGGAACTTACACTGCCGAGAAACGCCCAGGGGACTAACAACCACATGGAAAGCGAATATTCACAACAGCACAAGAAGATGCTGAACGGAAGGAGTTAGCAAGAACAAGTTAAGCCAAACATTTTGGAGGCGGAAATCGTTGAAGAAAATGTATTTCACACCACAGATGAGGAAGAATTTGATCAAGTGCTTCTAGGAGAAACAAATATCTGAAAGAATGTTTGCATTGATGACTGCCATAATTCCAAGGTTAACACTTGCTTCCCCACGACAAAAAATGTGGGAAATGTAGATTCCCTGCAGTTGACCCGATCTCATGAAGGGATTACTTGAAATTTGCATTTGTGTAATTCGTGATTTGTAATGTATAGACGTTATTGAAAATTGTGATTGTTATATAAATTTAATGAATCGATGGATGTTGCGTTGTAAATCTAATCGTTGCTTTGTATTGATTCGTGCGATTGACAATACTATTTAACATGGATTCATTACGTTAATTTCATTGATTTAGTTTGTAGTAAAGTCGTGTAGTAAGTTCAAACAATACTGAAGGATTGTAAAAATGTTGTAGTACTTCTGAACATTTAGATAACATCTGAAACGTGCGCTCTGAATTGATAAATAAGTTTTGAAGTGAATTGTATATGTAGTTTTTAAACCACTGAAACCTACTAAATTTGAGGAATGTTAATCGCTTAAATCCATTAGATATTGCAGGCCCAAGTGAAATGTTGTACTTGAGTGTCCTTTTAAATATGAATATGAGTACGATAAACATTAGAATACAACTGTGTACAAGGTGGAAATGATTGTGGTGAAATTTGTAAATAAAAACATTGTCATGCAATTGAATTAAAAAGTAGCTGTCTATACTAAGCCGTGTATTTATCCTACCAGGGTACGTTCAATTGTCACAGATAAACTGCTTGTCCGTTTACCAAGGTACATGGGATTATATTTTAAAAAATGGTTAATAGCAAGGATAGGAATTAGGAAAAATATGAATTATAAATCGAATTAAAATATTCAAGGCGAAGAATTACGATTTAAAATACCTATAGCAATACTGAAAAATATGAATTCTAATACGGATTTAAATATCCGCCAGTATTTTTCATTATGAATTCCGATTTGAATATTTATTTGAATACTTCTAGTACACCTAATATACAAGGTATTTAATTACGGAAAAAATTCAACCTTCGGAAACATGATATCATCAATATTTTGGGAAGCTAGTATCCCCGCGTATCATAAAGTATCCATTTAGGCGTTTAAAAATACGTTAATTTGATGCTTGAACTCCAAAATCACTAACTGCGTTTCGGCCCATTTGTAGTTACCTAAAAACAAAGTTAGTTATTTAAAAAAATCTTTAGGATTAAAACAATAAGGATGAAGTTAGTAAGAATTGTTGAAAAACAAAAAAAATCTAATTGATTAGCGCATAGACTAATTAACATTTTATATAGGTCAGATTAACAGGTTAACATTTGTAAATACATACTGGTTGGTTGAGGTTGATGGTTTGCGCGGTAGTTGGTTAAAATTACAAGTTTTGTCCTGTCTATTTAAACACATTAGTGTGCAGTAAATTATTGTGATACCATAAATAGTCTGCTTAAAGTAGTGATATAGCTAAAATAACAATTCCAACCTAGGTATTTATGATACGCATTTCAATTATTATATTAAACTCCCGCATGAAAAAGTTTCACAGTTTTTGCTCGGGATTTGTTTGAGCACAATTGTGCTGCTAATTTCCATGCGGACTTAAATACTAGTAATTAAGATATGCACATATTTGACGTAATAAGAATTGGTTGCTCCGTAATTAGTAAAAAAGATTGAAGCTTCTACTGTGTTCCCGCGTTCTTTGCTGAGATATATATTTCTACACACCATGACGACATGATTTGTTTTAAATCAGCCTTGAAATTGTGACATCTGAACAACAGCTGTAAGTTCACAAAAAAGCCGCCCGATGTTGTAAACGAAAAATGTAGCAATGATAAATCATTAGATATAATCAAATCCACACTACTGACAGCAGTGGATTTTGGGATTTGGATTTACCAAATAGTTCAATAAGTATTGGATTATGATTTCGGATTAAATCGGTGCCATACAAATAATTGTATTTAACTAGTAGATTGAAGTAAAAGCATTGAACCGGGATTGAGGATTAAGGTTTAGATCCAAGTTTCCCCAACATTAAGTTTAGGATTAATTATTTCTTATAAATTTTATAATCCGGAATTAATAATCCATTCCCATCCCTGCTTGTGACGTATTTGAAAATCTAGGAATCGATATTTACCTCCTTTGCTATATTGTCAAATCTTTTGTGTTTTTTCATTTCGCATTTTACAATATTATTCAAATATACCGCGGAGACATTTATTTCGTACCTACGATAAAAAAGCTATGATGTAGCGTCCACCACATTAAAACGATGATGATTTTTGTGATCATTTCTAACCTTTTTTGGACCTTCAAATGAATTTTAGCAATTTGTTAAAATTGCTGATACATGCCAAGAAGGAATGTCTACTACGCATGAATCAAAAATCAGAACTGAAATCGGTTGTATCGTTCTCGAGATATTTTATTTTCCCCGAATTAACCGAAAAATAGCCGTATAACGACGACTGCACAAATCGGAGCAACTGTCAACAAATACCGTCGTGTATATGTGTCCAACACTAGTCAACCAAAAATCATCGAATTCGAATGACATAAGGATTTGACCTTAGGGTGTAATCACATAAAACATGTTCCTGCCGTTACCGTACATATTTTTATACATGCTTTATGTGAGTACACCCTTACACGGTCCGTGCGAATCAACTTACTCATTAGTAACAGTTACCGGCTGCATTTGCATATTATTGCTGGGCAATATAATGGAAGACGCCACAGTTTGTTTCCAAATATGTGTTCCACTGCGATGTACAGACAATAGGTTTCCACAATTATTACTTTTGTAAAAAATAATTTAAGGATACGTGCAGATTGCACCCGTGCATACGGGTGCTATCTTGCCGCGCTTCGGTTTTGTCAGAGGTTCTATCTGCAGGTGAGTCTGCCGAGGGTTTGGCTTCTTAGAGGGTAAGTGTATTTTTCTAATTTCAGTGTTTTGGTTTGTTGTTCTTGGTGGTATGCTTTTTTTTGTTTTTGTAGGGTTTGTTTCTACGGGAACCGGTAGATGCTTCGGGGATTTTGAAGCCGATCGTGGCGTCGGTACCACGACCGCTACCGCAATGATTGCCGGATTCAGGAAGCTCCGGGGGAAGAACCGGAAGAAAGTTGGTGACGAAGAGTCAGGAACAGCTGGTGATGGAGACGATCAAGGGCTCGAAGACAGCGAAGGAGCAGGGAACGATGTGGGAGGAAACGATGCCGGAGATGAGGTAGAAGAAGAAGAATTATAGTTTAAATTTTTGTAATTCTTGTCATATTTTGAATGAATTTGAAGTTTTATGGCTTCAAAAATTTTCAAACTACCGTTTAGCCTACTTTATTATACTTAACGTTAACGAACCAGGTCATGACATTGATCAAAGTTTTCCAAATCTTCCAAGGGGGTCAAAAGTAACTTTGGTATGCCCTTTATACATGTATACACTTACCCATTTTGTGACTGTAAATTGCCTGGTTGCCGCGTCCAATTTCATTTGACGCGGGGAATTAGAGACTAGTCAAGGTTATTTACGCGCCTAAAGATATTATTCGCGCTTTTGCAAAGATTGCCATCTAAACTGAAGGTACACATTCTAGGCTACAAAATGAGACATAGCGTGTTTCAAAATATGAATCCTAACTATGGGGTTAACACAAAATTGTGTATTACAATACCCCGCCTAGACTGGCAGTGCATGCCATGTGCTTGTCAACTTCTTTTGTAACTAGGGGAGCCACCAGTACTTATTTCATAAGTACTCTACTTATTTCGGACATGTTTATCTTATATCTTATGGAGGGGCCATAAGGTACTGATATTCCGTCGAGCCAGTTTTTAAAATTTGAAAAATATTTGATTGATAAAACAGCAAAGATTGAAGATTTTTTCAACAAAGCACAGTCAGACAATACTATGAATTCTGTAAGCTAAACCCCGGGATTTTTTAAATTTGTACAATTGAATTTATGAAACGAAACGGCTTTCCACATTGCGAAGATATTGTACGATTCCGATGAGCCCTCTCCTACATTATACTTCAAAATTTCCCGGAAAAGTTGCAATTTTCATTTAGAATGGACGAAGCTATATCACTTCATCAAACCGAGTTCAAAAGGTGAAACGTATTTTTTACTGTACGTATTGTTTGAAACATAACCGCTGTACAAACAGTGGAATTTTGAATTGAAGACCTTGACTGATACATCAGTATATTTGATCATGGAAAAATTGGTCGAAAATATTAATAAACAAAAAGCAGTTTTTTGGGTCACAAATGTCAAGTTTTTTACGCTGTATTCCGTCTCAAGTTTCTAAAACTATTACGGATGATTACTTGAATTTTTATGATATATTTTTGAAGTACATTACCGCACGGTACGACTTTCCCCCTAACAATTACCATAAAAAGGTGAACATTCATAGCCTAGAAAAATAGTTTCTATTTGAAGACCTATTAGAAGCAGCAAAATCAGTTCAGATGGACGTTGACAAAAAGGTTTCCAGAATACTTCAAATTATCAAATTTCGCTGATAAACTGAAAGACGCTGGTGCATGAAAATCTCTTTATGTGATTGAAAAATATGTATATTATTTCGAAGAAAACAGGTCAAAGGATTCCGAGCTTTTTAAGCTGATATCCATGGTTCTCAGTGTCAATTGCATTAATGCAGATGCGGAAAGAATGTTTTCACGAATGCAACAAATATGGACCGACCAGAGAAATAGAAGATGATCCTCGCAGAACTAAACATTATTGTAAACTTTCAAAACAAATCTTGCTTAAGCATTGCAACCAGTTTCTACAGTATAAAGAACTTCTTTTAGCTGCCAAGTCAGATAAAAGTACACTTGGAAGAGCAAGTATTCCCAATAACTAAGATGCATACATTCATTCTTATTTGGTATCGCCTATTATTTTTACATGTTCATTTGTAAAACAATTTAATCTTTAATAACAGGTACTTATTTGACACCTCGCAAAGGTGGCCCCCTATTTGTAGCCGTAACAATTGCCTTCGTGAATGGCCTCTCGAGAAATGTTGACCACAATTTGTGACAATATTGGAAGCTGGGAGCGTCAGCTGCGCTATGCTCAGACTGGAAAGCCTCTTCAGGAAATAACATGGAATGTTTTCTGTAACCGAACAGAAATTAAACATATTTGTTCCAACTGGGAACGGGTTCTATATTAAATGAAATCAGGAAAACCGTTGATTCACCAAATACGAAATTCTCAAGTCGTTTTGAATTTATATTAGAGCAAAATAAATTACAAACCGATACACAAAAGGCGAGAAGGGCAAATAATCACTCAGATTTTCTTGTCTCATAGTCTTCCTAGGTACAATTTTCTTATCCAATAAATTTAGGTCGCCAGGACGCCACAAGAACATTACAAATACAGATTACCAATCAAACAAATAATTATTGGCACATGATAAACTTAATGAGAATATCAACAAAATTAATTACTTACTGAGCTAAATGGTAAGAATAAGATAACAGATTAGAAACTATAGTAACACCATGCATTTCGATCACTACTCACAACCATACGATTCAAATTCTCCACGATGTGAAGAGTCACGTCGACGTGAGTATAGGTGGCTACATTCTACGGTTCTAACAATATTTATATAAAACAGGAATAAAAACGTCGCTCATAAGTGTATAAATTATATACCACAAAAGCACTTACGCAAATCCTTGCACGTGATAACAAAAATTACAAAGTTTAAAAAAGATAGCAGATAAGCAGCATACCCAGTCCCCTTGTTTGATTCTGATTTATTTGGCCTGATTCGTAGATCAAAAGATGTTCTCAAGGATTCAGTAGACCGCATAATGTCCTTAAGCCGGAAACAATTTAGTTATTCCAGATAATGCTAGAAATGAGATAATCTTTGAAAAGATACCTTTATTAATATTAAATATTCCGAAGGTATTGTAAACGAAAATGTTTTTATATACTAACTGTGGTAGCAAAACGTGAGCACTTGTATTGTATTTAATAGCTTCTACAAAGCTTGATACATCAGCCGGGAAATAAACGCGTCCTCCAGCATGGTATAAAACCGCAGCCAATAACTTAATTGTTTTGTCTATTTGTGTCCTACACCAATATTTCACATTGGCCCATCGTTTGACGCAACAACTAATTCTGGTTTTTCTACATTTTTTTGGTTTACGCCGAGCTTCCATCACCAGATCTGATAAATCAATTTTTCGCTTCAACTCGGTTGAAGTCTTGTCCTTTTCTGGTAGTTTCACTCCTTTAGAGGCTAAGTTTGTCGTCGTGGAAGACGAACTGCTTGTCCCAAGCTTTGTCTGAAATTTTTTTATTGTCCAAAATATCATTAAGAAAATCGTCGACAGCAACTGAAATATCATTTGGAAGATATTTTGCTTTCCGAAGTGACTTCACAATCGTTTTAGGAGTGGATCTTTGGCGCTGTCGCTCGGGCTGAAATCTGATCTCTGGACTTGATTCTAACGGGCTAAAGTCTAACTTCTTTGAGATAGTTGATTCTGGATTCCAAGACATTCTAAGATTCTTTAAAGCCACCGTACGGTACGTTGTATTATCTCCTTCCTCCGTTGCAAAGTATCACAATATGTTTGATCTTCCTGAGACAGTATTAGCCCCTGATACCTTTTCTTCTCATGCTCATAATGAGCTTTTACATTCATACTCAGTCCAATCAGTCCATTTTTGTTCTATTTCTGAGTTAAAATCAAAACAATGATCAGACCTTTTTTTCTTCTTTGATCTGGATTCCCACTTTTACTGGTACAATGGGACTGGAAAGACTTCTTCGATTCTGCTTCGAATTTTACTTTGCTGGTGGTAGGGACTTGTGTGCTCCAAGCACAATTTTGAGGACTGCTGTCTGCTTCTGATGGCGCCTGGAGCAAAAATATGACCTTCATGACTATGTAGCTACACTTGCTGTGCGACAAAAATTTTAGCGCGATGACAAAATCGTCGAACTACTTCCTTCCGCCGAACCTACCTACACTGAATTATTTAAGCAGAGAAATTCTAATGAACATTGACATACACGAAATGGAAAATTTGACCTGTATCAAATTTGTCACCAGGAAAAAGTAATAATTACGTTAGTTATTTCCTTTAACCCCCGGTTGACCGAGTCTCCTATGAATTTACCAGATATTGGTTTTTGCTTTCACTCCATACCATGTTCTATTTTTTGGGGGCAAAAGATACGAAACTCTTTGAAAAAACAGCTGCTACTTTTTTCATTACTCTTTTTAAATAAAGAAATTTTATATCTAAAACTTTCTCTCTTTGAAATCCATTGATAGAACTTGGGAATCCACAGTATTCTTGCGCCTAACTATTTCTAATACAATTATAATCTTCACTTACAGTAGTCAAATAGTGTTTCGAAACTGTCTTTTCAAGTTGCATTAATTACTGAACTCTTTTCACACACGACTGCTCAAACAAAGTCTCGGAACTTCTATCACAACAACGCATTACTGCACTATAATTGCTATAACAACGCCTGACTCTTCTGTGTCCCCAAATACTTTCGAAAATTCATAGTGTTAAGACGTCTTTCAAAAAAATTACAGTAATGTGATCAAACATAATTATATTACATATATATATAATATATACAAAATCGCGATGTCACAACCCTTAATTATACATTTTTATGGTTCCGGCCACCGCTTCCCAGCAAGTGTGGCAGTGAAATGGAAGCATCGTCCGCAAGTGACAGGACTACATTTTTGGAAAACAAACTCAATTTTGTTTGAGTCACACACGCGACAGTGGAAATAAAAAACAATGATTTTATGCTGCATGAATCGGTTTTTATAACTTTAGAAAATAATGAAGTTACATTTTCATACTCCGTAGAAATCCCCGCTGCTATTTTTCTGCTAACAGACTCTTCGATTCTGCTCCACAAGGTGCTTTTCATATCCTAAAAGTCTCGAGCTACTTTATTTACGACAAAACACGGACCATGCAGACTATGTTTGTTTCGGTGGATGTCTGCGAGTGTTTTGAACGCTTGTGACAACAGATACCTTTTTTTCTATCAGTTGTTGCAAATTCTGCAACTTTCATAACTTGGGGCTTCCTGACAGCAATTCGCGACAATTCTTAAAAACTCCACCATTTCTTTAGACTTATCGTAGATAAACACGGCAAACTCCTGAACTTTGATCGCTTCTGCAACTGCTGGGAAAATATTTCGAACGTTTGCGTCACGTAAAGCCTTCAAAGTCTCCATTTTTGCAAGGAATATGTCGCGGTCAACTTGGCTCATAATCCCATGGTTCCCGATTTTGTACTACACATTACACACATCACGTTTGATAATCATTCCTTTCAATCATAAATAGCAATTCTTCCACATTAGGGTTTTAAAAAATGACTTGCATAAGATCCGACGCTTGTTAATTCTCTAATATCTAAAAAAAAGGGTCCTTACAATGTTCTCTAACCGTTCTATGTCCATTTTATTGGAGCAAACGCCCGTCCTTGAGAATTTGGGATACTCCACGACCTCGTCCCACTCCAATTTAACATCCATCATGTCATCAATTCTTCGATTTAAAAACTTGTTGACAAATGCAAGCTACAGATATAATCGTCCTCACTAACTGTTTCTCGACAACGAGATTTGTAACCTCTAAATTAAAAACAAATGTTTATAAAATATTTTAACAAATTATTGCATTGTCATATTTTATTTTACTAACCGGAATATTATGTCCCATTCTTCTACACGTGTCACGATCCAGTTTTTTACTTCGAGTGGCTTGGTTGACTCCGGGTTTCAATTTCTTGAACTCAATTGTCACTGACTTGCAATACTTCTTCGTTATTTCTTTTGGACAGGCCTGTAGTAGTGATCAACCTCACCACAGTTCCAGCATCCGGACTCCATAACAGAATTCAAAAAATCGTGACGTCACGAATAAAAGAACGCAACAGTACGAGTTTTGTTTCATCAAACAATTCACAAATTTAATTATTCTAAATTTCGTCTACACAAACAGTTTCCTGCCGTACTATTGTTCACACTCACACGTCTTACTTCTGAACGCTACTCATCAGCTAATCGTTGCTGCGACTTCAAACTGTGCTGGGAGACAAGCTGTGAGTGTGAACGAAGGAGCCGTTTTTAGTACGTTTTTTGACAACTGAAGTTATCTTCAACTTGTCAGCTAAACTGAAGCAAACTTCCATTGACGCTAGTCCGGTGTGACTCCGGCTTAAACGGTACACTAATAATAATATGATGAGCACAAGCCGCGCGAGTTCCGTCGCTGCCAGAATTGCAAGTTGAACTGGAGAGACGAGAAAAGGTTAACAATGGCATTTTCAAGTTGCTTCATGATTTTTGCTAGATATGTACAGTTCATGCTCACATATGCTTAACATTACAATGAGTGTGCTTCATACAAGATCATGGAGCCAAACCAAACAATAACATTAACCTACTCGCTTGAATAAAGTGCGTACATGTGTTTGAACCTGCTTATGAGGATATTTGGATATTTTAGCGAATCGGTGGAATCTAAATTACCTTCTATTTGCGACCCAGAAATAGTTCAGAATAAAATTAAGGTTCCGTTAGAAACAACTACCCATCTTTTCTATGTTTTAGAGCTGGGTCACGCTTTTTTAACAGCCCTACCAAAAAACACATATGAACAAAATAATTTCAATCGTTTTCAGTTACCCTGGTGCACTACATTTAATTGCATACAATTTTTTTTAAAATTCGGGCGTAGAAATTTGAACGACCTAATAGCGAAAACCCCTCGTATTCCTTCGGGAACGGTCAATTCAACGCAAGCCATTGCTACTGTACTGTACTACTGGACCCTTTATGTATTCCACTGCTTTTATTGCCAAACAATATTTTCTCACTCCCTAGATCAGACTTCAAGAAATGTTAGGTTATCAAAACTCGACAAATAAATAATGTTTATAAAACAACCAATTGTTTACCAGAATTCAGGTGTTTCTTTACTAGGGCTACGGCAAACGTAAGAACAACTGAGATTTTACAATATTATGGTTGTAGGGGACACGGTCAAAATATTGATCTAAATTTTGCAATTATTGCTTTATATTATATTGAAGTTTATTTTAGAGGGTATGGTTATATTAAGAAAAACTTCAATCAAACGGAAATATTAAGTCACACTGATGGATTTTATGGAAATTATAATTAAAAAGATTCGGAGTTACATGTCAAAGGAACTGGAAATATAACAAGACACTCAGGTTGGGGTCAGGAGTGCAAATAAGTATGAATACATGTAAGGAATATTTTGAACTAGCTAATATTGTACAATTTCAGCCAAACCTTGAAAAAACAAGTAGTGTATAAGCTGATTTCTCCGAATTGAAGTAAAATTATGTAAACAGTATGGCGGTTTGTTCAGAAAAACGTAAGACGCCACTTTACATTGTTAGAGTTACGCATGATGTATGCATATAATTTTGAAAATGAGACTATGCACATTTCAAAAGGCGACCAGCAAACTACAGACTTGAACTATAATATAATGAATAAAAACCGGGATGGTCGATCGGTCTGAAGTGTAAAATCTTCCAGCTCTTATGCCACATGTCGGGATTCGTAGCACAACAGGCTGCAAATAATTTCTTTGATTTTTTGTGAGGTTACCAGTTTTTTCCAGAATTGTTAGTCTTAACTGCTGAATCTTCTCCGGAACTTCGTACGCATGTCCCAAGTATGTCATAAAGAGCGCAGTCGTATTGATTCCGATACACACCATGGAAATAGACAGGCCCAAAGATACGTGCCAATGTCGAATGCCAACAAATAATCCCGTAAGGGACTGTGTACTAATGACGTCATACATTTAGGGGGGAGGGGGAGTAGCAGAATGAGTGACTTCGGGTGACAGGAGGAGGGGAGGGGCAAGTGTCGTCTGACATCATACAAAAATAACGAGGGTTTATTGTACTACGTAATAGCAGTAATCTTAGATATTTTAGAATTCAGAACAGTTACAACAAATCGTTTTGATGGCTTTCACAGACATCGGAATCCAGTCACACAATATGCACAAATTATTAACATTTTACTAAATCCCGCTTTAATCAAGGATGCAGCCTTTATTGTATTAATGAATACATGAGTATAACACATGACGTCAGATGGTGGGGGTGGGGTTGACAGAATATGATTTGATGTGATTTTGGGGGAGGGGTGTTCAAAAGTGGGTAATTTGGAGTGACGTCATTAGTACACAGTCCCTAATGGGTATAAACATGCAAACAAGTTTCACCCCGTAGTTTGTTGGGACATATGTGTGGTTATAATATCCTATCTCCAAAGATGCAAGTACCAAGTCATTGCACATGCTGCTTAAATTCCGCTGAGTTGGAGATTCCGTTCTGATTGGAAAACATTTAAATACAAATGAACGTATTCTCACGGAAGAATATGTAATTAAATTATTTAATTGTAGATGAAATAATTTATAAATACTTCAGTCTCCGGTCGACACAGTCCAAAATACCGTGGACCATGTGCGGGAGGGCGTATCCAAGCATCACGTAGCTACACAAGAAATGGGCTGCGCTGATTTGACACATCAAGATGAATTCAGTTGTTACGGACACCACAATGACACATTTACATGAGTTCCAGCCCGCAGGAAGAACTGCATGCAACTCAGTGCTGCGATCGGGTCAAGTAATTTCAAAACTTGACCATGAACTTGACTTGACCACGAAACTTCAAGTAATTTTCAAGACACAACTTGAACTTGATAACTCGCGTTCGTGTAATTACTTGACTTGTCAAGTTCAAGTAATCAAGTAACTTTTGTAAGACCCGAACTTGATCAAGTAATTAAAGTTCCAAACTTGACTTGAACTTGACTTGACCATGACTTGAACGCGACTTGAACTTGACAATTCAAGTTAAGTATCACAAAAAATTAAACATGGCCACAATAAGTCGAACTTACATCAGCAAATTATTTCCGTTTCACTGAAAATCAAAACGCATTCAGAAAACAATTTTACACCTACTTTTTATTTAAAACCATTCGAGGACAACTTTGTGCCTGTACAGAATACAGTAAAAGTTCGATCTAAGGGAGTATAATATTTATAAAGGAATTTCCCTTATACAAAACGTCTAAAGCATTGCGTAAATGAAAGTTGGGGTCAAACAAATGATATCGATATTTCCTTATAAGCTGAGCCCTTATAACGGACTTTAACTGTATATCTGACGAGTTTTACATGGTGTCAAGTTTTATTTAATGTTAATATATGCATATATACATATACCTATTTGAGGATTACGAGTACTCTTAATTTAAAATTTAATAAACTAGTATTTACTTATTTATTAAACGCTTTTTGTAAAGAGCCATCCAAGCTCATTTTATACTAGTATTTATTTACACAAGTCGAAACTAATAATTCTAAGCAACAATATCAATAATCAAGATAATTCTTTCATTTCATGGAGACGCCGCTGCAACAACTAAATATGAACAACGTCTGGTAAACAAGACCTTCATAAAACGGACTCTGATTTTGAATTTTGTCCTTTGATTGATGGCATGTGCAAACAGTATACCCTGAACACGTCATGAAATTGGATTGTGATTTTGAAATTGCTTCCGTCCTTTATGGCATGCGCAATCTAAAATTACTTGAACTTGACCATGAAATCTCAAGTTCATGGTCAAGTTTTTTCTTTCCATTACTTGACCCTGAACTTGACTTGAGATTCAAGTAAATTTATCTTACTTGTACTTGAACCTGACTTGTCTTAGAATGTCATGGTCAAGCCGAGTACGTACCTGAACTTGACCCGAAAGATTCAAGTAAAAAAATTGGCCTACTTGAACTTGACCCGAACTTGAACTTGACTTGAAAACTCAAGTATTACTTGAACTTGTCCGCAGCACTGTGCAACATATATGTTGCATCAGCTGTATTTACAAAAATTATCAAGCAGCATACTAAAATAGCAGTTATTGAATATGGAAAAGTCACTAAATACATTTCGTGGAACGATAATCCCCCACAAATATTTCCCTCATGATATTTTTGGCCGAGAAATACAGGAAGGAATAATCCCATAAAAATTTACTGTAAAGGCGCAAAATCTTTTAGAATTCGCCCGAAACTAAACTTACCTCTCATGACGAATGTTTGATTGATGTTTGTGATCAACATGGTATTTTCCCGTGCGGTTTTATAAATTAAGGCATAAAAGTTGTACAAGGAGAAAATGAAATATGAAATCAAGATCATGTTAAATGAAACATCCGCCTGAAACATGTGCTTTGAATTGGCAAAGGACTGAAATAGTCGTATGATTTTGTAAAGTGCATTCAGAACCTGTAAGAAATACAGAAATTTCCAAAGAAACAGTCTCCGTTGGCTCGATTGGGGTTTCGTCTTGCCATTGTCGGGGTTAAAAATTATGGGAAGCATGTTAAGCGTGCATAATATTTGAATGGCTATGAAGTTGTGCTTCATAAGCTGCCTTGTTAGCATCTTGACAGAATAGTTTCTTGTGTTGGGATGAAATAAAGAGTAACTATTGGACGAATGAGTTTTTGTCAATGGTCAATGCGGTCGAAAATGCTCAGCGATTCAGTTATATATATTTTGCAATATTGCATGTCAACTTTTACTTCTATGACATCATTTGCTTACATATTTCCACGTGTTCGTGGCTGGAGGTTGAAACATCCGGTATGTGTCCATTCAATTGAGGTTATACGCGTTAAAAATAATTCTGATGCGTTCATTAATTTCTATATTTTTAATAAATCTTGGGGCTTTGAAAGCTTATAAAATCTAGACTAACTGTTTTAGCAGAATATGTGTTTACGTATTGAATCCATTTTCTATTACTACTAGTACTTTTAATTGATTGATTAAATGTGTCATATGTCAAAACTTGACTCTGTAATCGTTCGATTTATGTTCGTAGTCTGGACATGATTACTTTCCAAGCAGTGCTGCGCTCAAGTCAAGTAACTTCCAGACTTGACCATGAACTTGACCATGAACGTCAAGTATTTTATTGATACGATCTTGAACCATGGCGACTCATGTTCAGGTAATTACTTGAAATTTCATGGTCAAGTAATCAAGTACTTTTTACGTAACTTCTACATGATCATGTACAACAAAAACTGCACTTGGCTTGACCATGACTAGAAAAACATGACTTGACCATGACTAGAAAAACATGACTTGACCATGACTAGAAAAACATGACTTGACCATGACTAGAAAAACATGACTTGACCATGACTAGAAAAACATGACTTGACCATGACTAGAAAAACATGACTTGACCATGACTAGAAAAACATGACTTGACCATGACTAGAAAAACATGACTTGACCATGACTAGAAAAACATGACTTGACCATGACTAGAAAAACATGACTTGACCATGACTAGAAAAACATGACTAGAAAAACATGACTTGACCATGACTAGAAAAACATGACTAGAAAAACATGACTTGACCATGACTAGAAAAACATGACTTGACCATGACTAGAAAAACATGACTTGACCATGACTAGAAAAACATGACTTGACCATGACTAGAAAAACATGACTTGACCATGACTTGACCATGACTAGAAAAACATGACTTGACCATGACTTGACCATGACTAGAAAAACATGACTTGACCATGACTTGATCTTGACTTGACCCGAACATACATATATGCACACATGTACAGGGAATTTCCTATATAGTAGTTCACAAGGGATAACAAAATACCTGCCTATATATGGGCATGCCAATTTATGTTACTACTATACATCATGAAAATGTAATACAAGGGAAAATTTAAGCATGTCAATATAAAGACAATGCAGTCCAAGAGGAAACCGCTATATAGGAAATTCACTGTATACATATACATGTATGTATATACTTAAACTAATTCAATATCTTGGTTTCACATGTCCGCAAAATTGTAAATAGTATTTAAGATAATTATTAACAAAACAAATTTTATTTCAAAATGATTTATTAAAGGATCTTGTTCAATGAGGCAAATTCTATAATTTCAGTTGTTACATTAAGTAACAAAATTAATTGCAGCCAAATTTGCATGCCGAGCATGAGTTGAAACCTGTTGAAACATAAAACAAGAAGTAGTGAAATATTATTTTAGAAGTCTTGGGCCGTGTCTTTGACATACGCAATTTTATTTTACCTGAATCTGTACAAACAATACTCATGGTTCATGGTCAAGTTTTTACATTATAAGATTTGACCAAATGGAACAACAGACCCAATACCAATAGGGAAAGGATTGCTTCAAGGGTGCAGCCTAAGCCCAGTACTATTTTCTCTATTTATTCATAATATTGAAGAGGTAGTAAAACGTCATGGGTGCGGGGGTGTGAAATTTAATCAGAATCTTTACATTGTCATACTTCTGTATGCTGATGATATGGTTTTGCTAGCGCGCAGTGCCTCTGATATGAAAGCAAATATACTGGTCTTGACAGAATATTTCGAAAACCTTAAACTGAAAGTTAATTTGAGCAAGACCCAAATGATTGTATTTAGGAAAAGTGCATTTGTTCTGTCACCAAGGCTGCATTTTGAATACAAAGGTGAAAGGGTTGAAATTGTTAAGGAATATGTATATCTGGGAGTGAAATTTTGCACCTCAGGAATTTTCCGAAATAATGTAAATTTATTTTTGTCAAAAGGAAGGGCTGGAATCAGTCAAGTTATTTCTACTCTTGTAAGTGCTAAAATAAATAAGTGGAAATTTATTCAAAGAATGTTTTCAGCGTGTATAAGAACAGCGGTACTAGATTGCTCGCAAATATGGGGCCTCAGATATCTTCACGATATCGAAAAAATTCAACAGCGCTATTTTAAACGAATTTTGGGAATGTGTAAATTGACACCGGAGTATATTGTTAAATTAGAAGCGGGGCAAATGCACGCCACGTTTAGTGTTATTAGGCAATTACTCAGGTATTTATACCAGATAATGGTAATTGAAGATTCTAGATACCCGAAATGTGCATATAAAGCGTTGTGTGTGTTGGACGAAAGGATAAATACCGATGGAGGATTTAAAATGGAGCAGTACAATTGGGTTACGCAGCTACGAAGAATTTTAATAGATAATGATGAAGCAAGTCTAGTTGCAAACCGGAATGCAGTTTATATGCAGGAAAGCGTTTCACAAATCATGACATCAATTGCCGAAAAACTATTGGCTCAAGATATGCGAAAATTACAGGATTCCCACAGACATTCTCAATACCAAGTTTTTCCATACACGATGGCTCCTTCCTATCTACATTTGGACATAGGTTTGCGTCAAAAGCGTATAATGTCGCAAGTGAGACTCGCGGGAACATATTTCCGGCACCAGAGAGTAGTCAATGAATTCCCAAGTGTATTCAAACCCCAAATATGTCAAGCATGTAACACCAAAGAATACGACTCCTTGGAACATATGCTTTTCCGCTGTCCAATACAAACTAGCAACTATCAACAATTCAAAATAGAAGTCCCATATATGTAGATTGCACTTGAACCCAGTCACAAGGGAGGAAATGTCCGGAATCATAAGCATGTTGCTATGCTTTCTCTGAAGAAGGGAATTTTTTATAGATTTTAGTTAACTAATTTCTTATGCATAATTTGCTATACATGCTAAAATGTGTACCTTCTCAACATAAACTATAAATTCTCGTATGTGAATCTTTAGAGAATCATAACTAGATGTAAAATAATAAATCTGAAATTTATATCGGGTCATGGGTGAAAACCTACAGGACCTTAACTAAATAAAATATAAGACTTGACCATGAACATGACTTGACACTCAAGTAATATTCTCTAGCCTGACCATGATTGTTACTTGACTTCAAGTATCATGGTCAAGTTTGTACATTTCATGACCATGACCTGAATGCTTAAATTATTATTATTTTTTAACTTGACCATGACTCGAACTTGACCATGACTTGAAATACTCATGGTCTACTTGAACTTCTGGCACTGATTCCAAGTCTGTATTATAAAGCATTTCAACGGGGCGAACCTCGACTTCCTATTAAATAAAACCCGCATTCTACGCAATTTATAACACGACACAGTGTTATGACTTGCGACCTAATTGCTTTCGCAAATCTCCTTTTGAGTAGATGCTAACGATGTAATTAGATATTTCCATCTAGTACGGAACTTTAAAATGACATCTTAAATTGTAAATCGGCATTTAAGGTTTTGAAGTTAATTGAACTTGACTTGAACTTGAAAAATTATCTAAGCGAGCTAACCGCACTTGCACTTGATGAGTCAAGTTTCTCAAGCAACTTGAGTATTGACGTACACGATTTACAATTTAATTTTATAGAACTTGAACTTGATAAGTACTTAATTAAGACGTTCAAGTTGGACATATGTTTAACCTGACTTGAACCTGAAATTAATTATTCAAGTATTTTTCGTAAACGAATAAATAATACTAGAAAATTAGTTCACAATTATTATAGCCAATAATAATAAACTAATAATAATGATATACTAAACGGCATGTGGATAATATTCTTTGCTGTAAAACGGGTAAAATGTTTAAAATACTTGATCAAATAACAGTATGCATTGTAGTCTTTGCTAACTTCCATAATGAAGAGGTTGGCAATCATATATTGGCTTGTGTACATTAATGTGCACTTACGTAGTCTCATATAGTGGGGTAAACGATCCCGAAAGAGCCCTCAGGACATTTCGGGTATTGATTGCCCGGAGATACCCGAATTTGTCCGACTGAGATCACAGAGAGGAGGGAGGGGCTATGCGTGTGTTTGTAACATGGGGGAAGTTGAGACTTGGTTTTTTTAACTTTCCACAATTTTTACATATCCCTATTAGTTTCAATAGTAAATATTATGGTAAAGCACTTAACACAGCAATATAATATTTAATTATACTGTTGAAAATATTTATTTTCAGCCATTGCGTTGCTATCCGTCTTGGTGGGGTTAGTCCTCATAGCATTTATCATTCGTACAGCTTGTTGCTGTTGGTGGTTTTGGGCGCGAATTCGAGGCTGGTTTGTAAGAGCCAAAGAGATGAATAGTTCATCTAGTGTACTCCGCAATGATTCGCCACCACCGTTGGAACCAGCAGCAGCATCATCAACAACAACAACAGTACACCGGGACCAGTTGCCCGCTCCGGATGCGCCAAAAACTGTGTCTAACCCTAATTATATTTATAAGGAGGTAGATGTTTTGGGAACGAGGAAGGAGGAAGATGAGAGAGAGCAAAATCCGATTCATGATGAGCCCGACCAGTTAAGATCTCCCAGCAGCTCTAAAATTCCCATTAGAAAACAGCCTGACCGGAAAGCAAAAATGTCCAGTGTTAGAGAAAAATCCAAAAAATAAAATTAGTGTCAATGATGGATTTTTTATGTATGTGGTAGGGATTTTTCACAATAACTTCATTATCACTCTGCGCATTGCATTTCTGTGGTCAAGACGATATGCGTTCTCTTCTTAATTTGTTTGTAAGGAAATTTTTTGTTTCCTGCTTTATTCGTTTTTATTTTAGTCATTTAAGTCATGTGGAGGTGGTAGACAATAAATCTACCATATTTGGTTTACACTGAAATCTCGGAGATATCCCTGGAAACTGCAAGAACTTGTATGGTGTCGTGAGGAGTCTCTATCATCTTTAAATTGTGAATAACGTCAGTGGTTCTTTTCTTGTTTACATTATGAAGTAATATGTTTGTGTCAGTGACGTTTAGTAAAGTTTTTTGTTTAACCATATTTACCTTCAGAAGGATTTACCGTTCATAATAGTTGTCAAACAGGCACTCCGGAACGACCAAAAAAGTGGGGGGGACAATATTTTAAAATTAGTTTTCGTTACTTTGCTATTGGTCACATACAAACGTATGTAATTATTATCGTATTAATTTTTGTTCCAAATTTTTTTAAAACAAGTTTTTATAGAAGACACCAACTAAATCTCATATATTAGAAACATTTTCTTACACACACTAAATGCTAACAAAATTTTACTGATTTCAAATAGAGGTATCAAAGAATTGATTTCTCGATCTATTTCCGGGAATGGTTCAATCTGTTCTTTCATTTTTGGTCTGACATGGTTCAAATGTAGAACCATTCCTCTAGATTTGTTCCACAATTTTCGTCCCAGGAACATTCTACAGTAGATTTACTGGTTTAGAAGTGCATGACCTTTTCCATCCGTTGGAAAAGACCAAATTTTGTGTGTGTTTCAAATGTTTCACCAAACAACAATATTTCATTTTAATTATTAATATCCCGAAATAAACTATTCGCGTGACGTTTTAATACTCACTTGTACTCTTTTTATTAATATTGGCGCGCTAAAACCTATTGAGTTTATAAATTGCTCCTAGCAAATTTTCGGTTAAGTTCGTAATACTGGAATGGTATTATCTGTCTAGTCCGACATTTTGGAACACATTTATTGGTCTGGCATGAATTTGGAACGAAATTCAAAGTAAAAGTTTCAAATTGTTCAAACTTTTGATCCAGGTCAAGATTTTGGTCTGGATCAATCTGGCAAGGGGAGGTCAATATGTTCGGCATACGAACGGGAAATAATATTCCAAATTTAGCAATAGTAAAGAATGTTGGATATAAAAATATCCTCAAATTTGTTTATGGGCTGCGTTGCGTTAAATACCTAAATTACTATTTGAATAATCACGCTATCACACAATTTCAACCCTGAAAGTATTGCAATACTGGCATAAAATTGTTTGAATAAGTTCAAAATCATTATCAAGGATGAAAATGGTAGCTTTAAAAAATCTAATGTTGACTGCAGTATGACCCACTACTTTCACTATTCAATTTTGGTAGTTACCTAGATGAGCCGATCTACACATGCATGCATATACCAGGATGGAAAAGATATTTATCATTTGAGTAAACAATTTTGTTTAGAAGAGGTAGTTTGTTGTGAGTTTTAAAAAACAACTAACAGCAGTTTGTGGAGGATTTTTAAAAAAACATGAAGCTTCATTGAAAATTTGACTTCAAAAAGCTAAGAAAAGGTTAATTTGATTGTTGAAAAAGGGGGGACAACAGTATAGTCTGTCCCTCCCTGACATTTTTTGGGAGGGACAGTGACCCTCCTGTCCCCCCTAATTCCGGAGTGCCTGTTGTCAAAAATAGTTTATTTGCAGAAGATACGTCTGACTAGGAATAAATACGTAGTTTTATTTGTACCATTAACGTGACTGTTTCCAATAATTTAATTCGTTAACGGCCATTGTCAAAATAAATATTATTATTATTATAATAATTAGTCAAAATCAAAAACATACTCGTGCTTGTGGTTCGTTCGTTTGGTTGAAAAAACACAACTTGTACTTTTGTTTCTATGATTTTATTCGTTTTGACCAGAATAAACACTATTAAAGCATTAAGCCTACATTGTATATCGCACAGTTACAGACACATGTCAGTGAAGTCTGGATAAAATAGTTGAACTGCTTTAAATACACAACTGACTGATTTTTGTGAGTACATCTGGTAGATTGCCTCGATCACATTACTAGCCTCGGAAAACTTCACCTACAAAAGAAATACATAAATATGAAACAATATGACATGAAACCCTCATTTCCCGGATGTGTCTGTATCCCTGGAATATTTTTCTAAAACAAATTGATACACATTCAATTTTCAAATAATTGCAAACGCTTTGCAAATAAAACAAACTCACTAAAGCCACAATGCACCATCCAAATCCTCCCCCAGTCATTCTTGAACCGTACACTCCTTTACATTGTATAGAAATATCCACCAATTTATCAAGTTCAAGGCAAGAGACAGCGTACAAATCTCTGTAACAATGATTAATTAAATAAACTAAAATAATTCTTTAGCTGGGTTTTAAAATTAATATTCAGGTTAAACACAAATATGAATTAATAATTACGAACAGTTACACAAATATACATTACCTCAAAAATACATGACTTTGATCCAAAAAATTCCAAACCTCCATCCACGATAGCATCAGCGGCTTTTGAACAACGCTCTATCTCACTCACTACATGAACGCTCTTTGATACACTCGATCAGTCATTCGATCCCAATTTTCTAAAAGTTGCAAAAACTTCGGTGCTTTAAAAGTCCCGAATATTTTTTTCAATAATTTTAAGTGCTAGTGATTTCATTCGAGCATAGGAATTGGAAATGTAACAATTATTACATTACCTTTTAGTAAGGACATATTTGCGTTCCGCAGACTCTTGACTCCGAGTATTTTAGCTGTTTCGAAACAATCAGATCGATTCTGGGGGTACTCACTTCCAGTCAACGTATGTTTCACGTTTGAATTGGCAACTAAAAATGTGACTTCATCACCAACATTAGATTGACAAACTTCGTTTCTAGTTATCTACAGTCAATCAATAAAGCTAAATCCGCTTTTCCCATGCATGAAATAAATTGATCCATTATCCCACACGGTATATCAACATATAGTTATGCTCCGATTTTTGAGACAGTAAAGCTTTATCCGTTGACCTTAAATCAAAGTCAAACACCGTTTAAAGTCAATTATCAATGCTCACGTATTAAATACTAAAGTACTTGGAAATTCATAGAAGCTAGCTAGAATTATTTACTACAAATTGTTTCCGGTTAGAGCTTCCGAAAATTAGCTTTGCCCACTGGAGGACAGACCTTCCCCAAGAGGTACTGTCGTCACAATAGCAGCATCGAATCCAGGAATAGAATCTGCAATACCAAAATTATTATCCTCGACCAAAATGCTAGAATAATTTTAGTGTGTGTAGAAATTACTGAATATTTATTACACAAATATATTATAAAAAATAAATATATTATACACGTACCATAGGAAATACGAATTCATCGTTGTAGTCAGCATGTTCACCCGTCCTGGAGCTTTCACGACAATGGAAGGGTCATTTCCAAATTTTTGATTAAAAAGACTCCTGCACTCGTCCACAACTTCTTGTAAGGACTGAACAATTATTTTAAAAATATATATGGAACAAAAAATAGTGACTCTTGATACTAAATAATACTCACGTCGTCTTTAATACTGCAAGCACAACTTTCAACTGTACATGTCTTTTCTATTGGAGTATCCCTGCCTTATGGAATGTAACCGCGTAGGTTAAATCCAAACGTACTTGAGTACATTTGAATTCAATAGAATCTTTTTGACACCATGGCAATAGGACTCAAAATTGAAGAAAGCGAAGAACGTCAAGAATATTTTAATATTCTTGTAGACGAAATAGTAGTCGACGTTTCTTCCGAAGCTGGTCATTGCAACGAGAATCTCTTACCCAACCATTCTATAATTAATAAAATTAGGGGGATTGGAAGGAACATCAGATCAAACAAAGTTGTTTACAAAATATCCTGGCTAAACTTTCCGTAAGATTCAGAATTTGATATATATCGACAATTATTAATCTATATACAGTAAAAGTGTACGGTATGCAAGCAATAAGTTTTGTGATGTTTGATTATAGAAAATTAAAGACTCGTTTTGTAGAATTGAACATTCTCATTTGAAAATTGTTGTAAATAATTCAGAATGAAACAAGTTACAATTAATGAAACAAACATTTTAGTGGCGAAGACACATGGGAGCCTCATTTAAATCTTGTGCAGTCGGTGTGGTATGTATACGAATTCCATGGAAACCTTCAAGAATATTTTGCTCGGAAGTCGAGTGCGAGTGGTTTGGACTCTACAGATATAGCTTGGATTGAGATATTTCTTCCCAAGAATATGGAGGAAGATCCCAACAGAGAGGAAATTCAAAGACTCATTCATGATCCAATATCAGGGAAAAGGCGAACCCCAAAACCCAAAATACGTATGCTTCTATTTTACTCTATTTAGTTAACATACATATATAATAAATTCAAATGCTAATCTGATTTTGGGACTTGTCATTATAAATTACAATTTGTGCAGGTTGTAGTAAAACCTTTGTAAACATTCAACGACATAATTCCAAATGTGTCAAGTCATCCGAACCATTAACAAAGAAACAAAAAGGATCCCTTTTAAGAGGCGTGAAGTGAGTTCCCTCTCCGAAGTTTCAGAAACAAGCAGTGTTCCTATAAACCCTTCAACCAGCACTACTCCGAAAATTTGTAAGTGTAATTTTAATAGCATGTCTATGAATTTCAGATACTTGTAATTATTCGGACTGTATATGTACACTAGTAATTGTTTTGAATTATAATTTTAGCTATAAACTGCAGCAGATGTTCAAAACACTTTTCAAGACAGTCTGATTTGCGGAGACATCAGAAATCGTTTCATCAAGGTGAAAAACAACAATGTAAAATCTGCAACAAATACTTTGCACATTATGTGTGTTTGCGATCGCACATCGCAAAAGGATGTCCTACAACGAAGACATTTGACTGTCCCAAATGCGAGAGGTCTTTCCCGAAAGGCTACAGAATCAAACACAACAAGCTTGTTCATCCTGATAGTGAATAAAAATTCAATGTACAATATTTAAACATGTATGATAAATATTTTGAATGTCATATCTTCCATTCTTAGTTTGTTATACTGGTTGATTAGAAATTCTCAGAAGAGTAATTTTAAGGTGAAAAAGTACAAACTTGAAGCTAGATACAAGAATATAGTAATGAGAATAGTTACTAATGAAATATGCATGGCATAAAATATTAATCTACGTTGTATTTTTTATTTTGTTTGCAGGAATTAAATGTAAATATATATCTAATCAAAATAGTAATAAATTAACCATCGTCATAGTAAAAAGGACTGTGAATAGTGTTAGTCATTATGACATCAAAAAAACAAATGTAAACTGTATGTAAAATAATAATATATTTGGTATAATGAATTAGCAACTTAAACAAAACTTTGTTATCATTGAATATTTTTAATTTATTACAACGGGTTCCATTTCAATGTTTTCCTGAAGGTTCATAGTCAAACTCTCCTCAAGTCGAATCGATCTGTACATATTCAAGAACCGGTGTACCAAAATCTCCACGAATCTTTCAATGTCACGTCGAAAGACTCCAATGTATATAATAATGCCCACAAATGTCACAATCAGCCACACTGCGATTGTAGAAAAAATTATTCAGATTGTTTTAAACGACAACGCATATCAAATTCATTACCTGCTTTTGGCCAGTGAAAACCTAATGCATCATCAATAGGAAGACAGTCTTTAGTTTCCATCACCACGCTGATAAAGTTTGCATCCAAATGGAATAACGACTGCACGCAACAGGTAGTTAAATTAGCCAATTTGACGTAGATATTTTCCATAGATACACTAGAATAACAATCGTTGAGGAAAGAACACTCTAAAAGGATTTTCAAAAAATAAAGTTAAAATAAAGTTAATTAACCCCAAACCGTTCTTGTTGTAATTTTTTAAAAAAATAAAATTTCTCACGAATATTAGGACCCATTGTGTTGAATCGATTCTTAGAATAGTATTTTGCAATGCTTCCGTACTTGGCATTGATATCGCTATTACTGAATCCAATGCATGCATGTTTTGTCATCTTCTAAATCGTTTTGTAACATCAAAACTACGTTTGATGTCTAAAGAGTAATAACAAGATAATTATTTGCAGCATCAGTCATTATTTTGTCATGATTAAACTGAACAACCAACTGAGCAACCGAATGAGCAACCGAATGAGCAACTGAATGAGCAACTAAATGAGCAACTAAATCAGCAACTGAATGAGCAACTGAATGAGCAACTGAATGAGCAACCGAATGAGCAACTGAATGAGCAACTGAATGAGCAACTGAATGAGCAACCGAATGAGCAACTGAATGAGCAACTGAATGAGCAACTGAATGAGCAACCGAATGAGCAACCGAATGAGCACCTGAATGAGCAACTAAATGAGCAACTGAATGAGCAGCTGAATGAGCAACTGAATGAGCAACCGAATGAGCAACTGAATGAGCAGCTGAATGAGCAACTGAATGAGCAACCGAATGAGCAACTTAATGAGCAACCGAATGAGCAACTGAATGAGTAATCGAATGAGAAACTTCGGACAAAGATATAAACGACCCCAGCGACTAACGGTTTCAATTGAGTTACACGTAACATAAATGAATCCAAAATGTGCAATAGATTGTAGTACAAGACAATATACATAGTACAAGTATATAACCAGCACTGCCAAGAGAACGATAAAATAGTGCAACAGTATGTGGGGTCTAGTCAATACGTATTGATTCCGTTCATGACAAAATTGGTCCAAATAATTCCTAAATGAATAGCATCTTGCCAGCAATACAATTCTGTGTATTTTCTAAAACTGCTAACCTTGAATACCGAACAAACTTTCGGTATTAGATTCCACTGTTCGTCTGTACATATATCATGGCGTAAATCGTTGTTGAAATGCTTACGCTCCGGAATACCAACCTCATTTCTTAGTACATGTGCGTTGGAAAGATACATGTAGGGAAAAGGTAATTTTTCTAGCAAGAGTCCTAATGCAAAGCTCTTAGAAACGTTACTCTCTGGCGTATTTATAACATTATTTGGGATTAAGTATTGCTGTACGGCTTGGGTTAAAAGTGCAAAATGTGGCGAGTTTTCTCTATGCAACCCCTGTATAAGCCTAGCTAATGAATCATGTTGAAACTGACAATAATCTAAAAATCTCAACCAAACTTTCCTATTTCCACAAGAGAACTTGTCAAGGTTTTTTTTGAAAACCTCCACAGTTTTTATACAGTTTTGGTATGTACATGTCTCGTGCAGATACGGTAATTTGTACATATTTTTGACCACTTTTTGCGATTCCGTCTACATCTTCGTAATCAAAAAGGGTCAAGTCCATATACTTTAGTAAAAGATGATAGTCAAAATTACTTCCCCCATGCACTATAAGTGGCAATTCAAACTTATATCGGATTTTTAAATTACATATCGTACAAATTGTAGATACATATTTGCCATCAGTGTGATTATCTTTATATCATTTTATAACATTTTTCCTGGTGAAGTCGGGATCGCTTTGCCTTTTTCGCTTGCTCAATGGTTGTGTACAAGTGTCCTCAATGTTATCCTCTTCCGAGCTTCCTTCTAGTAATTCCCCATCTTCATTAAACAATTCCCACATACCCGTGTTCTCACTGTTCGTAAATTCCCCGGTTTTGGTAAACACGCGGTTACAGTGATGACAGTGTGTGGTCTCTTCATGCTTCGTTAATTCATCTGCTGTTGGAATAACCATGTTATTCGTTGAACGTACTTGAAATAATATTTTCTGAGCCCAATTAAACGCTGTCTTGAAAAAATGGGCTACTACAAGGCTAGCATGGGTATTCCAAGGCTAGTAACTCAGCTCGATTATCAATATTTTGAAACACAGCCATTGAGTAACTACAAAGGACATATTCGCAACGCTTTAAAGTGTTTCGTGATCCCTGTTTTTCAACTTCTTCCAATGGTCTGCCGAAACACTCGAAGTCAAAAGTTGCAAAGTATGGGTAGGGGTGAAGCATTTCCAGTCGTTGGAATTTTAAAGTTTGATTTTCTTCCGGGAATTCGTACTTTCTACCTTCCATTGATTTATTTTCACTTGTGAGGTTATTAAATAAACATGTCTGAGAATGTTTGAGTTGCTTTCCTTTTGTATTAAATTTCCTGTAGAATTTACTACAATAAAAGAGTGATTTTTACCGTTTTCTTTTAAGAATTTTTCAATATTTGTAATGAGAATGTAATGGTATAGGTCTTCTGGAGGGTCTTAGGATTTCTTGTGCACAAGGAAAATATTGATTATATTGAGGGATTTATGTCGACTGTTTCGCATCATAATGATATTCTCATCTCGGTTTGTAAAAATGTTGATTGAAACATTGTTTGAAACTTCAAAGGGAGGAATATCTTGGTACGGGTTTACAAACCTTTCAGGAATACTTGAAAAATCAATTCTGCTTACGTATTTCATCCAAGTGGTTGGATTCTGGAGATTTTTGCTCGTCTTATTTTCTCGCTTGTTTTCTTTTATTTGATCGTTCCAGTATATTCCAGCGGTGACACAATATTTGAAACACAGGTTGTCGTTGTTTCGTATGTTTAGATAACCTTTTTTATTTAATGGTAAAGGCAACCATCTCTTAACGCGAGCATTTTAAAACAGTCGCAATTCCCCAATTTTAACCTCAAAAGCAGCGACATTTACAATTCTCCAATTGCTTCCATTCTCCGTAAAATTCTCTTTCTGCACTAATATTTTAGTAGCGCATTCCCAAACCAAATCTTCGATTCCAGTCTTATCATATAAATCGTGATTTTTTGATTTAAAATAAATAGAAGCTGTTTTTGTTGATATTTCCCCTTCATTCAATAATAAATCTCTCTCCATTGTAACTCCTACAGTCATTTCAACCCTCAAATTTCCGTGGATGTTAAGCAATTCTGTAAACAACTTTTCGACTGCACCAAAAGTAATAGTAAACACAGTTTCTAGATCCTCTGTTTCCTGGAGATGACGGTATACATAGTGAATTATTACACCCAAATGTGACCTATTGATTTCGGGGAAATCCCTTAAATCAAGTTGCATTCCAGCGTCTACATGACCTCGTCTCTCTGCAGGATGTTGACAACGGTGCTCGTGTTTGCAATTTACGTAATATCCACAGTGGTCGCACAGATGATTTCAATATGAGAATCATACAAAACATGAGTACGACAGTAAAATCTGCATTCAGGCATGGAACAGCGTAAGATCTGTAACATCAAATTAATTATTTTACTCAATACAATTTATTGGAAAATATAAACGTGTTCCTGAAACGAATTGAATAACAACTTTTTAAAGTAACTTATGAGCAACTGAATGAGCAACCGATTGAGCAACCGAATGAGCAACCGATTGAGCAACCAATTGAGCAACCGAATGAGCACCCGAATGAGCAACCGATTGCGCAACCGATTGAGCAACCGAATGAGCAACGGAATCGGTAACTCAATTAGCAACTCGATAAAACGAATAATATAAACAATCCACTATAAGTCAAATCAATAGTATATTCGAGAAACGTTAACAGTAAGTGTAAGACTTATCGGGTTATCAAATCCTGAAGTGATAGGTCTGGGATAAGCAGTAATCTCAGTCAGAACAGGTCGACTATTCAATGATGAAGATGATGCTGGTGTCACGCTTTCAGAATTTTGTTCTTCTGTAGGTTCTAGTGTATGCTCTTGCTCCTCCATTTTACTGTCTTGTGTTCCAATCTCTGTAAAATTGGCAGCCAGTTAAGTCAACTTGATTATTACGAGTACACAGAGAAGGGTAACTGTTGCACACGATGTTGGAATTACAAGATATACAATAACAATTAGTTTAAATAAAAATCAAAAACAGTATCTAATGGTACCTAATAATAATACTAATGATAATATTACTACTACTACAACTTATAATAAAAATAATAATATCTTACCAACAAGCCCGTCCGATAGTGTGGCGTGGTCAATAGTGGCGACAGAATGATGTGTTCCGTTCTTTCGACTTAAATAATCCTGCAGCAGTTTGAGCATGAGTCTCTGAAGCTGAGAAAAAACCGATCGGATGAAATACTTGCGTCGCTCAGAGCCACATCTTGGGCAACATATAAAGATTTTATATCAGAGCACTTGCTTGTCTCGTTAGATGGAGATATCTCTGCTGCTGTATTTGTCCAACAAATACAAATAATTATAGCAAGACTGGCAATGACGGGAGCAGAGTTAAAAAGTATCATGTTTACTCCTCCAGTTAAACTGGATGACTACAAATGTCTTCCTCGGTATACGTAGTTGCATAATAGTTTTGAATTTTTCTTTTTTTATTTGGTATTATCTTCTTAGGTTTCCTCTTGCCATAACCTCGTTGGTTTTTCCTCGGTTTGAGAGTTCTCTTACCAGATTCGGTATCTAGATTTGTAGATCCGTTTTCAATAATTTTATGGAATCTTTGTGATACTACAGGAGTACTCGTGATAGCCGATTCTTTTGGTAGTGTAGACGGCGACACATCTAAAACTTGTGAAGCGTCGTCAATAGTTTTCCAATTTGGAATTTTGCGTTTGTGTATCAATGCAGATTCACAACAGCAAATTCTTATAAATTTTGTTTTTTTTTTGGGGATATTTTGCATAGTTGTCATTATTTTGATTTATAGCAACAGCAGATGGTTGTGACGCTTTTGGAACATGTTTTGCAAGTTTTTCCTCACTAAAATCTATTTTCTCAACTCCTCGTAATGATTTCCCGTCGCCTTCTTCTTCAATATTATTTGAACCTTCTAAGTCGTCCGCTTTGACATCTGTGTTAACGTTCGCAGTTGCAGAAGACTTCCTTACATTTCTTGTTTATAAATTTTCATTAGCGACTCATAGAGTCCAGGTGAAATAACGCGCATGACCTTAGCCATCACAAGTCTAATAACTATAAAACAAAATAAGCTCCACATGCAACACTTTCAAAAACACAGTAGATAAAATTTGTTTCACAATTTTGGTATTTTTAATGATAATCCGTTTTAAAATTTCATGATTATTTACCCGTTTTTGTACTTTATCTACAAATTTACACATCTTAATATGTTTTGATTTGCAGAATTTATCAAAATTTAAAATTAATTCCACTAATGCACTGAACTCTTCCGGAGATGCAATTGAGATTAAATGATTAACAGTAGACGGTTTCGATTTTGATAATCGTAATAAAAAATTGCTGTTTATTTCGAATCGGTTGCCGGTTTTCAGGTTATTCTGGCGTGTAAACTTCCATATTATCTATAGAGAAAACTGAATTACGTACCCAATACGGATATTGTTTGTTTTCTGGATACATATCCATGTTCAGATAACCGATACCCGTTACGGTTTTACTGTATGCTGAGGTTAAAAATGAAGTTTGGCAGGACAAATTTGTTTAGCGATAGTTGTTATTATGCTTTTGTCACGGGGGTTATCAAATAAAATTAAAATCTGAGTATTCAGATTGAAATCACGAAGTCCTTTTACAAAAGGATTTTGCAGAATTAGAATAATACTAGCACCTCGGTTGTGACTGTGTTTAATAAAATATTTTGTAACAAGTTCCAAATTTTCTCGTTTTGAAAATGTATCCTGTTGGTCGTCAATCACAATTAAACAAAGTCCTTTTGATATCTGCTCGATATCTTGCAAGTTGTTTGTAAATTTAATGTTTTTATCTTCTTCTTGTAGTTTATATAAATCCTTTTGAAAGTCGCTATACACCCAAATAACTCTTTCGAGCGGAGTTTCAAAAACTTCGTTACGATGTCGAACAATTTCCATGGTGGTATGCGTTTTCCCTCCCATTGTTACACCTACTATAGATATTGTTGCTGTATGAGGGATTTTACAATTAAATAAATTGTCTTCCTTTACGTTAAGTTACATGATGTGTAACGGTTCAACAAATGCACACGCCGCACTGAAATTGTTTTCTACATATTCCTTTTATTTAAATAAGTTTATACATCCAACACATTTCTCGAAATGTCTTACAAAATTACACATATACACAAGCATTATTTAGAGTGTTTTAGAGACGTTTCTATTCCCAAATCGTTTAATAAAGTTCCAAACAAGCGAATCATTGTACCTAAAACTAGATCTAAAACGATAAATAGAATTTTCAAATGACAATCCTAAAATACGATTATAAATAAATAAAATACAGTAAGCCCCGCATAAAAGCGAAGTATAACTTTGCAGCTGTCTACAATTTTCTTTTTTGATAAATTTCATTGGGAGGTTTATATTTTTATAACACTTGATACATATTCCAAAACTATCAAAAAACTCATTATGTCGAGTGCCTATTTTATAAATACATACCCAGTGTTTACCAGGTGATTTTCTTACATCCGTATTTACAATAAGTACTGTTATACATGTTGCAAAAGCATCAAAATTGTTGAATTCATCAGCAGCCATAACATGAAATTGGATTTTAATATTTCGTAATGACATTATCTTGTCCACCCCCGTTGATGGTTGTAAAACTAAGAGGAATTGTCCTGTGTTGTATCGTCTCGACATTCGATTGGAAGGAAATCTCGGATAGATTTTTGTCAACGAAATTAAACGGATTTTTTGTAATGTCTCCCATAAACGCATCTGCAGATATTATCCCACACACAATTATTTGTGGTATTCTGCCTAGTAAAATTCCTTAGGTTGTAATTTGAGACAATCGTTGGGCAATTGAAAACATTCGCAGGTCCGCATTTACAATGGGGTATTTGCATGTTTTACCCAGACTTAGTTCCCGCCGATGAATATCAACAACTTGTTGCGATACAATGTTTTTGGATATGTAAAATACAGCTTCATTTACGTCAAACTGGTATGGAGAAATTCCTGGGAGTTTTGAAACGCTTGAGTTTAAACATAGCTCTGGTGGTGACCTTCGCAATACAATGCGAAGTTCACTTGAAGGTGGAAGGTAGCGTAACTGATTGAAAATATTACAATTCAATCGTCCTAAAAGAGTAAATTGCTGAGAATTTTTTGCTTTTTCATATCGAAGTTTAAATCCGTCGTCAGTTAGGGCAAATGCATCTTTTTTAGTATTTGGATACCAAAACTCGTCTTTTATTTGTTTAGATTTATCTAATTCGCTCGCTGCAAGTAAACGTTGCAAATACGAAACTGTTAAGTAGTGATGGTTTGAATCGGAAATTAAGACACCGTTCAAATAAACTTCGAAGTTACTAAACATTGAATGAAAAAAGTTTGAACTTGGACATACAATGTCGGTTTTGCCATTAGCACGTAACACTGCATGTTAACATTAAAAAACTATCGGAAGAATCAATATATCCCGATGCGTCAAACATTAGGTAAAATTCAATTGGGTTATAGGATTCTTTCGTTGAAACAAGAGGAAAGCAGGGCATATACTCAGAGCTTTGTTGAATGCTGACATCTGTTGGTGGTAATGAAAACAAATTTAATTCGGAACGTAAGGACTGCGCAGATCCTTCAAACACTGTCGGACGTTCTTGGAAAATATTATTGGCGTCCATCTTCGCCCTTTTCTGTTTATCTTCGAACACACTTTCGCTTTGCTCTTTTCGATCTTCGTTTTCCTGAACCAACTTGAATGGTTCTTAACTGACCTCGCTTTCCGTGTGTGGACCCCCTTGTTTTCTTTTTAAGTAATGAACGTTTTCCACCAGCTGTAGTTGCGCTACGCTTCCTTCTTCGACCACCACCGGACTGCGACTGAGGTTGTTTCCTTTTATTAATTGATTTACATCCGTTGCCAGATTTAAGTGGAATAAGATACGATGAACCTTCGACGCTTAATCCAGCACTTCCTCCGCCAGTCATGTCGGTCTCTTTAGATTTGTTCCCAATTTTCACGTTTCTTAGGTTCAAGGAAGCAAACTTGATAGTTACACTCAACTTGACGCATGTTTAAAAGTATACATTTATTTAAAATCTAGGTTTAAAATGCAACAGAACACTTGTTTCTGCGTTACTTAAATCCCAAGGTTGAAAATATTCGTCGACAAAATCAACACGTAAAATTTGCAGTTGTTGACTGTTAACAGGAATAAATGACACTGGATTGAATTCTATTTCAACTTCTGTATTTTGATCAGTAGACATGGCAATTTCTGCTAGCACTGGAACAGAGTGATTTTTATAAAATTGATTCTCCACACAATTTAGTAGTACAAGCAACCGCTTAGATTTTGATTCAACAGGAATGATTTCGTCCTCGAGTTCTTCAATTTCTCTAATAATTTCCTCCTGCGCAACAACGTCATAACCGACGGGTATGCGAGTCCCATTTTTAAACATTGCATCTAATGGTATTTCAAAGTATCTCTTCACAGGAATTGGCAATTCTACAGCAAAATTTCTAGGAACGTCGTCGATAAACATGTCACCCTTTCCATATTGAAATTTTTTATCAAATTCAGGCAATTTTTCGTTATTTAATGTATTATTTAATGCTTGCAAAACATCCTTTACGCCCATGGTGGTCGATTCTTTCATTGCTATAAACAGTTTATTTGAATATCCAAGTTTAAAGAAAAGCGGATCCTCGGCAGTAATTTCCCGAAATTCGTTTTCATTAAACGCGGCAATAGATTCCTATTGACCACAAAAAATTTGTCGTGATTAAAACCCAAACAAGCAACAATTGATTGAGAAAGCGTTATATAATCCGTTTTGCGACCATCAGGAGTTCCAACAAATATTCGACATTTGTTTTGACTATCAAAGTTGAAATCCACATTAAAACTAGACTCCAGGAGTCTGATAGTCAGGTTTCGAAAAAAGTTTTTAAAATTCGTTTCACTGTGTTTATAAAATACTGCAAGACTTTGAAATTGTTGATCTACTGTTATTATATTCGCTTTCTAGTTGTTTTTATCTGTTGATATTTGAAATTCGGTTTTAGCTGCAAGTTTTTTGTAAATATTTTCGGATGTAATGCCTTCAGCTGTGTAACTTCCAACTAGGAAGAATTTACGTTTGAGTCCAATCAGGGTTGCCAAATTTTCCGATATCTCCAGCACATCTTTCGGATCGTCAAGCAATTGGTTTACTGTTACGAGAAATCTGTTCCCTTCTAGCGGGCGTAAATTAAAGCTAACTTTGATTTTACTAGCTTCTAACGATTTATTAATTTTACTTATAAATTCTGCAAAGCGTTTATCTGTGTTTTGGTACTTTAATGTGAACTTTGCTGGAGGTTCATAGTGTGGAAATAATGAACGTTGTGGAATTTCCGTATCTGCGCTGATCATTCTGCGAGTGATTCTAGGTCGTGGAATTTTCTGTACAGTCCTGGTTTTCGAAAAACTTTTGTTTGCGCATGAGGCGAGTACAGCGACCTCCTAAATCCAACATCATACATTCCCCTCTCCGAATTAACAGGATTCGATAATAAGTTTACAATGTTCCCCACAAGTCCTACAGCATTTGGATTTGCTTTGTTTGACAGAATGGTATAAACGTTTCGCAAAACATTCGGGTCATTTCGACCGTTATGCAACTTAAATTCGTTGTGTATCGACATTATGATTTCGGCATAAACTTATTCGTCGCTTTGAGTGTTGTTTCCCGGCTCAAATATTCGTGCCAGCTCCAACTTGTTGTCGTAAACATGACAAGTTATATCTTCCGGCGGGTCCGATGTATCTTCCAGCAAATATGTATATGGTATTGTGTCTTAAACCTTGACAATTTGAAACATTTCTCGAGACCACGACTCCGAGTACCCTATAAATGAAGTAATTGATTAACCGTTGAATGTTAATTGTTATCAAAATTGTTGATTAAAATCTGTTTGAAAGGTAATTGTTTACTAACCTTTTTCGAAAAGAAGTTTCGCGCGGGAAATTCGGACCAAGTCGTTGATTTTAAACTTTGGTGGTTTTAAATTGCCTTCGAAGGTTTTAAGGAAGGCAATTTCAATGGACATCTCTGGGCTGCACTGCCAAAGATCCTTTCCTTATAATGTCAACTCCTGGTGGATTCTGGCAGTCATTTTTACTGGATGGATTTTCTTAATATTTAACGCTCAAACTGATAAAGATACTCAGTGTAAGAAAAGAGTTCATTCTTCAAGTAGGTAGTGAATTGCAGTGACAGCAAGGATTCTTATGATTTATAGCTATTTTTTGTAATTTGAAGCTTTACTTACCTTGGGGTCGTGATTTTTGTAGTTTTCGATTATATAATTACAGGATGAATGGGATAATTTGTTGGTTATAATGGTATAACCTATTTTATATAAAAATATGAAGTATATCTACTTTTAGACATTTTAATGCAACGACGAAGTCGGTTTACTGGATATTAAAAAAAAACAAAAAATCATACTTTAAAAATTCTGTACATTAATGTTCGTCCTTTTAAATTCTGTTACTTGCAAATATATAGCCATTAGCCATCTATGAAATAATATAATACATACGAATTTTATACGTTCCTACTTGTTTACATTTCCCTTACTTTTGCAACTGGAGCAAAATTTCGCCAAGCTTGTTCCAAATTTTCTGACTGCCATGCTTACAATTTCCTATGGAGTTACCTGTCGGGTAGCTTATTATAAAGCTCACAAAATGTTTTGCACTGGAATGTTAAACATTTAGAAAAAGGTTTAGTACATGCAAATTTTAGATTCTTTAATAAACCTTGCCGGACATTAGGCACTACAAGAGCTTTTAAGCAATAATAAGTCACAAACGATATATTTTTACGATTTTTTAATTACTCGAAATTTTGACACCAATACAGGAAATTGATCTTTTCCTACTTATTTTTATCAACATACAACTGTATCTTTACAGCAAAATATTTTCGAAAAATGACACGCTGTCAGGTTAGCATTGGGAGGGCACTCCTACAATTACATTAAATGTTCGTATTTCTATCAGTTCACAGAAATATTGAGTATATGAATAAACTCCGGCGAAAAATGTATGTCAGTACACATATAAAAAATTACATTAAATATGACAAAATCATTGATGGACGGCAGAGAGATAGATTACAAATATTCGTATACACAAGCACAAGCTACACCTGTACTTAAAAATAGAAATGACATTTATTATAGTAAATGTAAAATTATAAGAAATTAAGTGTATGCACTTGTGTTCAAATGAGTGCTTTCGTCAAGCAAGACAAGCTTGCTCATTCGACGACTTGGAAACGATGCGAAATGCTTTAAGTGCGCCAACATCTCTTGTGTTCTTCACCACGTGTTCGGAGAGAACTCCACCGGGGATTTTTACGCCGATAATTTTACGCCGCGTAAACTCCGCTGGAGATTTCTATACCGGGTGGAGATTTTTACGCGGAGAAAACTTCGCCGGTCGGATTTAATGGCTAAGATTAATATTTTCAGTAGCCCAGTGGGAGCCACTGCTAGTAAAAAGATGAGAAAGTTTAACTTCACTTATAATTATTTAATTATTACATTGATAATTATTTTGTACACACAAGTATTCTCTTAGACCTCACACATAAATTCGTGCAACACTGTTTGAACAGCGGTATGAAACTGCAGATTATTTTGATAGACATGTGCTTCTTAGGACGCGATTATATTTTTCAAACGGTCATCGATCTTGATACTCTTTCGTTTGCGCGGAATTTTATGACCGGCTTAAATTTTTTGGCATTCAAAAAACCAGTGATTTTCCCCTCTGCGTATCATGTCAATGCTGGAATCCATGGGTGGGTGAACTTTTGGGAGCATGTTATTGAATCGAAAGTGCCATCCCTCCTTTCCGTTGTTTGTTCTTGGTTGACAATTTTGGAAGCGCTCTCGTACATTCCAGAATGAAATTGGAAACCTTACGTCTTCTCAATTGTTTCCAATATATGTTGATTCAAAATAATTGAATATCTCTCTGATTGGATCACTTTGCAAAAACTGACTTCGAAGTTCCAAAAAGGCCATCGCTACTTCCGGAATACGAATGAACGCCAAGGCTCCCAGTGAACGAATCGGATTCCGGACCTTTTTCCCATCGTCATTACTCTTGTACCTACCATGTAAAATTTGCAATGAAAATGCATTTACCCCCATTACCCAACAAATGCAGTAACTCAATACAAAACGCACAAAATTATGTAATTCTACATTTTGCATACAATATGATATGGTATTTTTATTCACATGTACAACAACAAAGATTATTCAATAATTTCAAATAATTTGATAGATTTGATAATTTTTGTTTAGTGAACCTACCTCCGAAACACATTTTCATTTTGCTGGACATGTCTAAACACGCTCTGTGCGAGATGAAATAAGCATCGATTCATCCCAGTGGCAATAAAGGTTTAACGAAGTGCCTTTATAGCTCCCAGTTCAAAATCACTAATTATATATAGTTGTGGGTTCTCCTGGAACTTGGCGGTGAATTACATTAAACAATTCTGAGTAGACGGTTTCGGACTTACCAGGTAGGTACGCAAATACTAATAGAACCGCAACGGTTGATGAAAACAATCCATGAACAGTATACAATTTAGAAAAAATTGACGGGCAACTCTTGAAAGTCCGAACACTAACCAAGTGTCACACCATCGTAGTTTCTGTAATAAAATATTTTATATACACAATACAGTAAAATACATTTTATTTTCCACAGCACCTTATTAAATCCAGCATTAGTAATAAGGTTTGATTATCGGTTCTGAGAAATGTCTTACCATATAGATCAAATACAATTAAAATAAGTAACAAATGCGGACCACGAACATCATCCTGATTCTTTGGGAAACGAAATGACGTTATTTGTATCTATACTTACGCTAACAGCGTCTTTTGATGCGAAAATAACCATTCGGTTGTTCCCAGCCTTGTTATCATACATCAGAAAATCTTCTCGGTCGTTTCGCAGGGTTTTCGTTAGGTGGATCGGAATTTCCAGATCTTACAGTGTCATATCAACATTTCTTCTTTCGTGAGCTTTGAAGCAAACATCATTTAACCTTCGCTTTAAATTGTTGGTTGACCCCAAGTAGCTAGCATTCAAGTCCGCTTCCGTAGCAAGAGATTCAATTTTTGCAATTACTTGAACTCCTGTAGTCATTCGATTTTCCCAAAGCATTCTCTTACCCTCCGCAATTATTTTACGAGCTGTGATTCTAAGTACCAAATATGTAAGAAATTTACATGTAAAACAATTTGTACATATACAAGTGCAAATAACTACCGCGTCTAACTAGTTTCAGTACATTAATTATTAATACAACACAATTCAGTTTAATAAAAGCGTAATAAATTATTTATTATTGCATAAGTAATGTACTATCGTAATTTAATTAGTAGTAAATACTTACGCTTGCGGATTTGGAGCATGATTGTGATCAAAGGTACAAAATCGCCATTCCGTCCAATACATGAAGTCTTGCCTTGTAGGTTTTGAAGTTCTCACATCGATATGAAATCCCAAGCAAAATTGGCTTGTTTCGCTGGAATAAAAATGCAGAAACTTCTACCTTCAAATGTTTTCCGTTTACAGGAACATACGTAAATTCTACCTCTGTCATTTCGGATAATAGTAAATAACACTAATTTATTATAACCTATAACAATTTCAAATGGGATTTTTTTGACCCTAAGGTTTTAGCAGAAGTAGGGTTCAAGCAAGGTATTACTGATCGAGGAAAGTGAAACCAAGGAAATAACATTAGGCGGTGACACGCTGACAAATAAACGAAACCTGCGCAACCGATTCTTCATAAATGAAATCTTTGTCACTTTTCCCGGCATTACAATTCACAGTTCCCCCTCTCTCTTTATGCTTGCTGTCATTATTCTATGACTACCGTTGTAATTACTCTACTAGTTTCATTTTTGAAAAAAATCAAGGATAAAATTAGTGTATTATATATAGTTACTCCGACGAAAATTTCTCCCGGCGTAGTTTTCTACGCGTAAAAATCTCCGCGTAAAAATCTCCATCCTGGCGTAAAAATAACTAGCGTAATTTTCTCTGCTTAAAAATCTCCGCTTAAAAATCCACGGCAGAGTTTTCTCGTAACTCCCTTCACCTAGATGGAAAACATCTACAAAAAAATGTTTACTTCCTTAATTAATCTTCAATTCAATAGCCAAATAAGTATTGTAGGATCAGTATTCGAATTATATTTGTCTACCGTCAAATACCTCGTTACTACTTGGCTAACGAAATATTTATACTCACACTGACGAAAAATGTATATATAATAATTGATTTCGTATTCCAAATAAAGTTAAGCTGGTTGTTTTTACCAAGGATGGCATGTCGACACATGTGTCCCCATTTTGGAACACCAACGCTTCCCCGTGTGCATTTCTGTTACCGAAGAACTTTTCTGGTCTGCCTGAACTTCAATGTTGATGTTGCTGTATATCCGTTTACTTTTATTCGGGACCGATTCCATTATCCAATTCATATTTTTCTGTCCGACTAAAAGTTAAATAAAAAATAAATAAAAGTTAATTAAAATTCTGCTGGATTTCCATGTTCCAGTTTCTACAACACATAAATGAATCACCACTCAAATAATTATTCATTTGTCCAACTTGAAGGTCCTATGTCCAGGTCTTGGTTAGGACAGTGGTGATAGATGCAGCTTAACGCCCGTTCTACGCATTTTGAGGGACGAAGTGAGCTGCAAGTCCCGATTGCGAATGTCAGGGTGTCTTCGTACAACTATAACTGCCGAACCAATGACACCAGACGATTAAATTTTTTTCCTAGCAGTAAATAGATTAGGTTAATTAAATTAAATGAAGTCACGTATAAACACACGTAAATACATATGCGTAGAAACTGGGCCGTTTTAAGCACGTGTTACTTACAATAAATTGACTTTCATGCCGATCGGTAGATGTCGTAAGAACTTGCACTAATTTAAATAAGTTAACGTTTTTTCAAGACTTGGATACGCATACTGAAAATGAATGTACGCGGGAATCGGGTAATTCCATAAATATTCTACCAATAGTACAAAATAATGTATATTTACATATGTATATGATAACCACAAACGTTTTAATGCGCACAGGTGTATAAAAGCGTTTTACTGACAAACAGTCAACGCTCGCTGCTATATTTATAAACGTTTTAGAGTAATTATAAGGGAACGTATAGTTACCAGGTTAAACTGTTACATGGCTTAGTGAAGCTTCGCCCCTTAGTGACTTAGGACGTAGTGCTGATCACAGATGATTTTTATGCTACTGCAATGTTGCTGGCTGGTTTTATTAATATCGAGCATAACGTAGCATGACTGCGTGGTTCTGTACAGGGTACGCGCGTGCGCTCTCAAACGATGTTCTTGATTGGAGACCATGTCTCATTCCGATTCCAGGTTAAAAAAATCGGTGCAATGTACCGATTTAAGCAACCTCTGTTTTCACGTGCAGGAATTTGAAATTTGCGAAATTGTAACAGTTTAAAAAATCAATAGCTACCTTGGAAACAAATCATTTAAGAGGCAGTTACTTACGGTGAACGTCTAAATAGTTAATGAAAACGCTTACTAGGAAAATCATCTATGATCAGCACTACTCGCTATGTCACCAGGGGGCGAAGCGCCGGCGGAATGTGGCAACAAGGGCTTTTAATAGTAATTTGGTGTGTACAAGGAAACGTGTATTTAAATCCCCACGTACTGGACACAGTTATATCTACTGGGCAAAGATGTTAATTGAGGCAAAAGAAAAAACAAGGTTTATATGTGTGCTTCCTTGTATGTAGTATTATATTCAGTACTCATATAGTAAATTGTTCACAACGTTTCATTTCGATTTTAAAACCCGACTACGTACTCCCGACCTCTACCGGTCGTTATAAGAGACAATTCAATGTTACAACAATCCTATAATAGACGGCACAAGCTGTACTCCCCAATGTGCACACATATATATTACCATAAGTTTATACGTGACCTATTTATTTTTCTGAGGTCAAACGCATGACATGATGTCCTTCAAAAACAATGGGGTTCTTCCCTTTATGATCTGTCCCGGTAAAAAATTTGTAGTGTGTAGTAGCAATGATTCTGCAGATATCGTGAGGACAAGACAACCTCTACAGACAGGCACACAGGCAGACTAAATAATTAATGAAAACCCTGACTAGGCAAAACTCGTAACGTTATTTCTAAATAAGGCCTAGGTCGAGTTTGTACGTTATTTATAAACAACGCCATGGTGATCCCTGTTCAGACCTCAATAGTTTGTGTGGTATTTTGTATTACGTCAAACTGTATATTACGTAGTTTACTCACTATGTGGTGCTGACATGTCCTCACAATCATTTTCTTGAGGTTTTAATTAACTACAATGTAACCTAGAGGCTGCAAACAACAATAAATGGACAATATTGTCGGCAGTTGTGTAAATTCGTTGTCTCCGCTCTGGAGATATCGATGAAACAAAATTATATGTTCACTGCATAGTTATCATTGATAATCTCCATGAAAATCAGAAATTCCGTCGTCAAAATGCATGTATACATTCACTTGTATCCCTACACCTCCCATGCTTAAGTAGGTACAATCAAAGATGGTCCCCTTGCCTATATCTAGGCCTTTTTATAGGCAAAAATTCTAGGGAGGAAGCAAAAAAACAAGAATCTAGGCTAGGATATAGGCAAGGTTCAATGGGATTTATATGCAAATAAAATATTATATGAAGTTTGGGGAAAAAATATAGGCACCTAGGCAATTTAGGCTGGGGGCTTCATAAATAAATATAATATGAAGGGAGCAGGTATGCTACTGATGCCGACATGCCGAGTAGGGGTATAGTCATGCAACTGATGCACTGAACAATAAGACGTGTGCATATAATTTCGAAAAGGAATATATAAGGTTGCATTGGGAAATCCGGTACCTTTTATTCTACAACAAATTATCGATGTCGTAAAAATGCGGAGAAGTAAAGCATGTTGTAGCACGATTGTTAGGACATCTTGTCGACAATGATGTAAAAAAATTTCAGCGTGGAACAGACCAACAAACCAACAGACCAACCTAGCAATATATAAATATAGTATTATTAAGTACAGGATATTTGGACATACACACATGCGGGGTTTTTGGTTTTCTGTAGGGACTTTAAGGGTGTACTTATATAGAGAAGCAGTAGTTTTGAACTTCCTAATAGGGTATAGTTGCATGATACTCTAAAAAGGACTATTATAAGAACATTTATAGGGATATACATATGTAGGTAGGCATCTCCCGGTTTCCTATATTATAGGAAGGAACTTCGTGTTGCTTTAGCCTTTATAGGATTTAAGGAAGGCGTTTGGTTGAACATTTACTTAAAACGGGGAAATAACTTGGCGAAGATTATAATTATATGCAAATTGGGAGGCGCACAATGTTAGTTCAATTGTAGGAAGGAAATAGGCTAGGTGCATTAAAAGGCCCATCTTTGGGTACAATGCTTACCAACGTATTAGACATACTATATTCGAATATAGTATGTCTAATTCAAAATCTTAGAGTTGGCTTTCCAAAAGTAAGAACAGACAAAAACTACATTCTAAATGGAGCCTACAATATCTGGCACAACACAAAATTTAGTAGTCTATGTGAAATATGCAACGCCAGCTCAATAGAAGACCACTTTCATATTATGTGGGAATGCATCCACTACACTCAGGGTCGACACCTACTGATAAGTTTTAACGCAGGGGAAATGTCAAGAGAAAATTATATTTACGCTATGTTCGGTAAAGAGAACAGTAAGGAAGATTATACGAAATTATACCAATTCTGGAAACTTGCAATGCGTGTCAGAAGTACATATCTACAATACATGGAAGCAGTCCAACGAAACTAAAAACTTTTAATTTTTAATTTATTTAAATTGTAAAAATATAGAATAAGTAAGTAAATGTGCACATCTTGTAAGAGAAACAAAGAAATGTTGTAAAGGCTTAGGCCAAATCGACTGAATAAATTTATTATTATTATTATATTATTACCAACGTATTACCACCGTGTCCAACGCAAGTTTCATGGACAAGGGCCATCAACATAATACATAAATAATAAAAGGTGGTACTATTCCTGGTAATAACCTGGAATACCAGAATTATATAAATATATAATTTATATATAAATTATGTACAATTATTATATATAATTATTAGTTTATATTTAGTTTATAGATAATTTATATATAATTGGTACATAAAAACGGGGTATGAAGTGGGGCTTGCTTTTTCGTTTTATTTTATGGAATATGTTGCGAGCCTCTGTTGTCAGTATAGGGCCATATACTTAGCATTGTAAATGGCGGAAATGACTGGGATTTGACCTCTTCTTGAATTTCTTGGGGTCGACCTACAGCACTGAGAGAGCTCAAATTTGGTCAGCGTGTGGGTAAAACATCAGGGAACAAATACAAAAATTTTCAGTGACCTCTGACAAAATTTTCCTGTTAAATTGGATTGAATATATAGTAAATATTTTAGCTGTTTTGGACACTGTGGTAATAGGTTGGGTTGTATAGGGATATCTTAAAAATTAGAGTACATCGCCAACCGTGTAATTAATATTCATTAATTGAATATTAATTTTAGAATATTAAATGTATTCCATTAGAATTAACAGAAATAAACAGTACTGACGGCCCGCACGCATAAGATACGTTTGATGTAATGAGTACTACATATTTAAATGTGTTTTTGTAAATGCATGATGTACCTTATTGTAAATCAGATTATATACATGAAATACTAGTAGTTCGAAATTTTTGTTACATGCTTTATTATTGTTTCGAAGAAATCAGTAAAATAGTTTTGATTTGCATTAGTCCTTCATATTCCCTTCGTCATCATGTTCATTTTCTAGGTTTAATGGAATACTTGCTCCACGGATTTCCACTGCTTTAATGAAGGTTTTTTAACTGCATCGCATAAACTACTTGTAACGTCGAATTCAGATTTTAACAATAATGCCAGTTAAAAAGCAGATTTAACAGAAGTGCGTGTTTCAATTCAATTGAGCATTGGCGTGCACTGTGCAGGTCGTCTTGTAAATACAGTTAAGAATTATTACTCTTTAAAATTTAACAGATCTTCGAAGCACAAGATAACCGACACAAATTTTTGTGTAGATTTTGTATTGTGTATATACAGTGCTGCGGACAAGTTCAAGTAATACTTGAGTTTTCAAGTCAAGTTCAAGTTCGGGTCAAGTTCAAGTAGGCCAGTTTTGTTACTTGAATCTTTCGGGTCAAGTTCAAGTACGTACTCGGCTTGACCATGACATTCTAAGACAAGTCAGGTTCAAGTACAAGTAAGGGAAATTAACTTTAATCTCAAGTCAAGTTCAGGGTCAAGTAATGGAAAGAAAAAACTTGACCATGAACTTGAGATTTGATGGTCAAGTTCAAGTAATTTTAGATTGCGCATGCCGTAAAGGACGGAAGCAATTTTAAAATCACAATCCAATTTCATGTCGTGTCCAGGGTATATTGTTTGCACATGCCATCAATCAAAGGACAAAATTCAAAATCAGTCCTTTCTATAAGTTTTGTTTACCAGACGTTGCTCATTGTTAGTTGTTTCAGCGGCCTCTCCATGAAATGAAAGAATTATCTTGATAATTCATATTGTTGCTTAGAATTATTAGTTTCGACTTGTGTAAATAAATTCTAGTATAAAATGAGCTTGGATGGTTCTTTACAAAAAGCGTTCAATAAATAAGTAAATACTAGTTTATTAAATTTTAAATTAAGAGTACTCGTAATGCTCAAATAGGTATATGTATACATGCATATATGAACATTAAATAAATAAAACACTACGTAAAACTCGTCAGGTATACAGTGAAAGTCCGTTATAAGGGCTCAACTTATAAGGAAATATCGATATCAGGGATGCATTTGTTTGGCCCCAACTTTCATTTACGCATTGCTTTAGACGTTTTGTATAAGGAAAATTCCTTTATAAATTGTATAGTCAATTATATCAGACTTTTACTGTATTCAGTATACGCTCAAAGATGTCCTCGAATGGTTTTAAATAAAAAATAGTAGTAACATTGTTTTCTGAATGTGTTTTGGTTTTCAATCTGAAGGAAATAATTTTCTGATGTAAGTTCGACTTATTGTGGCCATGTTTAATTTTTTGTGATACTTAACTTGAATTGTCAAGTTCAAGTCGCGTTCAAGTCATGGTCAAGTCAAGTTCGAGTCAAGTTTGGAACTTTAACTACTTGATCAAGTTCGGGTCTTACAAAAGTTACTTGATTACTTGAACTTGACAAGTCAAGTAATTGCACGAACGCTAGTTATCAAGTTCAAGTTGTGTCTTGAAAATTACTTGAAGTTTCGTGATCAAAACAAGTTCGTGGTCAAGTTTTGAAATTACTTGACCCGATCGCAGCACTGTGTATGTATGCGGTCGGCGTGGGGTATTTCAAGCGTGTATCAAACTGGGATGGATTCGTAACAATTTAAACGGAAATATAAAATTCATCCCAGTTTAGTTTGACCAGTTTGGTAAGACCATCCAACTTGCGTGGGTTTGGCGGTTTGTTCAGGAAAATGTAAGACCGTAATTTACGTAGTCAGAGCTACGTGTATAATTTCGAAAATAGTGCTATAAGCTGGGTTTATAGTTTCACTTTCCCTTCATTTTCCTTTACTTTTCATGAAATTTTTCTTTTTCGAACATTTATACTTTGCGTTTGTTGCGAGTAATCCCTCACAAATAATTTGATGCTCACGTGCTTTTCATTTCATGCGCGAAGCCATTTATACTTTCAGTTCGGGCGCGAAAGTGTCCTTTTTTCTTCCTTTTCCTACAAGTTGAACCAGTTCAACTTCATGGCAAAGGAAAAAATAAGGAACTAGTGAATACACAGTTATAAGTACTTATAAAACAAATTAAATCTTGTAGTTCTGTGCTAAATATTCCTGTTTGCATCCTGTAGCTAAATACATATAAAAATATAAAATTTTAGGAATAATTGCAGTGTCTAATTTTTATATATACATCAAATTAATTGCATTAATTGCAAATCTTTACATGTATTTTTACATCATACTGTGTACTTGCCTAAATATTTATGATGATACTCGGAATTCTCAAGACCTCAATCGTTCGTTAAAATCGATTCACCACTGTTTCGTGTACGAAATATTGGTCTACCGTACATAAACCCTTATCCACTATTTTTGAATTTATAAAACTAATATCCGAGAACCTTTTTAAAAATATCTTGATCAAAATTCATGTTGGCTGGAATACAACAGGTAATCAGTTTATACTTTCATTCATTTATTAACGCGGGAACGAAAAGGCAAACGAAACGCAAAAATCACTTCTTGATCAGATGAAAGTATAAATACATCGAAGGAATCTCATTTTTGACCCGCAGCAGAAGTAAGGGAAAGGGAAGGCAAAAGTGAAACTATAAACCCGGCTATACACATTTCAAAAAGCGATCAGCAAACTACAGATTTGTACTATAACAAAATGAATAAATTCTGGGATCGTCGAACGGTCTACAGTGTAAAATCTTCCAGCTCTAATGCCACACGTTGGGATTCGTACCAAACCCCTTGCAAATGATTTCTCTGATTTTTTGGGAGCTTACTAGTTTTTGCCAGAATTGTTAGTTTTAATTGATGAACCTTCTCTAGAACTTAGTACGCATCTCCCAACGTTAACATAACGAGCACAATCGGATTGATTCCAAGGCACCCCATTGAAATCGACAGTTCTACAGAAACGTGCCAATGTCGAATACCAACAAATAACCCCAAAATGGATATAAACATGCAAACAAGTTTCACCGCGTAGTTGGTTGGCCCATATGTGTGGTTATAATATCGTACCTCCAAAGATGCAAGAACCAAGTCATTGCAGATGCTTTTTAAATTCCGCTGAGTTGGAACTTCTGTTCTGAATGAAAAACATTTAAATACAAATGGCTATATTGTTATAGAAGAACATTATCCTATAGTAAATTAATAGTATTAGAAGACATTATTACTACTAAAATTTTAATTATATAATTATTGAAGATCAAATTATTTATGAATAATTACTTAAGTCTCACGTCGACACAGTCCAAAGTACCGTAGACCAAGTGTGGGAGAGCGTACCCCAACATAACGTAGCTGCACAAGAAATGGGCTGCACTGGTTTGACACAGCAAGATGAATTCAGTTGTCACGGACACCACAATGATACATTTACAGGAGTTCCAGCCCGGAGGAAGAATTGCATGCAACATATATGCAGAATCAGTTGTATTAACAAAAATGACCAAGCAGCATACAGCAACAACGGTGATTGAAAAAGGGAAAGTCACTAAAAACAATTCGTGGAACGATAATCCCCGATAAATATTTCCCCCATGATGTCGTAGACCTGAAAATACAGATAAAGTAATTAATAATTCCATAAAAATTTGTAGTAAAGGCACAAAACCTTTTAAAATTCTTCACCAACTAAACTTGCCTCTTGTGATGAAAGTTTGAGTGATGCTCGTGACCAACATAGCGTTTTCCCTTGCGTTTTCATAAATTAAACCCCAAAAGTTGTACAAGGTGTAAATATAATATGAAATCAAGATCATATTAAAAGAAACATCCGCCTGAAAGATGTGCTTTGAATTGGCAAAGGACTGAAATAGTCGTATGATTTTGTAAAGTGTATTCAAAACCTGTAAGAAACACAGAGCTTTCCAAAAAAACAGTCTACTTTGGCTCGTTTGGGGTCTCGCCTTACCGTTGTCGGAGTCAAAAATTATGGGAAGCATGTTAAGCTTGCATAATATTTGGATGGCCATAAAGTTGTGCTTCATAAGTTGCCCTGTTAACATCCTGAAACAGTATTTTCGAGTTGTGAGATGAAACAAAAAGTAACTATTTGATGAAGGAGTTTACAGCGTTTTTGTCAATGGTCAATGTGCGTACCTATTCAGTTATGTTTGTTTCGAAAAATTGCATGACAGCTGTCACTTAAGTGATATCATCATTTGTGTACATAACTCGACATGTTCGTTGCTGAAGGCTGAGACAACCGGTTTGAAACCATTCAGTTGAGTGGGTAAGCACTAAAAGAATCAATTCTGTTAATCAATTTCTGAATTTTTAAAAACTATTGAGTCTATCATTAGCTTTGATAAGCTTAGATTATTTCACAAGATGTACTTAAGATGATAACGTGGAGGTCACTTAAGATTAGTTGAAAAACAAAATTTAGGCCAACTGTTTCAGAAGAAATAATTATTCATGAGTTTTTTGTTGTCTTAGCATATGTGTATACGTATTGGATCAATTTTCTAATTACGCCTAGTACTTTTTGGGAATTAATTAAATGTGTTACAAGTCAAAACTCGACTCTGTGATCAAATTTATTTCCGTAGTCTAGACATAATTGATAATTACTTTCCCAGTCTGTATCAAACTATCATACAGTAGCAGTATTACTACGGGCGAATCTCGATTTGCTATTAAATAAAAATAGCATGCTTAGCAAATTAAAAAACTGAACAAACCGCAAAATATTTCTCCAGTTTACCAAAAATATTTTGAGTCGGCTTCATACGCATACAAATATCAAAATGTAAATGCTGGGGTTAACGACTTGCACATCGTAACGTAATAGCGTTACAACACCACGTTGTAAGATAGATATGCTGATGGATTCGATAAATTCTGTACCTACACACAGATGAAACTATTAGATACAAATGAAGATACAATCAGTACAAACATGTAGTTGGAAGTTGAGCCAATGAAGGGAATATCCAACCGTCTTGGTTTTTCCTTGTCTGATTCCTCTATAGTTGAATTTGAATTGTGAAATGATTGTTGAAGCCGTCTTTCTTCGACCTCATTTGTTGGTGTGTTGAAGCGGACTTCAGACTGTACCGGTTTTGAGTTCGGACAAATTACTGGAACTTCCTTACGCACTCGAACAATTCTCTTTTTGACGAAATTCTTTGGTTAACCGTTCTTTATTACTGCGAGCGTATATTTTGCAACACTTTATCTACGAATTCTTCATATCACATGCTAAATGATCTTCATGTAAATGCATCTACTACGAATATTTTATTGCTGGATCTTGGAAAGATTTGAAACTAAGGTATCTGTCTCTGTGTGTATTCTGTATATGTGGTTGAAATCGTCACGATTGTCTTTTCAAAAAAAATCCTGAAATTTTGAAAGAAACTCAAAATTCATCCTACTTTGACGGCGCGGTAGCTGATGCAACCCTAAGCGAAGCCTCAAATTATCGCGTAGCGATGATTTTATCATTGAGCAAATGTCCGCATATGATTACAAAGGAAACGACAGACCTTAGATTAACCAACATTGGTCATTATTGGTTTTTTGACCTGAGATTGACCAATATTGGTTACAATTGGTCATTTGGCCTGAAATTGACCAATATTGGACACTATTGTTTTCTTGACGACAGATCAACCAATACAGTGCACTCTCGCTATAAGAGGCCTCCGTATAAGAGCATGGTCAGTATAAGAGCACTCCCAGGTCCCCCCTATAGGATTGTTGGGATGTAAATGTTCCCTATAAGAGCATCGCTTATAAGAGCATTTTCGATGTAAGAGCTAACAGCTTGCATTTTACATCCTCATATGATAAACAAGATCCATTATAAGAGCATATGAGCAGACATAGAAACGTTTATGAAACGTTTGCAGGAAAATCTCACCAGCGTGAATGAGCACAATGTACTGAAGTTGGTGACGAGGGTGAAGAGTCACCGGTTTTCGGTAACCAACTAATTAAACCTAAATTCGGAGAAATATCCGAAGTCGAGAGAATGGATGGGAAAATAAAGAGGAGCGTGCTCCATGCGACTGTCCTGCTTCTTCTCTTGATAACGACTTACTTACTTTTATTAACGTCGACTCGCGGAGGAGCTGTGAGCCGGGGCTCATACACATATTACAAATATTGAGGGGAGCCAACCCTCACATATTCCCCCCCACCACCACTTTCACTGTCCCAGTGAAAGCGCGGAGGAGAAAATGTGAGGAAGGCAAAACAAAAAATAGATACGATATAAGGAAAAACATGAAAATAATTCATCGGAAGCAGCCGGACCTATAGAAAGAGCACAGCACGCACAAAATAATATACAATGGGGCTTTAGCCAAAAACAAAAATTATCAATCCTTAGAAAATAGAATGCATGGTTAAGGGCACTGACAATGAGAAACACCATACGTATGTGAAATCATGCAACAAACAAAAAAAATGATGGTGTGTACGGAGAAGCCCAATAATTATTCAATAGGAAGCTCAACGCTGGCGTCCATCCAGGGGGGCAGGTAGCTGTCGAAATAATCTTCGGAATGTCGGCCGGGATATAGAGGGCAGTTGTTGCCCGGGTGGGTCGCGTGTGGATCACGACAGCGGAAGCAACCCCCGTGGGCCCGAAGATAATGAGAACCCCGACAGATGGAGTGATTCGATGAGTAGAAACCACAGACCGGAGTCGTACGGTAAATCACGGTGGGGAAAGCCTTGCGGTCCCATCCATGCACGACCTCTGATATGTCCCAGTAAGGCCGAATGATGGAAGGTTTAATAGGTCCATGCCATCCGCGTATAATTGCCTTTAAGTTATGAAGGAATTTCTTCAGAGCAGGAACGGTGCCGAAGAGCCGCAACATACGAACGGTTGTCTCCGCAATTTTAGGGTCCAAGATCGCCGTCACCTTGCAGGGGCTGGCGAAGGCCGAAAGTGCATCCTGGCGGCGACCCACCGGTGTAAAAGCGGTATCTAAGTCCTCATGAGCAAAAAGGTAGGCGGTGTAGATCGGTTGATCTGTGATGTCGAGAGCCGTTGGTGGGCAATACCCTTGACCAGGGGTATAAGTCCAAACGCCCCACTTCCTAATGTCTTGAGTTGAAGGCGGTGGTACAAAGGGCTCGTACGACGTTGGCGGAGCCGGTAAAGTGTGTATGGGCGGTCGGGAGGTAGAGGCCAACACAGGACCCTCGGGCGGGTCCGTGGGAGTGACCGCAGCGGCACGGGGCTCAGCGTCAGCAGGATTGAGATCCGAGACCGGCGAAGATGAGCCGGAGGAGCTGACCATGATAACCTCCAATGTGTGATCAATATCCGATGCGGAGGTTGCAGGGGAACGGTTCGTAATTACCTCGGGTGTAGGATCAAAATCCGGGTCGGAGGCTCCCGAGGTGTCAAGCGAAACGTCAGTAGGGTGTTGAACCGAACCCGTTGGAGAAGCACAGCGGGAAAATGTCCCGGGCACATCCATGGCGCGAGGAGTCACCCGCGATGGGAACGCGGGGCGAGCCTGGTCGGGGTGAAGAATTTGCTGTTCCAGGTTCAACCAGAGAAGGTCCGTAAGGGACGTAAGATGACCCAAAATTATGTAATCGGGGTCCGAAAGCACCGTTGGAAGGATTCTTAAATCAGCGATGATGGCCTGAATAAGGTGCAAGTGGGATCCGTTAGCTTGGATAGGTTCGGCAAAACTCAAGACCGGGCTCGGAGGGATGAATCGCAAAAATTCCTGCCGAAGAATGCGAAGATGATCACGGGCGTGCTGAAGATCCATACGTTCGAGACCAAGGAGTATCTCGCTGGCAGTGATCTGCACATCGCGCAAATATTTCAGGTCTACCAGACTGGGAGAAGTAGCGTCGGCCATTTCCTGGAAAACCAAAACATTAAAAAAAAAATAAGTAATAAGGAATTACGAGAATTATGCAGCACTCATTACCTACACACACAACACCAGCCGCAAATATTGTACACACAAAGGGATATGACACAAAAATAAAAATAAAACTTGAAGTGTGCACTCACGAGTGGGGAAAAAACACGCAAGTAGACGTAGATGGAGTATGAAAAAATGGCGTTTACCAAATAGTGGGAACAGCAGCGTCTAATGGAATGACTGTGTGACACGGAGAATGGGAAGAGAATGAGTGAGTGAGAGGGAGTAACATATAAAGGGGAGTAGACTGCCGGAGTGGACCGTACGTACAAACAACCCTAAAGAAGGGAAGTGTAAGGGGAGCTGGAACGTGCCGCATGTAAAAAACGTAAGCAGCACTGCGATACGCATAACTCGTACGTATGGACATTTTGCTGGCCATATGTATATGACGGAGAAGCCGTATATAGTCAAACACAAATTACTCGGACGGTTATCGTGTAATTACATAAGTTTAATGACGGAAAAAATGGAATATTACGAGACAATTATAATAAAATACGTAATGGGTACTGCCGACACTTGCTAGGTGGCGCCCGGAAGGCAAATGAAAAGATTCAGCAACCTCTCTCAAATACACAAAAATATGCTGAGAGAAGGGAGAGAGGGAAAAAAAAAAAAAAAAAATATATATAATGTGTTATTTTAGAGGCGACAAATTAATGCAGGAGTTTTCCGCCGCCGACGTCGGGACATCAGTCTTGATCCCTGCCACCGATTCCGCCGGAGAGGACCGGACTGGAAAATGTTTGACGCCCAATTTCTCAAAGAGCGCGAAGGTCTCTGTGTAATGGTCGGGGGGAATGGAGACGTTGCCGTGGTAGAGGAATTGCCAGAGAAAATTCAGAGCTTCCGGAGAACAATCCGGCCATGTAACAGCATAGACGTCTGGGTGAGTTGATGGAGTGGTACCCGCCAATTTCGCCTGTAGGAATGGAGATTGGGCAACCAGCACCAATCGGTGAAATTTTTTGGAATAGCCGCCCTGAACGTTGATGGTGACCTCAGGGACTGTGTTTCCCATGAGAGTAAAAAAATCGGCTGAGAATCTGGTGGAAGATCCAGTATTGGGCTCAGTTTCGGGAATGGATTCCAAAATGGTGGTTTCCCGCCATGGGGTAGCAGGATCGGATTTTTCCGACAAAAACTTTTCGGTCCGGAACACAAGATGCTGAAGACGGGACAAGCGGTCTTGAAGGGTGTTCAACGCAAGGTCGCTGGCCGGCGCGTCGGAACAATCTCTCTCCAAGTGGCAGGAAGAGGCACAATTTAGACAAAATTGCGCGGGGAGGTCACGTTGTTGTAACGTAAGGATGCGTGTCAAAATAACAAAACGGGGCCAGCCGGGGTCTCCCATGTGATTCCGGAGAATCTCGAGATCCGTCAAGATTGCCTCGGTCGTATAGGTGGGATCGGTGGGGAGGTCGATGCGGACGTCCATTACCCGGACCCCAAAGCGGATATGAGAATTCGTGTCGAGCAAGCGGAGATAGGGCCCCTCCACTCTTCCCTGTAGTGTTGCAGTAGGTGGTTGGAGGGACAAATGGTGACGAGGTGATGCTGGACCGAATGGAGTAAGTCGGAACACTCCGTGGGACATTTGGGATCCGCTCGCTTCAGGAAGTGCGGGTGTTGTTGAACCCGATCGAAAATCTTGCGTTGCAACAATGTATTGCAAAGCCGAGATGGTAATACGGGGGTACCTTTCCAAAGGACCTGTTGCGCCATACTGATCTTAAAAATAATAGAGGGTTGTGAAAAAGCCTCGAGTAATTGTAAGTAAAGTATAGCGGAGAGCTCCGTAGGTCAAAGTCCTATAATGATAAAATACGCAGAGACTTACGTTCCGTAGAGTGTCTGTAAAAGTTTCAGAATAGAGCCTAGTAGGAGAGTCCGAAGGGAACAGAGTGACAGTAGTTAACTCGGATGGAGAGAGAAATTGGAGACGTCCACTAGATTGTGAAGGTAAGTGTGTAATGAAATATAAAATGGACGGAGGGGTCCAGGAGGACCAGACTTGTGGTATAATTTGTGTAGGATATTTCCTCGTAGGATTTTACATAGAGAGGTACATTTGACTAAAGATAAGGATATATTTGTGTGATCGACTCAGGTAGTGATAGGAGGTCAAGTGCTGACAAAAAGTAGGATGACCGGTGGTATCCTTGAAGGTTGAACTGATAAGTTCTTTTTAACACGGAAAGGAAATTCGCGATAAGGGCCCTGAGTTTCTGTGGGCTCCTGTATGGACAGGAAAATTAGTGATGGTGATAGTCGCAAATAGGTATTCAGGTTTGAATAAAAATCAAATGGTAAGTAGGAATGTGGTCGTTCCTCTCTCTCTCCCCTAACAGGAAGGACGGGCCCACCGTCACACCGTTCAGGACTCTATTTGACTGAAGGTCAAGGTGAAGAAAGGAGAAACCCTTCAAAGAGAAAATTGTGGAAATGAAAGGAAGGATGACGCCGCTCGCTTATCGTACATAGCGAGGGTCATTTATGTGACACCTATACGGGAGGCCGTAGGATAGCTACCAGCCGTTCGTAGTAGTGTAAATGTGTGTGTGTGTGTGCTGAACAAAAAAAAATGAATGTAAATAATGAAATATATACGTACAATATTTGGATAGGTATAGTGGGCTATAGTGGAGCCCTATTTATGTAGAGCCTTGTGCTCGTTAGACTAAGAAATTAAGTGTTCGCAATTTAGTGGAACAAAGATAGCGACCGCCTAGCAAGGAGGAGTCAACCCCGACGGGGGTATATAGATTAAGTAATGTATGGGAAATATGGACACATCAGGCACTCACGTTCGAGCTATGTATCATATCGGTGTGCGCCCATGTCATTTTGGAGAAATGAGGGACTTTTTAATAATAAAAAAAAATGACCTGTAAGCCCGTAGGCCGTTGTAGGTAAACGCAAGCAGCGGGGACGTTGGAGGACGTTCGACCAGCTCACCACATTACAACACAGTCGCGCGCTCAAATGAAGATCGGAGGGGACGTGTGTAAAAATGTGGAAGGGATTAAGGAATGTAAGTATAATATATATAAAAAAATGAAACCTTACAGATGATTCCCGATACACGGAATCAAGTTCTGAAGATTATTTACGACTCGACTGAAGCCTTTCTGGGGGCTTCCGGTTCCGACTCGGATATCTCCTGCTTTCAGGAGGACGAATGTCGGAGGAGCCCGGACTTTGCGAAAAGGATTTTTTCGCGACGGCAGTGGAGGCTTTTCGGGGAGGTACTGTTGTCCACCCAAAATCCTCGGTTTCCGTCTGTGTAGCCTGGCCCATGATTGCTGACTCCTGTGGCACCCTCTTTGATGGGGTTGTGCTCCGGAGTCCCGGCAATTTTGAAGGGCGAGGAATTTCCTCATGAGAGCCCTTTATGGAGACCCTATGAGTGACCGGTGGCACCGGCAAAGGTCGTGGTACCTCGGGGGGCGGTTTTTCCGCCAACACCTTTGGCACCTTCTTTTTGATGGGGAGCAGAGGCCTCCCTGGAAAGTGTACTACGGGTGACACACCCAATCTGGTCGGTGGCACCGATGGTAATTTTTCGGGAACACCCGATCCTTCCCCTGGGTCGGGAAAGTGTGCGTCCCGCACAGTGTGTGTACCTATTGGACCGTCCGTGGGAATTCCTGCAGGAATAAACAAAGATATCCCCGAATTAGTTTTTTTAATGGGTAAGGGAGCCAGACTTGTAGGACATATAGGGTCCCGTGGGCTCAAGAATGGGTTGACGAGCGGGATGTCCCCTATGGTGACATTCCCGCCAATCAAAGATTTGTGTGGCAGAGTATGGGAGAGAAGGGAGATATTAGATACAGGGATTTTAGATGGGGTGAGAACGGTCCCCTTAGGAGACCTAAACAAATCTAAAATAGCATGACCCGGTCGGGAAGTAGGATCCCGGAATTCCCCAACACTGGGAATTTTCGGAAGAGACTGATCACCTTTACCCTTCACAACCTCCGCAAATGATCGCTGAGAGGTGTTACCCATACTTAAGTCGGTGACCTCACCACCCGCGTGTGATGGCGCAACCGAAGCTGCGTCGGAGTTTACAGTGGGCCGTTTATGGTTCCCCAGAACGGAAGTGTCGGAGGAGGTGCCTGCGGCCCGTCTGCGTTGTTTTCTCAATTTCTTGTTCTGCTTCCGCAGGGTGACGGAGTCCCTAGCGGAGTGTAAGCGGGACGGTGTCGCTTCCTCCGTAGCCTCGGAGGGTGGAGGAGGTACAGCAGGTCGTAAAGTCGGCGGCAACCGATACGGAGAGTAATCCATCCGAGGCGGGGTCAATGGTAATTGCTGTTGACCTGTAGGCGTAAAAATTAAAGGATGATTAGTTATTTCCTTAGGGCTCGACCTTCGGACGGGACTTTTGTCCTCAGCAGGGGAAATTGGAGATTCCTGCAAAGAAGAGAGACCATGAGCATGATTAGTAGGTTGATCTGATTGCGACCGAGACAAGTTATGGGAGGACGAGTGAAATACCCGAGATGGTATAATCTCGGAAGCTTCTGGAGGCCCTAAAATACCATGGGAAGCCGTAAACATTTCGGAGCTCTCGAGAGTCTCCAGAATGTTTGACGACTTGTCCGGACTGTGGGACGGAGGCGATCTCCGGGAATTTCCCGGGAAGGGAAATTCGAAAGGCTGAAGACAGACAGAAGGGACGGGTGCAACCTGCTCGAGTTGTTGAAGAACAACTTCACAATCAGTCGGGCCTGTGGGTATGATTTTATAATCAATACTCGCAGGAAATGGGTAATCATTGGAAGAGATTGTGGGAGTGGGACCCGGTTGATTGGGGTCAGCGAAGTAAAGTTCTTCAGCACTCCGGTTAAAAACCGGAGGGATATAATTGACGGGCTTAAAACTAATACGCCCCGGAGTCACGGACCTGACCGGAGGCTTTGCCGTCGTGGCACCGGGAAATGGCGGAGCCATAATATTTTGGTCACAGGTAGCGGAAACATTGGAGAAACAAAAGGGTGTCGTTTCAGTGTTAAGAGGGGTAACGCGAGCCTGAGGATCGGATTTTACGGTAAATCCGAACGGAGAGTGGGGCGATAAAGACGGAGGCAGTTCCGGACCGCTGTCCCGGGTATCACCAGAATAAAAATTCGCTACTGGAATCGACGCGTCTATTAACTGTGGGGCATCGGTGGGGCTAGGGATGTTGGTTTCCCCAGTCCGGTCAACAACGGTGGTTGGAGACGGGAAGGTAGTGGTGGGAGCCGAGGGAAGCAATGCGCCCACCTGCGGAAAAGAATTAGGCGACCCTCCTAGCATATTATAAAAATGAGTGATGTGATATACAGGGGTAGGATTACCTGTAGGAATCGCAATGGTATTAATAGTAGGAGGGGTCTCAGCCGTGCCTGATTCCCGTCTCGAACGCTGTCGAGTTACGATAGGCGAGCGAAACGTCGCCGTATGTGTTGAGTTGGGAGGTAAATACTCACCCTCCGAAGAGTGATGGGTTAGTTCCCCTGACGGGCTACCTGACCCTGAAGAGCTCCGGGCACTATTATAAAAAGTACGAGACCGGATTGGTGAGTCGCAACCGGAGTCTTGGCTGTCACCATATTGGGAGATGACATCTTTCACAACAGGTGCATACTGGGGCGGTTCCCGTATGATAGTACGCTCGGATGATTTGGGTGGATGGAACTCGGACAGAGTTTTGTGGACGAATATGTCGTCATATTGACCTTGCCAGGCCACCGGAGGAAGGTAGGGCTTCAGCCGATGGGAGTGTACGTTCCTCTGGGTGTGGACTCTACGATTGTTGCCCCGGTAAGCGACCGAGAAAGACGTTTCCCCGCGTACCTTGACAATCTGATAAGGACCGATCCATCGGAGGTCAAGTCCCGAGGCTGTGGTATCCTGTACCCAGACCAACTGACCTAAAGAAAAATTATTAACAGGTCGATTAATATTAAATTGTTTAGCCCGCTGTTCCTGAGACTTGGTAGTATTCAGGTTAGCGCGAAAAACGCGATCCCGTCGAGTGGTTTCGAGCTGGGATGGTGAGTTCGGGGAATCAATAGTTATAACCGGGGTTAAGAGGTCTAGTTGGGTCTTGGGTTGGACGGCGTAGACGAGGCTGAAGGGCGTGTACTGAGTCACTGCATGTACATGCATATTGTGACTCTTACACGCCTTCCCCAGATATTCATCCCAGTCATCCCGATGAAAGGAAACATATTTTTTCAAGTACCTTTTAATTTCCAGGTTATTGCGCTCAACATTCCCGTTCGATTCGGGATGGTGAGGCATTACCCGAATGTGATGGACGCCCTTCTTTTTGAGATAATCGGTAAACACCTTACCCGTAAAATGGGGCCCATTATCGGAAACAATTTGGGGTACCACACCGATCTGCTCAAAGATCAATTTCTTGAGCAAGCGAACGGAGTCCTCCGCTGTTGCCGTCGGAGTGGCCGCTGCCCAGGCGAACCTACTGGTGTGGTCGATTGCCACGAAAATATAACGATTACCTGACCTGGACGTTATGAGGGGCCCGGCATAGTCAACGGCTACCCGAGTAAAAACATTGTCCGGAGGAGGGACAATTTTCATATGTCCGGGAGGTTTGGTTGTTCGTGGGTTCCCAGCCTGGCAGGTGGTACATCCTTTAATGTACTCCAAGATGTCCTCTTTCATGCGACGCCAGTAATAGCGTCTGTAGAGCTTCTGGTAGGTCTTGTACAGACCGACGTGTCCTCCATCCAGACCGTCATCATGCGCCAGCTTAAGGATGGGTCCCCGAAGCGTTGGAGGGATGACGAGTTTGTAAGGCTCGCAAGAAGAGTTATCTATACGGAACAAAAGACCAGAAATTAGTGCAAATTGTTTTGAAAATTTATTACCCGCTAATCCATCGTTTTGACCATTAATTTTAAGATCGTCAATGATGGCTCTCAGGGCAGAGTCTTTTTGTTGGTGCTCTACAAAAGCCTCCACATTTCCACCGAGGACCGCCTGAATTACAGGTTCGTCCTCCGTGATTTGGTGACGGGTTAAATATGGGACTGGGAGTGTAAGCGACCGAATCGGATAACGTGAGAGGCAATCTGCGTGAGGAATCTGTTTCCCAGGCACGTGAATAATGTTCTTTTCTTGCTGCGCCAAAAAGAGTTGCCACCGAGCAATACGGGAGTGAGGGTCCTTCATTGTGCAGAGGGACGTTAAAGCGGCATTGTCGGTCCGCACCTGGACCCGTCGTCCGTATACGTAAGGGCGGAATACCTGAAAGGCATTCACAATAGCAAGACATTCTTTTTCGGGGTTTGAATAATTTAATTCAGCCCCTTTTAACAGTCGAGATGTGTAAGCAATGGGCTTCCAGATTTTACCATCTCTGGATTGTTCGCAAGCCCCACCAATGCGGTAATAGCTTGCATCAGTTACCAAACGGATTTCGGCCTCGGGGTCGAAAAAATCCAGGACGGGGGTGGACGTCATAGCAGTTTTTAAGGACTGGAAGGCTTCCTCCTCCTCGGGGCCCCAGTGGAATGGGACTTCCTTCCGGGTGAGTGCGTGGAGGGCCTTAGCCTTGCCGGCAAAATCCTGGACAAAATTTCTGTAATAATTACAGAATCCCAGGAAGGATTGAACGTCCTTCAGACTCTTGGGACTGGGAAATGTGGAGACCGCCTGGAGTTTCGCAGGATCCGGTCGAGTGCCTTCCCAACTGATGACATGTCCTAAAAAGTGCAATTCCTGATACCCAAAAAAACATTTCCGTAATTTAAACGTCAAATGAAATGAGGAAGCGCGTTGCATCACCAGGCGGAAACGTGTGAGGAGTTCCTCGAAAGTTTTCGCAAAAATCAGGACATCGTCTATATAAATAAGACATATGCGATTTTTGAGGTCACCCAAAATTACATCCATCATTGCTTGGAACTCCGCTGGGGAATTTTTGTAACCAAAGGGAAGTCGGTTGTAACAAAATTTCCCCTTCGGAGTTGAAAAAGCAGTTTTTATTTTACTTTCCTCCGACAGTTCCATTTGGAGGAAACCGGAGAGGGCATCTAAAGTGATGAAATATTGGGAACCTGCTAGGTGGTCCAGACAATCATCGATGCGTGGAATGGGATATGTATTTTGCTCAACTTTGGAGTTGAGCTCACGCATGTCCACGCAAACCCGATGTTGCGCAACTCCGGAGTCGTCCGGTTTTTTGGAAACGACAATTACAGGTGAGTTATAGGGGGATACACAAGGCTTTATTACTCCTAATTTTAGGTTGCGAGCGACGTGTTCCTCTAAGATCAGTCGTTCGGTATGAGCCAGACGGTACGAGTACTTATGGAATGGTTTACTATCCCCGGTGTTAATCACTACCGGAGGGTAGTGAACCACTCCCAACTCGTCGTCAGAGCGGGCGAAATTTGTGAGATAGGAATTGATAATTCCAAGGAGGGCAAACCTCTGATGACAGGTAAGATTAGATCCTAAATGGACCTCCTCTTCCTTAAAAGGAAGTTTAAAGGGAGTAATATCCGGATCTGGGAAGCGAGTAGGGTTAGAGTTTTGTCTCATTTCGGTACCCGTAAAAGGTTCGATTTTCCCTATATATCTAACTGATGGGACATAAATTGGGTAAGGATTACGGTTTACGACCGCAATTTGGGCTTTACCATTTCGCAAACGTAAAATGGAATGTTTAAATAAAAATCCCTTATCCGGGTTTATGTCGGATGTGAGGATGACGTCCCCGGAGTAACCAGGGTGCTCTGAGTAAATTGTGAGGCGTCGCCAGGTCATCGGTTTAATTTCCGTAGGTCCCCGAGAGTACATCGAAGAGTAAGAATGAGCGGAGTGAGCCGTTGAGTAACCTGGGAGATTGGAGTCTGCAATTAAAGAGCCCTCACACAATGAGGCATAACTACTGCATATACGTGAATCGTAAGTGGTAGGTATAGAGGTAGCTGATTCCCGGCTAGGAAATGCGCCAACGTCAGGATCTCCGCGGGCAATGCGTCGAGCCATAGAGTCAGCCAATTTGTGTCTTCTTTGATAATGTTGTTTGGAGGTGTCCGAAAGACGCCGGATAGACTCAAGGGAGTCAGTTACAGGAGGATCCAAGTCTACCTGGCTATGATCAGTGGTGGTGACGGAGACTGGAGAATGAGCTGTGGTGTCAGCCAGGGGATCAAGGCCCTCAAAACGGGTGTATCCCCGCCGGACATTCATGTCCAAGCCGAATTTGGCATGAAAGTTAGACCCGAGGAGGATGAGTGTGTCCATCTCCTCGATAATCGCAAATCTGTAATTGTGTTTTGACATCGGCGTATCGTCGATCCTAAAAAACAAAATTGCAGATCGGTTAAAGGATCCTTTCATAGATTTACAAATGGTGGAGAAGTACTTGGGCTCATGTGGGACTATGACAATGGAGTTAGGGAAATGTTTTTCCAAATAAGCGGCAGCCGCCGAAGCCATAGTGGAAATCATTGAACCAGTGTCCACCGTCGCAGGTAGACGAACACGGTAACCAGCTAAACGTAACTGGTAAATTCTGTCGTTCCTAGAATAGGCGAGATGCGAGAGACGAGTGAACTCCGCGTGAATCTCGCGGTCGGAGTCATGAGGATGAGGACTCATAGTGTTAGGGAAAAAAGAATAAGTATGGAATTTATGTTTCGAGTCTAGGCATGTCGGGATAGCCCGGAGTGCCATTCGGGTGCGTTTGCACAAAAATTGTTTCGGTAGTATATACGGGTTGGATAAATATCCACTCCCAAAAGAAGGAGACGATGGTCGGGGGGCCTCGTCTGAAATTGTAATTAATTGCGGGGGAGATGTAGGTAACTCGGGAAGAAGTACGGGAGTGTCCGTAGAGTTATTAATCGTAGTTGATATGACCGGTGGGTGAACGGGTCGCTCCACAGGTGAGATATCCGGTATTAGATTGGGAGTCGGAGTGAACTCGGCACTCTTGATAGTTCCGAGTTTGGGATTTAATCCCGTAGGAGATGACATTATTTGAGGAGAATTAGAGGACTCAGGCCGATTTGACAGGCTGAGTTCTCTAATTCTCTGCTGAATTAGAGGGGAAATGTTGTGAGGCTGCTTGGTCTGAACGTCCCCGCACGTCAGACCTAACAGTTTCCCTGATTGTTGGTAGGTTGGGGCTGAGTAGGGCCAGCACCCGCGTTTTGTTGTGGGGCCGGTGGCGTCCAAGAGCCTTGTTGGGGTGGCGGCTGCGGTAGAGCCGACATCTGGAAAGGCCGGTAATTTTGACCGTCCCAAAAAAATAGAGGCGGACTGACTGCCTGATGGGAGGGATAGCCACAGTTGTAGTTACCCGGAGGTGGATAATAGCCGGGTTGACCATTCGGAGGGAACTGATCCTGGCGGCGGAAATTCCCACGTTGGTTGCGGGAGCCCCCATTGTTGGGCGTTACCGGTGGTCGGCTGTTCATTGGCAATGGCGACTGCTGTTGTTGCGCTTGAGGCTGGAGAGAGAGATTATTAGTGACCATATTATTTGGTTGCGAAGGACTGACCTCAGGATGACTCTGTTTCCCGGCGTTGACCACGGCGGTCAGACGTTGGGTGTTACCCGCGGTAACATCCCTCAACATTGTCCGGCACTGGGACATGATGTGGTTCAGACGACCACAGTAGTCGCAGGTGACCACCGTCATTGCACGGACGGATACAGGCCCCAATTGAGGGGCCTGGTCCACGGAGGACTGGGCAGGTCCGGTCCTGATGGCGGGATTGAGTTCCGGATCCTTAAGGAGTCCCTTAAGGTTCTTCGCCAAATCCCGAAGGTTCCTGGATGGAGTAATGGCCAAGGACTCCATCCGGAGTGGAAGTTTCCCGCGAGCCTTCTCCACAATGTCCTCTTCGTCCATGAGAGGGTCGAGGTCCCAGCAGAGTTTTTGGAGCCCAGCGACGAAGGAGTGAGGGGTCATACCGGACCGATACCGGTATGCATCCAGGTCGGCCTGCTTCTCAGCCTTCAACCGGTCGTGGTCGAAGCGCTCGGTCAATTCGTCGCAAACATAAGCCCAAATTTCCTGGGAGGACTTCGTTTTCCTGTCCAGAAACATTCGGATCCTGGGGAAGATGGACTGGAACCACTCCCGTACGTCCCGGTCCGGTGAATCCAGAAAGAGGCGAGACAGGTTCCGGATGACCATGTCATGGGTGACAAAAAGGTCCGAGGAGAAATGGTTCACGGCATCAATAAAGGATGCTGGGTTCTCCTGACTGGAATATTGGCGGACCTCCAGACGGAATTTATCGAGGCGCCGATATTTCTCGTCGGATTCCCTCGACCGGAGGAGCCGATCCTTCTTTTCCTCTTCTGTCTCATCATGGTCGGCCATGATGGAGTAAGAGCAGAAATGGATGGGCACACGGGAAGGTAAGTGAAAATGTCCGGAAAAATCTAGACCTCAAACTGATGATTAAAGTAAACACCGAAATGTAAGAAAATAACTCACGAAATCCGTCGGTAATTCTCAGGATTAATGTGCACCGGAATATGTCAGAATCTCCAACCGGGTTATAGTGGATGAGATCGGAGATACTTCATCCGGGAAATCGATAATTTGGTGAGATTCCGTACAACACTGGGTCCCGGGTCCGGAGAATTGTTGATATCCGTGAGGCGGAACGTGGGTCGTGCCAGCAGGGAAGTCGCAACGCTAAGGAAAATCCGGAGATGTGGTTGGTTCCTGAACTGTAGGATCCCAAACTTATGCCGCGTTGTTGGTGTCCAGAAGAGTCAGTAGGTATCCAAGGGGTAGTACTCATACATGAATGAAGTCAAGACCCACTCGAACACGTTGGGAGTAAGCGTAAATGTCGGGAAAACCCTAGGCAAATTTCGAGAAACGTCAGGGACTAGGTGGGCACCGAGACTGTAGGATCGGGAGCCCCCGACGGATGGGGGTGTTCTTCGGAGAGGTCGGATGGATTTTCCGGGAAAACGTCCGTATGACACGTACACAGCGATGATGGGAGGGCCACGCAGTGAGTGTAGAAAATTCCGGAAAACTCCTAGACACTAAATAGAATAATTGTTAGTAAGTAACGATTAAACGAAAACTCACACAAATCCAGGGAAACTCTGAGATGAGGGTGACTCCGGGAATACAAAATCTGGATCCTCCGACGTGTGAAGTGTTGCTGCTGCCAGATGAGATGGTACTTCCGCAGGAATGATGGGAAGTCCACACAGTGAGAGTGAGTGTAAATTACGGAGAATACACACACACCAAATGGGAATAACCAAATTAAGTAATAACCCAGCGCAGGATGGCGCACGCAATTCGGGATAACTCCAGAAGGTGGATGAACTCCAGGACAAAAGAAACGAGAACCTCCGGCGGGTCAAAATTGTCGTCTCAGATGATGTAGAAATTTTTGAGAGAATCCCCATATGTCACGGGCATATCAATGATGGGGAGGGCACTTCGTAAGTGAGGAAAAAATGGCGGAAGATTTCTAGACACCAAATGTAAATGATCAGAAGAATGAAGAAAAGATAGGAGGAAATCTCACACAATTCTGATGAAATCCGGAGAGAAGGTGGCCTCCGGGAGTGTAGAATCGGGAACCCCCGGCTGGAGAAAAATATCTCTCGAAAGATTATCCGTATAAAACCCAGCGAAAAATCCTTATGGTACTGGGACTGTCGTGAATCCAGGACCACGCGGTGTGAGTGTAGAAAAATGAGGGCAGGGTCACGTGGCGAATCCGGAGAAAACCTAAATACCAAAGGTCAAGGATTAGTATTAAATTAAGAAAAGGGGAACCACTTACGTAATCCCGAGTAAATCCGTTGGACCGAATTTTTCTGATCGGAGTTGGGTCTCCGGAGCTCCAAGATGGGAGAGCCACGTGGAGAGCTAAGAAAAGCCGGAAAATTCCGGGTGTGGTAGGGGAAAACTTGGCGATAATGAGGAGAGGGAGAAAAGGTCTCGCACCTCCACCAGATGAAGAGTCACCGGTTTTCGGTAACCAACTAATTAAACCTAAATTCGGAGAAATATCCGAAGTCGAGAGAATGGATGGGAAAATAAAGAGGAGCGTGCTCCATGCGACTGTCCTGCTTCTTCTCTTGATAACGACTTACTTACTTTTATTAACGTCGACTCGCGGAGGAGCTGTGAGCCGGGGCTCATACACATATTACAAATATTGAGGGGAGCCAACCCTCACAAGGGAGCAGAGTGCATATACTGTCGAGTCAAGCCAGGCTGATACTTTACCAATTAAGGACAGGTGTGTTACACACGCCTCTCTTGCCTCCGATAGGCTTATGCTAGTTACCATAGAGTGAGTGCCAACCATCGTTTACTTGTCAACCATAGATTGACTCTGTATTTGTAATGAGTGAGTCAACCATCGAGTTTCAATTTCTTAATCGTGTTGCAAGATATTTACATTGCATATGCATACATCCTTTTATTTCGAGCTGAAACGCATGAAAAATTATCGGCCAATCGCAGGCAAGAGAGGCGTGCGTAACACACCTGTCCTTAATCGGTAAAGTATCAGCCTGGCTTGACTCGACAGTATATAGCCATCACATATATAGATACAATTTGTCCGGGCTAATTTGCCAGGATGCATATGAACCTGAATTACTGGATTCTCTGGATACAATTGAAAATATTGTAGACAAATCCTATGCGATGAATTTTCGGCAGGCTCACATTACTGACAACTTCATTCTAAACAAACATTAATTGAATAATTGATAATATTTGTAAGTAACATTTTAGTTTATCTTATAATCTAATGTAGTGTAATGACGTTGTCTTATTCAGCCCACCTCTTAATAATGTAGATCTATGTAATGTATAATCAGTATTTTAATGTATTTAGATATATGTTCTCTATAGGAGCATACCGTTATAAGAGCGCTTTTGGGGTGCTTTTATTGGTGCTCTTATAGCGAGAGTGCACTGTATTGATCACAATCGGTTTCTTGAATTTCAAAAATGTTCATAAACGTAAGTTAATCCTACAAATATTTCGGGCATGTGCCACAAGCGAAAAAAATTTATTATTAATTAATTTGTTTCTCAAATAACTAAACGCTGAATTCAAAAATCACAAAGTATTCCAGCTTTGCTTGGTGTGTGTGACACCCACGACTGTAAAAATTTGAGACCGATTTTTCAACATATTGGTAAATTTGTGGCCAAGAAACCGATTGTGACCACTATTGGTAAATTTGTGGCCAAGAAACCGATTGTGACCACTATTGGTAAATTTGTGGCCAAGAAACCGATTGTGACCAATATTGGTCAATCTAAGGTCAACAAGGTAGCTGTGACAAAAATTGATCAATCAGAGATCAAGAAACCAGCAGTGATTCATATTGGGCAATTCTCAGGTCAAAAAACTAATTGTGACCAATATTGACTAATCTGATGCCGAGAAACCAATTGTAATCAATATTGGTCAATCTCTGATCAAAAAAATTCTATGTGGCCATTATTTGCCAATCTGAGGTCAAATAGAAAAAATCATGACCAATTTTGGTTAATTTTGAGGCCGAGAAACCAATTCAAACTAATATTGGTTAACGTCATGTCAACAGACTAATTGTGACCAATATTTGTTAATCTCAGGTCAAAAAGCTTTGTGACCAATATTTGCCAATCTGAGATCAAAAAGCAAAAATTATGACCAATTTTGGTCAATCTTAAGCTGAGAAACCAATTCTAACCAATATTGGTTAATCTCATGTCAAAAGACTAATTTTGACCAATACTTGTTAATCTCAGGTCAAAAAGCTAATTGTGAATAATATTGATCGATCTCAGGCCAAACAACCAATTGTGACCAATATTGGCCATAACAAATGTGTTATTCGTCTAATATAGCACCGAATTTTATAAATGACAATTCCTTATGGGATTTAACATTGACAAATTTAAGTTGGAAAGTTGATCAACCGTTTATCTACGGGTTAGAATTTAAAAATTCACGGCGTAAACCCGATCGAGATGGTCCAAACTTTTCTACTCGCTGGGACATTGGGCCAGGTACCTACAAAATTTCATTCCGATCGGAGTGGGCATGTGGCGAGGATTACTTGTGATCTTGTTCATTAGGAAAGTATACACGCATGTAGGCCATTTTGCTTTTAGTGAAATCTGCATGCGAAGGCTTGCAACTATTTCGTTCTGGCTTTAAGGAAAAAGTCAAGTAGACAATTTTGCTTGTAATCGAAATTGCACTTATACCATTTTGCCTCTTCACCGACGATATGCTACCCACATTGGTACTTTTTGTTTAAAAAGGATATTTTAGCGAAACTGTGGACTCGTATTTATATCTTTTATTCCCGGCCCAGAAATACTTGAGATTAAAATTAAGGTTCGAAACGTTTACACGTATGTTGTACCTGAACCTGAATCATGGGTAGATAGATTTTTTAAACCTGTACCTGAATATCTGGGTTCAATTTTCCTGAACCTATACCTGTACACAAACTAAATCAGGAGAGCATGTACCTAAAAATTACTTGTACCCGGGTATAATTTAAAATTACCTGAACCTACCTGGGTATTTTCGACTGCACTAAATTACCGGATTATCAAAAATATATCCCGAAATGAAAAATGAAAATGAAAAATAATAATAAAAGATATTTTACAACCAATTTAGTTATACATCATACTAGATTTGTTTTTATTTGTTATTCTTCGAAAGCATAACAAAGTAACTACTGGCTTTAGTTATAAAATTGATTACATAAGTGCAGAAAAGGTAACAGATATCAAAATCTACGATTTGAACGATTAAGCTCAGTACAATAACACGAATGTAGTATAATAATCTCTAAACGTTCAATAATGCCAAGAAATTATAATCGATTAAGAATTTGTTTTGCACCCTGTCATGTTGCTTTTGAAAAGAAAATTGTTTTTAAATTCAAACTCTCCATTTTCATTTCCGCCAAGCTTAGAGAAAAAAACATTTCCTGACCGTATCTCCACTCATAGGTACTTCAGAGCCTTTGTCCCAGTACCGTCCGGACAATCGGGTCACGGTGACAAAAACCCTGTCCCCGTCCTGTCCCCAAAAATTTAAAAAAACTTTGTTCCCGGTCCCGTCCCGAAAGTCGGGACATGGGGACAAAAACCTTGTCCCTGTCCCGTCCCCAAATTTTTTAAAAAGCGTTGTTAAATTAATTTTAAAATTCGGGGCATATAAACAAAATTCCTGCCCCGTCCTGATAATTACTCAAAACCAGAGATGCGTATCCACAGTTTCGTTACGTTACACTATTATGATAGGTTTTAAAATTGTCGTTAATTATCATTACATTACTAAATATCGTATGAAAAATTCAGCGTTACCGTTCCGTTACTACAAGACAACGGTAATACTCCAGCGTTCATTTTCGTTACCATTAAAAAACATAAAATAGCCGTTACTTTTCGTTATCGTTACTATTATTGTCCGCTCGTTATAAACTAAAATGTCAAACAACTAGTGTTGCCAGACGTACCTAGTATGCAGAAAATGTAGCAAAAGGCAATTTACAGTTTCTGTGTAGTTCTTGATTCACCTGCTATGTGATCCGCATCCCGACTACCCGGTGTGGTAATCTCAACATTTGTCCTTTTTTCAAATTCATTTTTCTCCTTTTACTAGCAGCAGTATTCTCCATGGTTAGTTCTTTTCTACTAAAATCTTCGTTAGAACCAAAACTGAATTCGTAAGCCGATTACACATCGTTGTTTTGTGAGCAAAATCGTGCGGATTGAGCAAAATAAAGGGTCAAAAACTTCCTATTGAAATTTGCCATGTTTTCAGTAACGTATAAATAAATGATGCTCAGGGATCAGGGTATCCACAACCAACTCAAGTTTTTAATATTTGCACGCACAGTTACTCCAAGCAAAGCCAATAATATATATATATATAGTATATAATAATGTACATGCATATATTTATTTGATAGCGTTACGTTACGTTACAATATCGTTTTCTGTTTACACACGCTTAAGCGTTATAGTTATTCTGATAAATGTTTAGCACACCCTAGTTCCGTTACCGTTACTTTATTGCCTGCTCCAAATATAGGCCGTTACGTTAAAAAACGGCGTTATTCCGTTATTGTCGGTAAAAGTAACATGACGGGCGCATCACTGCTCAAAGCAGTTGTCGAAATTCTCATACAGAAAATTGGAACATGAGGAAAAATTCGTACAAAAAAAATTCGTACCAAAAACATAAAAGACACATTTATAGAATCGTTACTAGAAACGTTATCCTTATTCTGCTAAGCGTGCTCGTCCCATCCCGTTATATACACGACCAGTGATGGGCAATTGGTTTTCCTTGCCTTTAACATTGACACGAAACTTAAATACAATAATACCTTCCTTATCGCCTTTCCGGGATCATATTTCACAGTTTCCCCTTATCCCGATAATAGGTAAATATTTGTGCCTTCCTTGCCTTTTTATACTATTTTAAAATGCCTTGTCTAGCCTTAAATGCCCTTTTCGTTGAAAAATAGTATTGGGTGCCTGTAACATGTGGCTGGGCCTGGGTTAGTTTTCAGTATGATGCAATTATGTATTGAATGTGTTTGACATGGACGTCAATCAGTGTTATCCTGTATACCAAGGCAGTTAAAATTTATTTAAGAAACCATCGTTACGCGATTATTTTATGCTGTCACGTAGGGCGGCTCAGCTACGAGCTACGACCAGCTCTCCTTATTCCCTTCATTATTTTATGACTTATTTAAAAAAATTCTTTCACAAATTTAAAAAAGAACTGTTTTAATAATTTCTGGAAAGGTAGTGGAACACAATCGGTAGAACAGTTCAGGAGAAATCAAAGATTTTCTTCCTCTTTATTTTTTTTCGCACGAACACGTGAACGAATTTCAACTTATAACAAATTTATCTTAGGAATTGACCCAAATAATGCTTGCAAAATTTCTGAACAAATTCGGTCGATCAGTTTCGGAGGAAAAGTGAGAGAAGTATCAACAGATTTAATTTTTACTCACGATACGCTGACCGATTTCAATCAATAACGAACTCATGCGAGTTTTCGTCCTAAACAATTTTAAAATTATTTTGACGAAGTCGGTCACGTAGTTTCGGAGGAAAACTGCAGGGCATACAGCACACGGGCTACACTATTTTATAAGAGGTCTGACGCCGCCCTAAAAATGAGTCTCGCAAAGTATCGTCGTAATTTTTTGGTAACGTCGTCTGTTCAACGCTATGTTTTGAAAATATACATGGAAAGTACGCCAAGCATTTACAGTCGACTCTCCTTATAGCGTCTCTCCCTATAGAGTCACTCTCCCTATAAAGTCATCCTGGGTTCCTCCCAAGCTAAATTATATGATAATTTCTACCTTTATAGCGTCACTCGTTATAACGTCAGTTCCTTTATAAAGTCGCTTTTTGTGTAGCCCTAGGTTGAAAAGCGTACCCTTATAATGCCATGTTGAAGTTACAACGCGTCAAACCTAGCTAAATAACATACTGGTGCGTTAATTTTTATTCTTCAGTTTCACTATAATTGCATTGGCTTTTTATGTCGCGACGTTATAAAAGACTGGAAGGAACATATTATTGTAAATATATGTGCAAGCGTGGTTAACGACATTGTTTAAGACCCATCCAGGAAGATCCACATTTCCAAGCTTTTAGATTTATTTTCGCATTATAGTTTTAACAGAATTACAATTTTCACTGTTTGAAAACTTTTGTAAATGTTCTGAGAAGTGTCTCATTGAGATTCAGAAAACACTTTATTCAATCCTGACCTTTGTTTTTGAAGGTGTTTGTATGAGAAATTTCGAAAAATATTATTATTTATTTATTAATATTAATCATTTTTATTCTCAATCTACATTGACATATAGTATGTTCTACTTAAATGAAACGAGACATGACTCCAATTTTACTAAAAACGAAAAATATGGAATTTAACTATTATTTATATGATGTGCCTCTATAACGTCGTTCCCTTATAACGTAACTTTTTGGGAGATTTATTGATGTCGTTATAAAGATAGTCGACTGTATCTCGATTTCTCGCCGTCAGATGCAATTGCAATGCAATTTTTGATCAGCCTTACCTTAATCCTTAGCATAAATTGAGCCTTCCTATAACATTGCCTTTAGTACCAAAATTTTCTACTGAATTTCTTTGTAAGTTTATGCATTTTTAAGCCTTCCTTCTTCCTTGCCTTTATTTTAGCCGTTTTGGAACGCCTGCTTTCCTTTTTGCCTTATTCCAAGGCCTTTACCAGGGCAAGGTGCCGATGATTGTACACGACCAAAAAGCATGTCCCGTCCCGAGTTCAATGGGACAAATTTGTTTGACCCCGTCCCGTCCCGAATATAATGGGAACAATTTTGTGTGTCCCCGTCCCGTCCCAAATACTACATGGGGACAATAATTTTGTCCCCAACGACGTCCCGTCCCTGTCCGTCCAGTGTCCCGACCGGACGTCTCCATCCCCGGCAGAAGCTCTGGTTTCTACACTTATTATGTTGGTGCTCGGCAGATTCTGAGAGAATACTACATCTTGACGTATCTTGTTGATTGTGAGGGGAAATTTTGCATGTATATTTATGAGCAAGCTGCGGGAAAAGTATACAGAATATAAATCCGGCATGGTAGCTCCGGTTGGGGTCAGGATTGCAAACAAATATGGTGGCACTCAGCGTTAAGGAATGTAATGAGGCAGCTAAAGACGTAGGATTTCAGCCAAACCTTGAAAAAACATGTAAAAAAATGTAAGGCGCTAATTTACGTAGTCAAAGTAACGTTCTCAATTCTAAAAATGAGGCTATGCACATTTCAAAAGGTGATCAGCAAACTACAGACTTGAACAATAACAAAATGAATAAAAACAGGAGAGGTCGATCGATCTGAAGTGTAAAATCTTCCAGCTCTTATGCCACACTCCGGGATTCGTAGGACAACCCGTTGCAAATAATTTCTCTGATTTTTTGGGAGCGTACTAGTTTGTTCCAGAATTGTTAGTTTTAATTGTTGAACCTTCTCCGGAACTTCGTACGCATGTCCCAAGAATGTCATAAAGAGCGCTATCGAATTGATTCCAAACCACATCATGGAAATAGACAGGCCCAGAGATACGTGCCAATTTCGAATGCCAACAAATAATCCCGTAATGGATATAAACATGGAAACAAGTTTCACCCCGTAGTTGGTTGGGGCATATGTGTGGTTATAATATCCTATCTCCAAAGATGCAAGGATCAAGTCATTGCAGATGCTCTCTAAATTCCGCTGAGTTGGAGATTCGGTTCTGATTGGGAAATATTTAAATACAAATGTACATATGTATTCTCCCCGAAGAATATTTAATTAAATTATTTAATTGTGGTAGATTAAATAATTTATAAATACTTGAGTCTCACGTCTACACGGTCCAAAATACCGTGGACCATGTGTGGGAGAGCATATCCCAACATAACATAGCTGCATAAGAAATGGGCTGCGCTGGTTTGACACAGCAAGATGAATTCAGCTGTTACGGACACCACAATGACAAATTTACAGGAGTTCCAACCCGGAGGAAGAATTGCATGTAACATATATGCAGCATCAGTTATTTTTGCAAAAACGATCAAGGAGCCTACTGCAGTAGCAGTGATTGAATAGGGAAAAGTCACTAAATACAGTTCGTGGAACGATAATCCCCGATAAGTATTTCCCCCATGATGTAGTAGGCCTGCAAATACAGAAGGCACTAATCCCATAATACTTTATTGTAAAGAAACAAAATCTTTTAGAATTCTTCACAAACTAAACTGACCTCTCGTGATGAAAGTTTGAGTAATGTTTGTGATCAACATGGCATTTTCCCTTGCGTTTTCATAAATTAATCCCCAAAAGTTGTACAAGGTGTAAATATAATATGAAATCAAGATCATGTTAAAAGAAACTTCCGCCTGACAGATCTGATTTGAATTGGCAAAGGACTGAAATAGTCGTATGATTTTGTAAAGTGTATTCAGAACCTGTAAGAAATACAGAAATTTCCAAAGAAACAGTTTCCGTTGGCTCGTTTGGGGTTTCGTCTTACCGTTGTCGGAGTCAAAAATTATGGGAAGCATGTTAAGCTTGCAAAATATTTCGATGGCCATAATATTGTGCTTCATAAGCTGCCTTGTTAGCATCTTGGCACAATATGTTTCGTTGTTGAGATGAAGCAAAAAATAATTATAAGTCGAATAAGTTTAATGATTTTGTCAATAGAGAATGTGGTCAAAAATTCTCAGCGATTCAGTTTATTATATTTATTTCGCAGAACTGCATGTTACTTTTTAGTGACATTACCAATCGCGTACCTAATTTGACATGTTCGTTGCTGAGGGACGAAGAAACCGGTATGTAACCATTCCATGGAGGTTATACGAGCTAAACCAGTTTCTGATGTCTTAATTAATTTATAAATTTTTAATAAATCTTGAGTTTCCTGCAGTCAACCTAATTCATACACATGCATGGTGTCCTAAGCAATCTAACACAAGCACATAAAGCTTCGTCTTTCTTGCAAGTACAGAGTTTCACAAGTCACGACATTTCATCGTAATGACAGGTAAGCGGAAGTCATTTTCTTTATTCGAAGTGTCTCCTATTTTCAAGCCCTTGTGTAATTTATAATTTACAAGTCGAGGGAAACAAAACGTAATTGGCGAATAAATTAAGTATTTATGGAATTATTATTAAAAAATAGCTCGTGGATTTCGTTCTTGTGCAAAGCTGTAAAAGGACAACCCCTATGCTCAGAATGTCATGAAACCGGCCTCATTGGACCTTTTCAACAACTGGAGTTTCTTTGAGTCACCGAATGTGCAGGTATGTATGGTCAGTACTTTGTAATTATACGGTTTTCAGGTTTGTAACATATAGTTTTTCTTTTGTCATCAGTCTGTTTTGGCAAAACAAAATTATTTTGGATTACTACGCAGACTGATGACGATATATAATTAGACAATTAATTTCCCAATCTGTATCATAAAGTATTACTACGGGGCATACCTCGATTCGCTCTTAAATAAAAACAACATGCTAAACAAATTATGAAGCGCGTCTTAAATTGATGATAGCACAAGTTTCTGAACAAACCTCAAAGATTTCTCCAGTTTACTAAAAATATTTTGAGTCGATTTAATACGCATAGAGATTTCAAAATTTAAATGCTGAAGTTAACGGCTTGCATATGGTAACGTAATTGAATTACAACACCACGTTGTAAGATAGATATGCTGATGGATTCGATAAATTATGTACCTACACAGAAGAAACTATTAGATACAAACGAAGACACAATCAGTACTAACATGTAGTTGGAAGTTGAGCCAATGAAGGGAATATCCAACCATCTTGGTTTTCCCTTGTCTGATTCCTCTATAGTTGAATTTGAATTGTGAAATGATTGTTGACGCCGTTATTCTTCTTCCTCATTTGTTGGAAAGTTGAAGCGGACTTCAGGCTGTACCGGTTTTGAGTTCGGACTAATTACTGGAACAAATTTATTACGCACTCGACCAATTCTCTTTTTGACGAAATTCTTTGGCTAACTATTCTTTAATACGACGAGCGTATATCTTGCAACACTTTATCTACGAATTCTTTATATCACATGCTAAATGATCTTCATGTAAATGCATCTACTACGAATATTTTATTAGCTGGATCTTGGCAAGATTTAAAACTAAGGTATCTGTCTGTGTGGGTATTCTGTATACATCTAATTCACACTCTAGTTTTCAAACATTCCGATGTTTGTAAAGTTTTTGTAAACGAAAAAAAGAGTTCACTATACATTTTCCATTTTCCTTAATTGGCTATATCCCCGTAGGAAATCCCTCTGGAGTGCGTCTTTAGGGTCTACCCAAAGTTCGATATATGATTGGTTATGTATAACCAGTCTTCCTTATTGATTCGACCTTTTCATAATATTTGTATCTATCCACTATAATGGCAGTTTTCTTTGTCAGCTTGTAGGAAAACTAATTGTTTTGTTAACTCTGGTATACCCAACAAATTCCATTGAGCCTGGGCTCAACGTGAGGACAAAATGTTCACATTAACATGTTAAGAGCTGGGGCTCTACAAATATTACGTCATGAAGTCCAGTGTAAAGGCTCAATTATTTAAAGTGTTTGAGCGTGAAACCGCTGAAATGGTTGTCAAAGCAGTAAATACTTTCTAAATAATGGGTACAAATAAAACTAACCGAGTTTCGGTGAAAACCGAAATTCAGTGCACATCATTTTTTCGTTTCCAATAAGCTGACAATTCTAAAAGGTAATACGGAGGGTGTAATTGACTTGAAATTCAAGCCATTATTTTACACATTCAAAAAAACCGAATTTCGGTGAAAACCTAAATTCGGTGCATACAATTTTTTTTTCGTTTCGAATAAACTGACAACGCTAAACGGTAATACATAGGGTGTAATTGACTTGTAATTCAAGCCATTATTTGACACATTCAAAAAAATCTAATTTCGATTGATTCCAAAAACTAGTTTTATGAAAGGTTAGTCAGCAAATCATAACACTACAACTAAAATGAACATGTTTGGAGAGTTTTGTTGGAATTTCATCAAGTTGGAAACTCCAACCCTGGTTTCAGGACTAGTGGTCGGATAGATTCAATTTGATTCAAATTTTTCGATTTGATTCAATTTAAAGCTTCAATTGAATCTAAAAACCGATTTTGATTCAATTTGCCCCAAAGTAATTCAATTCGATTCGACCTAGCCTGACGGTCGGGTGGTGTAGCGAATCTGTAAGGTTGCAGAAGAGCCGGCTTTCGACTCTAGCTCACCCCAAAATAATTTCAGGCTCTTCTATCTTTCCCTATACACTATCGGTATGCAAATGAGCTTTGGAGGCATGTTGCACATTCTTGGAAGAGTAGTAGTAGGAGTAGTGTGTGCCGTACACTGATAATGATTCGTAAGATGAATCGGTGTATTTGCATATACTGCGACTGCTGATATTCGGATAAGATTGTGTCCGTGGCATGTCCCATGTCTCCTCCCTTGTCTGCATATCCTCCCTCTCTACCTATAGCTTTACATTTCACTCTCTCTCTCTCTATAGCTAAGTCTGTGTATATGTGTTGTGATATACATACTAACAAAGCTGCTGGGATGCTGTATGTTACCCCAAGTATGTGCCACGAAACTGTATGTGCTCATATAGCGGAAAGCATACGTGCGGGGACACCTTGTCTCTACTTTGGGTATTAGTCATATAATGGCGAGTTAACATATAGGCCGGCAATTGAGTAAAGTGTGGAATGGACGGAGGGTCCCACTTCACAGTATGCAGCTATCGGGCCAGAATGGTTCCATATATGTGAATTTAAAACCTAATAAAGGAGGTACAGAAAACTCTGTAAAGCCCCACGGCATATCGGAGTATAAACCCTATTTTTTTAAATTCAATTCGATTCAGTTCATTCAGTGAAGCGAATTTAAACCTAAATCAAACCATTCAAGCAGGAAAATACAAAATTTTCCTTGTCACTGCAGTGTCATATGTATTACTATACATTTTATAAAGGGTGTTGTAAAAGCTACGCTGTAATAACAAACGTTGTTGTATACGTAGTATTTGCACTTTGCATATTCAACGAAAAAGTATCCAGGCGCAGTCGAAGCGGTTTTGATGAATTGTTAGAATTGCAATTCACATTATATGATTCAATTCAGTTCAATACCACAAATCGAATCATTCGGATTGGCTTTGCTGCAAATCGAATCGAAATACTGCTGAATCGATTTGAATCGAATCGAAATACTGCTGAATCGATTTGAATCGAATCGAAAATTTCCGATTCTGAATTGAATTGGTCCGACCACTATTCAGGACTGGGCAGTGTAAAGATAGAATAGAAATACTTCAATGGGTTGAATAATGTGACCACAGATATAATTTTGTATCTGTACTTTCAACTTAAGATGGGTTATATTTAATCAAAATAGTTATCATTACAACAGAATAATTTACTAAAAGATCAACACAACAAAGTTGTACCAGTAAGTTTTAATCATATAAATTCATACCAATATAGCATAAATGCATTCAAAAAACATAAGGTGCAATGAAAATATTAGATCCGTCTGAATATACTTGAAACCTTAAACTTAGTTTTGAAAACTTCCTGAGAATCAACTGAGAACGAGTGAAAACTAATCTTCTTCTGCACAAGTATTGCACAAGGTTCTTTGTTTCTTGTGCGCTTTACACACAAAGTACTTGCACTTGTCGCATCTATCTCGAATCTGATGCCTGTAGTCACATAACTTGCATTGACCCTTGGAAGAAGTTTCTGGGGGTGGATTGTGTGCAGTTGCACCGAATAGAATCATCGATTGTTGTATGGGGCTGTAAATAGAATTTCATTGAGGAAACCAGAAACGTAAATGATTTTAGCTGTTTTCGTGCCTAAAAATTAGAAACCCCTCATGGATACAAAAATCCTTTACCTGGAAATGCTGATTGACACAAATAACGGACACTGTACCATAGGTAACATACATGAAACTCAATTTAATGAACACAATTGGTTTGTCCCGCAAAACTGATAAAACAAACTTTATAGGGAAAACTCCCAATAAGGGGATATATTTCAAACTACAGTGCAGTGGTTAAGACATTGTATAAGGGATTTTTACAAAATATTTGCATTCTTTACCTTCACAATTGGGGAAAACAAAAACAACTAAGTTGGATTTATACTTGAATAGTGAACTGTCTAAATTACTTTGAATGACTACTGAAACCAGGAAAACGTGATTTTGCAATGTCCGCCACTAAAATTAAAACCATGAATTTTGATTAAAAATGATCAATAATTTCGATACAAATTGTGTACCCAGAAGGTACCCAAGATTTGTAGGTACAATTTTTATGAACCCATGTTGTACGTCGACCTGGAAATGTACGCATATACTCCGGTAATACTTATAGGGGTGCTACTGTAAATGTGATTTTGATAAAGTAAGTGAATTACCGATGAAGTCCAGAAAAATTTCTTATCTTAATCAACGGCATGATCATTTCCTCTGCCAATTCTTCAAGAAATTACGAAATTACTAAGCGATACCCAATTAGCTTGCGTTCCCTCCGCCGATTTTAATTTTTCATCTCCAACTACTAAACAATTTATTCCCACAAAATCCAGGTATTGCATGAATATTTTTACGGGCCAACGACTCGTTTTCCTTTGCCAAGTGTATTCAGACACCATCTGGTCTACTGTGTCGCCCCCTTCATTTAGTAAAACAATTTGAAGTATACATTACACTTGTTAAATCTGAGACATGTTTAAATCTTTAGGTTGATAAAAGACAAGACAAAATGATGTTTTACCCTTTTGTTGATTGTAAAAAAGAATAACTTCAGGTTTATTAGGCGAGTCAACCTCAACAATTGGGGAATCATGTTGTGTGGACAACACAAGAACAATTTTGTTCTCCTTTGCAGGGTATGCTACTAGCATACAGTTATCGTTCCAAGCTAATTTGGTTTCATGCAGAGGAATTTTTGCCTTGTCAACAAGAACAGATAGTATTTCCCTGCGTTGTTTTCGCATGGTGAACACACCAGTAATTTTGCGGCACATACGTTCTTCCGCTGCTGCGCGAGATCCAAAAAATCGGCCACGACTGACCGCCAAGATCCTTCAAAGGGTTGAACCATTTCGAGAAGAATTTCATTTAAAAATGAAAATTTACCAATGAAAATTAATTTTCATTGGACACTTCCTATTTTTTGCGACTGTCTTCGTTATATGACGGTCCAGTCTCTTGCTGGTGAACACTGGTCTGCCAGTTTGAGGTATTTTTTAATTGTTCCGAACCTCCTCCACAAGAAAATTACTGTTTGAGGAGCTGAATACGGAGCGTGTAGCAAGTCGGATGGTTTTGTAATGTAATTACCGTCAATACACCACCGGACAATTGAAACATTTTAATCTGGGTGTAATTAATTTCCCCGGACCATAATTACCTCATTCATTTAATTATGACATTACAGACGGTAAATGTAATACTTGCCAGGTTTTTGTTGCATGTATACCTTGAACGAGCATCGCCCATAGAAATTAACAAGCATTTCATATACTGTTAACTATTTATCAGGTTCGTATACCTCGTGGACGTTTTTTCGTAAATTTTCTGTGAGTTCCCGAATAGGAGCCAGTTTATCAACTGCACGACGTTCTTCCCGGGTTTCAATGTCGTCAAATCGAAGGAAGCGCATCAGATTGCGAAATCGTTCCCGACTCATTGTAGCTGAAAATGCATGCAATTGGTAGCGTTTATCTTCTCGCCACAATCTTTTAGTTGACGGTCTCCGCATTCCATAGGCAGCAGCCATGTACATCAATCCGATGAATGCCATAATTTCAGCGTCATCAGTAAAATTCCTTTGCCCTCGTTTCGCAGCCTGGTTTTTGGTGTATGCATCGATGTTGTAAAGCATTTCATCAGTCACAAAGAGTTTAAATATGTCCATCTTCGTCTGGGCAGCATTGACCCTTGGGACACTAACACGAACGCCAGTCTTGTTGTTACGGGCTGTATACTTGTTTCGAACAAGCCTGCGTCCCGCTGGTGGTGGTTGGTTTGACCATACAGTTCCATATCTTGAGTTGTAACTAACAAGTTGCTGTGGATGCGGTGCATGGACTAATGGAACGCTGTGACGCATCATCTGTTAATAATAATTTATCAAATATTTGTTTTACGTACACATGAAATTGTAATACTACAATTTGATTATGGCGATTGAAGTGGTTGACTGAATTGGATTCTGGGATGGGAAATCAGAAAAATATTAATTTTGAGTGGACTGAAAAACTCAAGGCGTAGAATTCGGATTTAAAACACCTATGCAATACTGAAAAATGAATTCTGGATTTAAATATCCGCGAGTATTCGTTCATTATGAATTCCGATTTGAATATTTATTGGAATATTACTATTATACGGCAAATACAAAGAATGTAATTACGGAAAAGCTTCAACCGTAGAAACATGAAATCATCAATGTTTTGGGAAGCCACGTTCCCCCGAAGGTCATTAAGTATCAATTTAAGTGCTGAAAAATACGTTCAACTGATACTTGAACTCAAAAATTACTAATGGTATTCCCCAAAGCCCATTCCAAGTCACCTAAAAACTCGTTCCTTACATAAAAACAATTTTAGTTATGTAAACAAATCTTTAGTTACCTAAAAAATCTATAGTTACCTAAAAAATATTTAGTTACCTAAAAAAATTTAGTTACCTAAAAAAATATTTAGTTACCTAAAAAAATCTTTAGTTATCTAAAAAAATCTTTAGTCACCTAAAAAAATCTTTAGCTACCTAAAAAAATCTTTACTTACCTAAACAAATCTTTAGGTACCTAAACAATTCTTTAGTTACCTAAACAAATCTTTAGTTACCTAAAAAAATCTTTAGTTACCTAAACGAATCTGTAGTTACCTAAGCAATTCTGTAGTTACCCAAGCAAATCTGTAGTTACCTCAACAAATCTGTAGTTACCTCAACAAATCTGTTGTTACCTCAACAAATCTTTAGTTACCAAAACAAATCTGTAGTTACCAAAAGAAATCCTTAGTTACCTAAAAAATTCTTTAGTTATTAGAATTATTTGGGATTATCATATGAATTAAAATTATCACATTTTCGAATAAAATTCCGATCCCGATTTGCACCCGTGTTAGAATTTCCTATTAAATTAAGCTTTCCCATGACAATACACAAATTTTCAACAATTATCCCCCTACAATCCCTACGACCGCCAAATTTGGGGGAACCACACGCTGGTTTTAACCGGAAATTAAGCCAAAGTTTGCATGTATTCATAGCCGGATAAGGTGTGACTTGACATTTCGTATGTTAGATGGCAAGTATTCAACTCTAATATAACTGAAGTGCCTGTTTGCATTCAGTTTCAATTATTTTTCACAGTTTTGCACCTTTTTAAAACGAAAATATCGTGTGCCCATTTATTTAATATTAAAGTGATGGCTTTTGTCACCTAAAGTTCTGGAACCGTACTGAAAAGCACATAATTTTGTATAACAATATATAATAACCATTATATGAGCATCTCTGTAAATACCATTATAATAAGTGGTCACACGAAAGTCATGTCTTTCTAAAAATCAAAAAGAAATTTCATTTTCAAAAGTTCGTAAACTGTAAACAGAAATATTTGTATAAATAAAGAAAGCGATTTCAAATGTAAAAATGGAATTTCAATTGAAATTGCAGTACAAATACAATACAATTCATAAACTTTTAATGGGTTTAACATCTGAGATTAACATTCGAAATCTATATTTTTGAGCGATTTCGGTTGAAACCAGCGCATGATGGTCCCAAACTGGAGAATGGTGGATTGGGAAGCTAAGACAGGGACCTACACTTACAAAAACTAATAAAATGGCTAACTGATTGCAGCTTGATTTTATCCACCCCAATATACTACATGATTTTAAGAAACTGACAAAATTTCACAATACTTATTTAGCAGCTGTGAATGATAAGCAAAGCATGCTTTCAATAAATTAATATACGGGATGTAAGAGTCAAATGACAAATAATGCTCTCTGATGCTGGTATTTATGCTTGTATAAATAATCAATACTGCCGTTGAGCTTAAATTTAAAAAAATTAGTTTCAAAATCTAGTTTTTGCGACCCAGTAAAAATTATATCCGTAAAAATAACAACGATAACCTACCGCTGTCACTACAGAGTCATCTTCTTCATCATCAGTATCCTCAACATTGTCTTCAATTTCAGTGACTACATCGGTGTCAATGTCTGAATCTTCCGAACTAGATCCTTCATTCCACGTATAGCCCGTTCCAATCCCGGAAGCTCGTGAAGTTGAGGCCATTTTACGCCTCTACCCCTGCGATATAGGTGTGCCTCTGGGACCATTGTTAACTGGAATAAGAAATCAAAATAAATGGTGAGCGTCATTTCGCCGTTGTGTACTAATAATTTGAATATACAAGTATTAAAATAATTGTATTGAATAATAATTACAAATTATAAACGCAAGAATAAATATAACATAAAAACTGTATTTAAAGAAAGTTACGGAGATTTGCTAGCCGTGTCTCTAGATCAATCGAGATGTACGGATCTCGGGAACCCTGAAAAATTATAAGACCAGGATTCATGCCAACGTTATTTTCATTATACATTTGTGAAATTTGAAAATATTCTGAACAACATCTTCCAATCCAGAAACACAACTTACGGAGATACCAAACGGTGGAGACGTCACCAATCGAGGTGGACGGATCTCGGCAACCCTGTGAAAAAACAAAATTTAAAGGGCTCAATACTGCGGTTTGCATTGAAAATCACATTTGTTTTTAAATTATTAAAACATTCGCATTTATTATGCAAACTCACATAGAACTGAAATTAAAACCTTACGGAGATACCAAACGGTAAGTACGTCACCAATCGAGGTGGACGGATCTCGGCAACCCTGTGAAAAAAAAACAAAATTTAAAGGGCTCAATACTACGGTTTGTATTGAAAATGTGATCACATTTGTTTTTAAATTATTAAGACAATCGCATCTATTAAGCAAACTCGCATAAAACTGAAATTATAAACTTACGGAGATACCAAACAGAAAGAACGTCACCAATCGAGGTGGGCGGATCTCGGAAACCCTGTGAAAATAATGCGCATTGTAATTACGTGTTGCTATATTTGTATTATAATACGAATTTTGGGCGTTGTGGAACAAATACAAAGCAAAAATAATTAAACTTACCTTGAACTTACCCTTGAAAACCTCAATCCCAAAATATCAAACGCACAAGAGCAGAAAGAGACGCAATTAACTTCAACGACAAAACAAACGAAACGGTGGTATACTTGGCAGGAGTTTGCTTGTACCACATAGAAGCGCATTGCGCAGGGCGCATAAAGAAACATTCAAAAGTTGCATACAATTTAAAAATGTAGTTGTATGTAACAAAGTGGTTAACTTTATTTAAAAGCTAAAGTAGATATAAGCAAGCTGTCGACATCTGGCACTCATCCTTAGCAATTAACAAGCTAGTGACAGATAAATTCGCTCAATTCAGAAAAATACAACTTTAAAGTTTTGATTGTGATATGAATTAATCCGTTCGGTTCGGATTAAGTAAATGTATCCGTTCCGTTACACCGATGGATAACCGATTTTGAATTTCATTCCTAAAATTCTTAGGAAAGCATAATCGAGAACCGCCGAAGAATGAATTTCTCGAGACAAATAATTGTTTCAGTATGTATCTGCAATATATTCAGAAAGAACAGCGCATGGACCACGGGCAGGAATACATTTATTCATCACATCGCAATTATTTCTCGCACTATTATTTAATTCTTAGCTATTAAATGTGTGCCTTCTTACTGCAACTAATATGCCGAAAACTTTTCTGACATTTAGAAATTGTACCGTAATCTTACTGGAGATTTGGTTCTTAGATTATTAGTTGTCATTTAAAGTTAAATTATGGGTAGAATCTGATAAAAACTAGTGTAATTATATTTTTTAAGTTTTAACGATATTTTTTTTAAACAAAGATTTTCAGAAATTATTTTAATATATATTTATCTGTTTCGAATGAAGCTTTCACTGGTAAAATATTCAATATTCTGTCGGTTATTCGGATAACCGACAAACGGTTCGGTTATGAAAATCATCCGAACCGATGTATGACGGTTTGGTTTCGGATAGGAGTATTTTTTTATCCGAACAAAACGGTTCGGTTCGGATTTTGACAAAAAATTACCCGAAAACTTCGGTTCGGTACGGTTTTATGTTTTATCCGAACCGATCTCATGCTTAATGCCGAGTATTATAAAAGCCATGTCGTATGCCGGAATGTCATTAGCACTAAGATTTATAAAACATATTGATCAAAATTACGGATTTTTAAATATGTATGAATAGTGGGTATTGTATTACCCGGTTCCAATACCCGCCAGATGTTTGTTTTAGCTGTAAAGCAACAGACTATAAGCCATGAGTAGATTTACATTTTGTTTAGTCCCAATCGGTAAGCACAAACGGCAGTAAGTGTCATGTAACCGTGTTAACATATGCCTGGTATCCTGTTACCCGAATGGGCCCTAAAAATTTATTTAAGCTCCTGTTATGATATTGAATACATCTGCGTCGTTGGTTTTGACTTAAGCATAGTCTTTCGGAAATAGCCGGAGGGGACAATTTTGTCCTAATTACGAGACGTCACTTATGGGATACCTACATGAGGTTACACATGCCTGGTTATAACCGAAAAATCGTTGTTTTTAATGGTAATCGGACATATACATGGGGCCTGTTACTTCTACCATGCAAATATTTAACTTTGTCCAAATCCAATCCGAAAATATCTGGAGCCCCGTACTCACCGAAATTCAATCCCGCCTGGGAAGTTAATCGGCGGGTGCCTAATTATGCCTTTTAGAACATAAAATAAATTTTGTAAATGCAAATTAACATAAAAAATGACAAGTCTAATCTGCCTCTGTCGGGATTCGAACCTAGTACACAGCTAAATCCTGTTGTATTTTCTTCTTCACATCTTTTCAATTTTAACTTGATTTAAATTTTTGAATAATCATATTATTTTAAAAACAACTGGAAAATGAGCACATCTGAAAAGTCTCAGCAGTGCGAAGAAGATGCTGATCCTGGAAGTCTAACTGCATCAAGTGCCCGGAAAAAATGACCTAAGGTCCACAAGCATTTCACATTTTGCGATTCTACAAAAACAATACAGCTGCAAACACTGCTCGTAAGTGTCTTCATATATATATATATATATATATATATATATATATATATATATATATATATACCTGTTTCAGTTGTCCTGGCACATACCTGCTAACTCCTAAAAGAATGTTAGAAGACATCATTTGTGTTTGTCTGTGCTTGAAGGGATGGTTGAAATTCAAATCTCAAACCAATTTTGATGAAATCCATGCATCATTCAAAAAATTCTACGGGAAATCTAGTTATTTTTAAGTTTTATCAATCATTACTTCTAAATTTTGATATTCAGTTTTAAAAATAAATGGAAATTAAATCTCAGGTAACTTGTTAGCCTTTCTAATTATAAGTATACATACAACACTATAACTAGAAATTCAAGTTCATGGTCAAGTTCATGGTCAAGTTCATGGTCAAGTTCATGGTCAAGTTCATGGTCAAGTTCATGGTCAAGTTCATGGTCAAGTTCATGGTCAAGTTCCATTCATGGTCAAGTTCGCCGAAATTAACTTGATTATGTGAACTTGATTACTCCGGTTCGTACCTACTTTTAAAAAATCAAGTTCAAGTTCGGATCTTAATTATGGTGATATAATCAAGTTCGGGTCAAGTTCAAGTGCGAATCATGAGTTGAACCGAACTTGAGGCCAGGCCTGATGAGATTGTACGTGCAAATGCAAGTGCCGGTTCGCCTCTTACGGGTATGTATGGAACTGGTCTGAGTTTTACTTTCCCGGCCACAAAACTACTTACCACCAACCTACCACCTCATAAAGAGACAATGTAATACATATGTTATATCCACCAACCTACCACCAAACTACCACCACAACCGACCACCAACCTACCACCAACCTACCACCAACGTACCACCAACGTACCACCAACCTACCACCAACCTACCACCAACCTACCACCAACCTACCACCAACCTACCACCAAACTACCACCACAACCGACCATCACAACCATCCACCACAACCTACCACCAACGTACCACCAACCTACCACCAACCTACCACCAACGTACCACCAACGTACCACCAACGTACCACCAACGTACCACCAACGTACCTCCAACCTACCACCAACCTACCACCAACCTACCACCAACCTACCACCAACGTACCACCAACCTACCACCAACGTACCACCGTCGTACCACCAACGTACCACCAACCTACCACCAACCTACCACCAACGTACCACCAACGTACCACCAACGTACCACCAACCTACCACCAACGTACCATCAACCTACCACCAACGTACCACCAACGTACCACCAACGTACCACCAACGTACCACCAACGTACCACCAACGTACCACCAACGTACCACCAACGTACCACCAACGTACCACCAACGTACCACCAACGTACCACCAACGTACCACCAACGTACCACCAACCTACCACCAACCTACCACCAACGTACCACCAACGTACCACCAACGTACCACCAACCTACCACCAACGTACCATCAACCTACCACCAACGTACCACCAACGTACCACCAACGTACCACCAACGTACCACCAACGTACCACCAACGTACCACCAACGTACCACCAACGTACCACCAACGTACCACCAACGTACCACCAACGTACCACCAACGTACCACCAACGTACCACCAACGTACCACCAACGTACCACCAACGTACCACCAACGTACCACCAACCTACCACCAACCTACCACCAACCTACCACCAACCTACCACCAACCTACCACCAACCTACCACCAACCTACCACCAACCTACCACCAACCTACCACCAACCTACCACCAACCTACCACCAACCTACCACCAACCTACCACCAACCTACCACCAACCTACCACCAACCTACCACCAACCTACCACCAACCTACCACCAACCTACCACCAACCTACCACCAACGTACCACCAACGTACCACCAACCTACCACCAACCTACCACCAACCTACCACCAACCTACCACCAACCTACCACCAACCTACCACCAACCTACCACCAACGTACCAGGTCGGTGGTCGGTTGTGGTGGTAGTTTGATGGTAGGTTGGTGGTAGGTTGGTGGTAGGTTGGTGGTAGGTTGGTGGTACGTTGGTGGTACGTTGGTGGTACGTTGGTGGTACGTTGGTGGTAGGTTGGTGGTAGGTATTTTTGTGGCCGGGAAAGTAAAACTCAGCCATGGAACTGCGTGTGCGTAAAACTGGTGCACTAATAATAATCTGCAACGATTATTATTAAATTGTTGCTTGTCACAAGAACCATACGATTAAATTAGTATGCATGTTTAATGATAGAGTATACAAAACGATAAGCACAAGTAGCGGGAGTTCCGTCACTGCCAGGATTGAAAGATGGACTGGAGAGATGAGAAGACGCTAGCAATGGCATCTGCAAGATTCTACATGATTTCTACATGTGTCTGAACAGTGCGCCCATTTAAAAGTTGTTACAAGTATATGCTACTCACGTTGGTACTCTTTGTTTTAAATGGATATTTTAGCGAAACTGTGGACTCGTATTTTTATCTTTTATTCCCGGCCCAGAAATACTTGAGATTAAAATTAGGGTTCGAAACGTTTACACGACTATTTTGTTTTCTAGAACAGGGCCACATTTTTATAAGAGCCCTACACATAAAATCAATATTATATGAACCAAATATGTCCAAGCGGTTTCAGTTGCCATGGTACAATACCTTTTAAATTCAGTCGTAGAAATTTGAACGACCCAATAGGAAAATCGTTTCAAGAAGTGTCCCGCATGGGTACAAATATGTACCTGAACCTGAATCTTGGGATGATGGATTTTTTAAACCTGTACCTGAATATCGGGGTTCAATTTTTCGTGAACCTATACGTGTTCACAACTAAATCAGTACATGTGTCCAAAAAGTTACCAAAACGTTACCAAAAAGTTACCAAAAAGTTACCAAAAAGTTACCAAAAAGTTACCATAAAGTTACCTAAAAGTTACCAAAAAGTTACCATAAAGTTACCTAAAAGTTACCTAAAAGTAACCAAAAAGTAACCAAAAAGTAACCAAAAAGTAACCAAAAAGTAACCAAAAAGTAACCAAAAGTAACTAAAAAGTACCCAAAATTAACCAAAAAGTAACCAAAATGTAACCAAAAAGTAACCAAAAAGTAACCAAAAAGTAACCAAAAATGTATCTGTACCCAGGAATATTTTACAAGCACCTGAACCTACCCGGGTATTTTCGGCTGCACTAATTTACAAGATGGCCAAAAATATATCACAAAGACATTTTACTACAAATTTAGTTATACATCATACTAGATTTGTTTTTATTTGTTATTCTTCGAAAGCAAAACTAAGTTACTCCTGGCCTCAGTTATAAAATTGATTACATATGTAAGTGTAGAAAAGGTAACAGATATCAAAATCTACGATTTGAACGATTAAGTTCAGTAATATAACACGAATGTAGAATAATAATCTCTAAACATTCAATAATGTCCAGAAATAAATCGATTAAGAATTTGTTTTGCAACTTGTCATGTTGCTTTTGCAAAGAAAATTGTTTTTAGATTCAAACTCTCCATTTTCATTTCTGCCAAGCTTAGAGAAAAAACATTTCCTGACCGTATCTCCACTCATAGGTAAGCCCCTATGTGTCAGAAAATCTGGGTCATAGGGGAAGGCTCACTCTATCGGTACTAAAGTTCTAGAAGCTACTCAAAAATCTCTGACTATTCGAGCTAATACTAGAAAACTGTCCTCGCGATCATATAAAGTCGAATTAATTTTCATGACCGAGCTTACACATATACATACATTTTAATGTTTCAAGGTGAAAAATTTGAATTATTTTTGAACCCAACAACTCCTTTGCATGTGTTACTTGGAAATTATTATTGACAGAGAAGTACCCGATTGTTCAGGAATTTTATATTTAGATTTAGGTATATATTTAACCAGTGTGTACCCGTACCGGTTATACATAAAGTATTGGTTTTTTTACCTGTACCCATATATGAACCTGAACCTGAATTTTCCGGTATCTAACAACTGAACCTGAACCTATACCCAAACCGGATGGGTACAAAAGGTTTGTACCTGATACGCACCTGTACCTAAACCTGTACGCAAATACCCGAGTAGAAACTGCATCCACGGGGGGCACTGGTTTCAAGGGTGTGTTTGTTACACATGTAAAAGTTACTATGTTGACGTCAGAACTACCGTTAGTGCAATGGCGATGTAAATTTGACTACCGGGAACGGTCAATTAGGAGGGACGACACTACTGTCACAGGTCATTGCTATTGGACTGAACTGGACTACTGGACCATGTAGTTTACTACTTTTATTGCGAAACAATGGTTGCTCAAGCGTTAGATCAGACTTGAAGAAACGTAAAGTTTGTAAAACTTGACAATTCAATCATGTTTCCAAAACACCAAACTGTTTAAGAGAATTAAGGCGTTTCTTTATTAGTGGATCAGGCAAACGTAAGAACAACTGAGATTTTACAATATTATGGTTGTAGAGCGGGGCCACGGCCAAAATATCAATCTGAATAAATTTACTACATTACAATTACTTTATAGAGTATGGGTAAAATGAAAAAACTGCACTCCAACGGAAACATTAAATCATGCTGATAATGAGAGATCTTATGGTGGGGATTTCATAATCAGTACATATAGGCAAACATAGCAATAAGCTGGAAATACTAATTAAAAAGATTCCGAGTTAAATGAACTTATGGATTTACAACAAAACAATCAGGAATTATCATACAATGGTGACGCAACTTTATTCTAATATAACCGCTTAAAATTGGAGCTCCAGGCATATTTACAATAGGAGCACGTTACTTGTCTTTTCGTGACAAAAATAATCTTTAAAGAATCGTAAATTGCTTAGGTCTCTACGGTAAATATTTGCGGATTGGGAAAATTGTTTATGCAGGTCCTGTGGTTTCTACCCTTATCACGTTGGTGCTCGGCAGATTTCTCGGGGATTACATCTTGACGTATCTTGTTAAATATGATGGACAATTTTGCATGCATGTTTATGAGCAACCAGCGGAAACACTTTACAGAATATAAATCCTGCATGGTAGCTCCGGTTGGGGTCAGTATTGCAAACGAATATGGTGGTCCTCAGCGCTAAGGAATATGATGAATCAGCTAAAGATGTAGGATTTCAGCCAAACATTAAAAAAACCTGCAGTGTAAACAAATTTCTCACAACTGAAATAAAATTATTTAAACAGTATGATGGTTTATTCCAAAAAATGTAAGGTGCTAATTTACGTAGTCAAAGTAACGTTCATAATTGTGAAAATAAGGCTATACACATTTTAAAAGGCGACCAGCAAACTACAGACTTGCACTATAACAAAATGAATAAAAACCGGGATGGTCGATCGGTCTGAAGTGTAAAAGCTTCCAGCTCTTATGCCACACGCCGGGATTCGTATAACAACTCGTTGCAAATGATTTCTCTGATTTTTTGGGAGCGTACTAGTTTGTTCCAGAATTGTTAGTTTTAATTGTTGAACCTTCTCCGGAACTTCGTACGCATGTCCCAAGAATGTCATAAAGAGCGCTATGGAATTGATTCCAAACCACATCATGGAAATAGACAGGCCCAGAGATACGTGCCAATTTCGAATGCCAACAAATAATCCCGTAATGGATATAAACATGGAAACAAGTTTCACACCGTAGTTGGTTGGGGCATATGTGTGGTTATAATATCGTATCTCCAAAGATGCAAGGAGCAGGTCATTGCAGATGCTTCTTAAATTCCGCTGAGTTGGAACTTCTGTTCTGATTGGAAAACATTTAAATACAAATGTATGTGTTCTCACGGAAGAATATTTAATTAAGTTATTTAATTGTAATAAATATAACAATTTATAAATACTTGAGTCTCACGTCGACACGGTCCAGAATACCGTGGACCATGTGTGGGAGAGCATATCCCAACATCACGTAGCTGCACAAGAAATGGGCTGCGCTGATTTGACACAATAAGATGAATTCAATTGTCACGGACACCACAATGACAAATTTACAGGAGTTCCAACCCGGAGGAAGAATTGCATGTAACATATACGCAGAATCAGTTATATTTACAAAAACGATCAAGCAGCCCACTGCCGTAGCAGTGATCGAATAAGGAAAAGTCACTAAATACAATTCGTGGAACGATAATGCCCGATAAGTATTTCCCCCACGATGTAGTAGGCCTGTAAATACAGAAAGGAATATTTCCATACAACATTTTTGTAAAGAAACAAAACCTTTTAGAATTCTTCTGAAACTACAACTTACCTCGCGTGATGAAAGTTTGAGTGATGTTTGTGATCAACATGGTATTTTCCCTCGCGTTTTTATAAATTAAGCCCCAAAAGTTGTACAAGGTGTAAATAAAATATGAAATCATGATCATGTTAAAAGAAACATCCGCCTGAAAGATGTGCTTTGAAGTGGCAAAGGACTGAAATAGTCGTATGATTTTGTAAAGTGTATTCAGGACCTGTAAGAAATACAGAAATTTCCAAAGAAACAGTCTCCGTTGGCTCGTTTGGGGTCTTGTCTTACCGTTATCGGGGTCAAAAATTATGGGAAGCAGGTTAAGCTTGCATAATATTTCAATGGCAATAAAGTTGTGCTTCATAAGCTTGCTTGTGAGCATCGTGACACAATATTTTCCGGTGTTGAGATGAACCAAAGAATAACTATTCGTCGTACAGTATAAGTTTACAGTGTTTTGTGTTGTTTTTTGTTAATGTTGACTGTGGTCGAAAATGCTCAGCTATTCAGTTCATTATATTTATTTCGCAAATACTACATGTCATAACGGGTATGTAACCATTGAATTGAGGTTATACGCGCTAAACAAAATTTCTGATGCCTTAATTAATTTATAAATTTTTTATACATCTTGGGTTTATCAAAGCTTTGACATGCTTAGATTATTCCACAAAATTTACCGAAGATACCGCGGAGGTCCCCTAAGATTAATACAAATACAAAATTTAGGCCAACTGTCTCAGAAGAAATCATAATTATACAAGAGGTTTTTGTTTTCTTAGCATGTGTGTGTGTACGTATTGGATCAATTTTCTATTACACCTATAGTACATTTTGGGGATTAATTGAATGTGTCACATGCAAACATGGGCGCCTGCCTAGATTCTAGGCCCTATAATAGGCTAAGGCTCTAGGATGCTGCAAGTTGGGATATAAATCTAGGCGAGGTTCTATGCTGGGCAATCACCACTACAATGTAGGCTTAGGGAAAATCTAGGCTATTCAGATATTTCCGAACAAGGGACAGGGCTATTCAGGCAGGCTACAAGTTCGTTCAAGTAAAGGCTAGGCATTAGTGGCAAGCGGAATATTCTCAAAGCACGAATTATTTAGGACAGGATTACAAGATCTTTGGGAAAACGTTTGCAGAGACGGACTGAGAATGAGGCGGGAATTACTTGATACCAGTAATTACCAGAGTGTATGAACGTGTATTCCACAGTACATGCACAATGGTCCCGTATTTATTCCCACTGGATTATGTAGTTTACAAAAGAATTAATCAAACCCATACATTGGTTTCCAATTGCACGTGACATTGCATATGGCTTGCACTATCTAAACCTCACAGTTATATCGCCTATATAGGCTGGCAAAGCGCTGCCAGAAGCTATACAGCAAACATAGGCAGGCAAGCAATGCACACTAGGACAGATATAGGCTAATAGGCAGGCAGTGAGAGTACTTGACCCTTGGTATCAAGGCTCTTCTTTTCGTTGAAACAACCTATTAGCCTATATAGGTGGCAGTATTTTTTGAAAGAAAATAGGCAGGCTTTAGGCTTAGGCGCTTCATTTGCCCACCTTTGGTCACATGTAAAAACTTGAATCTGTGTAATATAGTATTACTACGGGGCGAACTGCGATTAAACAAGCCTCGGAAAAATAAAATTCTAAATATTTAAATGTTATTTCAGAATTTTAATCATAAAATTAGGAAGTAGGACTTCCTTTGTTAAACTTGCTTCGTTTCTTGTAAAAGCAAACCAAATCGGAAATTGTAACCTTTACTCATTTTTTCGTTTTTATATTTTATCACTGTCTTTATATTGTGTGATACTTTTTAGATTTTATAAAATATCTATGAAACTGCGTATTTAGTTTACCGATGTGGGTATTTATTTTGCTATATTTTAATTAGTCAACACTTGTATATGTGGTTATTTAATTATTGGGAAGATAACGCAACACAATGTAGTTACCATATGACCCGTTCGATGGAAGCACAAAACCTTCCTAAATATCGTTTAAATGTTTTGTGAGCACGGACGCTCGCTTGTAACATTATGAGCCGTTCTATTGTAATGCTCGCTGATAATATGAAGTTTCAATTACGAAAAGTTGTATTGATGTTATGATTTACAGTCCCCAATCCCACTGCGCTTGAAAGATTGCAAGTAAGAAGAATGTGTATAATTATGAGGCTGTACGCGCAAAGGCAGGTGCTGGTTCGCCCGTTGCTGGTATGTGCATGTGGAACTGTATTAGCGTGTAAATTGTACACTAATAATAATACAGATATGATAAACACAAGCAGCGCGATTTCCGTCACTGTCAGAATTGCAAGACGGACTGAAGAGACGAGAAGAGGTTAACAATGGCATATGCAAGAAGCTGCATGATTTTTGCTGTATAATTCATGCTTACATATGCTTTACGTCAGGATCCACCAGTCCCTACCTTTTTGAGTCCAAGTCAAAATCAGTCTTATGTTTCTGATCAGTCAGTCAGTCCTTAAGTCTGTTTGCCGTTTCCTATGAGTCCCAGTCAGTCCCAGTCATTATCAGAGTCACTGGAATCAGTCGAAGTCTCAGAGGGTAGCGTGAAAGTTTCAAAAATGCCTTTTTTTGTGATTTTCTTGTGCTGCATTTTAATAAGATTGATGATCTGGAATATGCTTTTGTAGAATACTACGAAAATCTTCATTTTTTCTTGATATTTTCTCTTTGATGATTCGAAATATTTCGCCCAGTAATATTTTTCTCGAAGCTTATAAGCGAAGAAATGAAATGTAGATTTTTGCCCCGCTAGATACGATATGCTTTAGGTTTTTCTTAAACCCTACATTGGTTTAAGCGTTCGTCTCAGTCTTAGTCAGTCCCGCTGAACCAGAAATAAGTCCAAGTCAGTCAAAGTCTTCAGCTGTAGTTCGATTTATCAGTCGCAGTCTCAGTCAGTCATCAGTCAGTCACTCAATGTTGCAGTCAGTACTTCAGCATCAGTCTAAGACTGGTCTATCCTGCTTTACGTAGCAATGAGTGTGCTCCAGGATAGACCAGTCTTAGACTGATGCTGAAGGACTGACTGCAACATTGAGTGACTGACTGATGACTGACTGACACTGCGACTGATAAATCTAACTATTGCTTATGGCTTTGACTGACTTAGACTTATTTCTGGTTCAGCGGGACTGACTGAGACTGAGACAAACGCTTAAACCAATGTATGATACAAGAAAATTATAAAGCATACATGCCGCATCAAGACAAAGAAAGTCAACAAAGACCTACATTTTATTTTTCATTTCTTGCAAGGCATGTTTTTGAATGGAAAATTACTGACTTTTGTCCTTTTACGGAATTTTCAAACGACTGCATTTACACAAATCAATTCCTACGTCTCTAATACAGCTATCACTTTACCAAATTTTTAGCGTCTTCTAACACCTTAGAACAATACAATATAAGGTTTGTAAAAAACCAAGAACAGCGTGATAAAAGTACAAACCAAAACAAAACTGTATCTTAGTTGCCCTACTTTTGTACTTTTCACCAAACTACGAAACAGTCGTTTTCAGTTACCCTGGTGCACTACATTTTAAATTCAGGCGTAGAAATTTGAACGACCTAGTAGTGAAATCGTTTGAAGGGATTTTGCCACGCAGAAAAGTTACTTCGTCGATGTCAGCGTTACCGTTAGTGCAATGGCGACGAGTAAATTGGACGCCTCCTCACCGTCCGGAAACAGTCAATTAGGCGGGACGATATTACTGTCACAGGATATTGCTATTGAACAGCACTGGACTAATGGGCCCTATTTTTCACAATTTTTATTGCCAAACAATGTTTTCTCACGCCTTAGATTAGACTTAAAGAAACGTAAAGTTTGTAAAACTCGACAAATCAATCATGTTTACACAACACCAAATTGTTTACGAGAATTAAGGCGTTTCTTTACTAAGGGTACGGCAAACGTAAGAGCAACTGAGATTTTACAATATGTATTATGGTTAAGGTTCCTCAACGGATAGGACATATCCGCATATCCGCGTATCGGATAAATTTCAGATAGGATAATTAATTAATTTATCCTATCCGCATTTATCCGCCCGGATCGGATAGGCAGATTCTATCCGTTAAAATAATGCGGATAGGTTAGAATACAAGGGTAAAATTATCCGCACGGATACGATAATAAAATCTTGAGCTTCGGATAATCCGTCGGATATCTGTTATCTTAACCATCTCCTAAGCAAGTCCTACAAAGCAAATTAACTGTCATGTAGGAGAAACTATTCACTTCAAATTTGAGTGTCAAAATGTTGACCGAAAGTTCAGCATCCATAGAAATTGAACTTGAAATAAATAAATCTCTGTTCCTGCTGAGAGGGAATTTTCGGGTGGAGTGAACTTACAATAAGTTTGTCCAAAGAGGGATCAAATTAGCATAAGCGACCATTACTGCATGAATGACACTCAAAGGTTGGCGGAAAAGTGCTGTAATTGAGTCGACTGATTTATTTTAATCAGCCGAGGAGTTACGGTCCGCAATTGGTGTAGAGCCTATAGTTATGAAAATTGTATATTTCATGTTACAAATGGAAGAATGATTATTTTAGGTGCGAATAAGTGATTTTTCAGTTAAGTGTTCTTACTATGTAATCCTTTATTGACTCCACGTAAACCGGAGGACTTTTTCGGCACTATATTTGAATAAATATTCATTTTCAAATTAGAACTATATACCCGCTGATGACTTTGGATAACCGCGGATAGGATCGGACTTCTAGTTGAAAGTATCCGTCGGATACGGATGCATATTATATCCGATCCGAAATTTTCGGATAGGATTCGGATAACATACAAATTTTATCTGACACTACCGGATAGAATCGGATTAAGTTTTAATTTATCCGAGAATTTGCGGATAGGATACGGATAGGATAAGCCATTTATCCTATCCGTGAGGAACCTTAATTATGGTTGTAGGGGACGGTCAAAATACCGAGTTGAATAAATTTACACCTACATTACATTTACTTCAGAGTGTGTGGGCAATTCAATGGGCAATAGTGCGTACATAGTAAAACAAACTGCATTCAAGCGGAAACAACACGAAAAGTTATACTGAGGGATTTTTTGTCGGGGATTTCATAATCAGTGCAAGTAAGTAGACCCTAACAATAAGCTGCAAATACTAATTAAGAAGATCCGGAGTTATATCTCAAAGGAACATGGAAATATAATAAATCACTCAGGAATTCTCATACAACGGTGAAGCTGGTTTATCCCAATATACGCACATAAAATTGTAGGTTAAACCATATTTGCAATGGGGTCATGTTATTTGTCTCTTCATTTCTAATTTAATCTTCACGTAAATCGTTTAGGCCTTTAGGGTAAGTACATGCTGATTGTGAAAATTGTCTACGCAAGCCCTGATATTTTTACGCTTGTCACGTGGGTGTTCAGCATATTTCTCAGGGATTACGTCTTGACGTACATATATTGTTGATTGCGCTACGAAATTTCGCATGTAAAATTATGAGCACCCTGGGCTCAGTTTGTTCACTAGAATACATATGCCCGGTAGGGGGTAGCCCCGGTTAGGGTCAGGAGTGCAAATAAGCATGGTGGCAGGCAACCCTAATAAATATTATGAATCAGCTATGCAAAGGTTTTGAATTTCAGTCAAACCTTGGAGAAATCGGTGTTGTAAGCAAATTTTTCACAACTGAAATAACATTATGTAAACAGTATGGTGATTTGTTACGGAAATTGTAAGACCCTACTTTACGTTGTCACAGTAACGTATGTAATTTTGAAAATTGGGTGGTGCAGAATTTAAAAGGTGATCAGCAAACTACAGACTTGAACTATAACATAATGAATAAATTCCAGGATGGTTGAGCGGTCTAAAGTGTAAAATCTTCCAGCTCTTATACCACACAGCGGGATACGAAGGACAACCCTTTGTAAATGATTTCTCTGATTTTTTCGGAGCCTGCTAGTTTTTGCTAGAATTGCTAGTCTTAATTGCTTAACCTTCTCCGGAACTTCGTACGCATGCCCCAAAAAGGACATAAAGATCGCACAATCGAATTGATTCCGAGGCACACCATTGAAATAGACAGGCCCAAAGATACATGCCAATGTCGAATGCCAACAAATAATCCCGCAATGGATATAAACATGAGAACAAGTTTCACCCCGTAGTTGGTTGGCGCATATGTGTGGTTGAAATACCTTATCTCCAGAGATGCCAGAATCAAATCATTGCAGATGCTTCTTAAATTCCGTGGAGTTGGAGATTCCGTTCTGATTGGAGAACATTTAAATACAAATGAACGTATTCTCACGGAAGAATATGTAATTAAATTATTTAATTTGTAGATGAAATAATTTATAAATGATTACTTAAGTCTCACGTCGACACAGTCCAAAATACCATGGACCATGTGTAGGAGGGCGTATCCCAGCATAACGTAGCTGCACAAGAAATGAGCGGCGCTGATTTCACACAACAAGAGGAATTCAGTTGTTACAGACACCACAATGACACATTTACAGGAGTTCCAGCCGGGAGGAAGAATTGCATGCAACATATATGCTGCATCCGTTGTATTTACAAAAATGATCAAGCAGCATACATTAACAAAAGTGAAGGCATAAGGAAAGCTCACTAAATACATTTCGTGGAACGATAATCCTCGATAATTATTTCCCCCATGATGTCGTTGGTCTGAAAACAGAGTAACGAATAATCCCATAAAAATTTATTGTAAAACATTTTTTAGTCTTCAGAAACTTAACTTACCATTCGTGATGAAAGTTTGATGGATATTTGTGATCAACATGGTATTTTCCCTTGCGTTTTTATAAATTAAGCCCCAAAAGTTGTACAAGGAGTAAATAAAATATGAAATCAAGATCATGTTAAAAGAAACATCCGCCTTAAAGATGTGATTTGAATTGGCAAAGGACTGAAGTAGTCGTATGATTTTGTAAAGTGTATTCAAAACCTGTAAGAAATACAGAAGTTTCCAAAGAAACAGTCTCCATTGGCTCGTTTGGGGTCTTGTCTTACCGTTGACGGGGTCAAAAATTATGGGAAGCATGTTAAGCTTGCATAATATTTCAATGGCCATGAAGTTGTGCGTCATAATTTGTCTTGTTAACATCTTGACACAGTATTTTCTGGTTTTGAGTTGAAAAAAAAACTATTTGACGAAGGAGTTTACAGCGTCTTTTTTAATTGTCAATGTGGTCGAAAATGCTCAGCTATTCAGTTTATTTAGCAATACTGAATGTCAGCTTTTACTTCAGTGACATCATCATTTGCGTAACTAATTTGACATGTTCGTTGTTGAAGGACGAAATAACGGCATGTAACCATTCAATTGAGAGGTTAATCGCTAAAAAACATTTTGACATGTTAATTAGTTTCTAAATTTTTAATAAATTTTGGGCTATCAAAGCTTTGACAGGTTTTAGATTATTTTTCGATATACCTGAGATGTCGCGGAGGTCGCGTTACTCGTAGTACTTTTTGGGGATTAATGAAATGTTACACATGTCAAAACTAGACTCTGTGATCAAATTTAGTTTCATTATCTAGACATAACTACTTTCTGAATGTGAATCACACAGTATTACGACGTGGACAACCTCGATTTGCTATTAAATAAAAGCCACACGGTACGCAAGTTAAGATATTAAGCATTGCGACTATCGACTTTTTTTTAAACTGTCCTGCTTTCGAGATGTTACTACTTCCATCTAGTACAGAACTATGTAATGACATCTTAAATTGTAAATCATTGTTAGGGTTTTGTATCAAAATATGTCTATCCAAATGAAATTATACTCAGTTTATAAACATTTGCTTCTTAAATTGATGATTGCACAAATTTCTGAACAAATGTCAAGATGTATCCAGTTTACTGAATGTAATATGAATGGGTTTCTTGCGATTTCAAAATTTAAATGCTGAAAATAACGGTCTGCCTTGATACTGATGAATTCGACAAACTCTGTACCTACACACAGAAGGAACTATTCAATATCAATAAAAATGCAATCAGCACACATAATTGGAAGCTGAGTTAATGTAGGGAATGGTCACCCATCTTCGTTTTTCCGTGTCTGATTCCTCTATAGTTAAATTTGAATTGTTAAATCTTTTTGAAGCCGTCTGTCTTCTTCCTCATTTATTGGAGTGTTAGAGCGAACTTCAGGCTGTACCGGTTTAGAGTTAAGATTAACTAGTAGAACAAATTTACTACGCACTCGACCAGTTCTCTTTTTGACGAAATTCTTTGGCTAGCCATCTTTATTACGACGAGCGTATACTTTGCAACACTTTAACTACGAATTCATCATTTCACATGCTAAATGATCTACAGATATATGCAAATGATTTTACTCCGAATATTTTCTTAGTTGAATCATGGAAAGATTTGAAACTAATGTACCTGTCTGTGTGAGCAGATATTCTGTATACTTCGATTTTACAATCTAGTTTTCAAATATTCCTATGTTTGTAAAATTTTTGTAAACAACAAACAAGAGTTCACTGGACATTCTCCTTTTTTCTTTTAATATGCTATAACCTGGTAGAAAATCCATCGGGGGTGCGTCTTTAGGGTGAAAGTTCGATATATGATCAGTTAAGTATAACCAGTTTACAGACAGTATTCATTCAACTTTTTCATAATATTTGTATCTATCAACTATAACGGTAGTTTTCTTTATCAGCGTGTAAAAAAACTAGTTGTCCTGTTAATTTATTGATGACGTTGGTAAGTTTGTTGTAGTGTTCAGGGTGGCGTCAGCCCCCTAGTAAAATAACCTTGTCCGTACGTCCGTATGTCTGTGTCCTTCCGCACCATGTCTCAAAAACTACTGGAACGATTTAAATGGAACGTTTTATGGATATTACTTGTGCCAACTTTTAGCCTTTACTTAGCCGAAACTTTACAGTTCATATTTAGTTAGAATCAGCTGAAAACGTTTTGAGAAAGAAAAAGTACTAATGTCGAACTTCAAGCCAAATAACACCTAGCTCAAAAATACTGAATTGACTTCAATGATTTTTTTTGTGAATATTACTTATGTAAATAGTGATTGTTATTGATTATGCGGTTGAATTCGGCCCGATAGTTTTTTTTGAAAACAATTAGGAAATTTCGAAAAAAAACTAATAATTCAAATTAAACAACTCTAATCTCAAAAACGTACTGTACCGATTTGGATGAAACTTTTTATTGTTATTACTTGTGTGTCAACTGTGGGAACGAAGATACACTGGGGTGCTGTAGTGTTGGAACAACTTAAACTCTGAGACTCAGGGTCTAAATAATCTTAGAGTTTAGTACTTATCTATATTGTTTTTTCTTGCTTTTATTTAGTTTTTTATGCTGATTATAGATCTGCAAAAACATTTTGCAAAAAAAAAAATTATATGAAAAAACGAAAAAGTACCCAATTATCCCTGTGCATTAGTGTTGGAACAAAAGAGAAAAATGGTTTTAAACGCGATAAAACTTCACATCCCGATTGACTAATACGTAGTATTCCACCCGTTTGCCATCAGGACAACGTTTAGGCACCGTGGGACGGAGCTGACGAAGTTCGGGGTGAATTCGGGGGTATGTTGTCCCATCTCTCCTTAATTCGGATTTTCGGGTCTTTTTTCCCGGTAATGTGAAATTTTGTCAGCTTCCGACATATTTGATAACACTTATGTTCGATAGAGGTGATATCCTTACTTTGGGGGTCCATTCCAGAACTGGTATCTTGTTTTTGTTTAAATCGGCCCATGTGAACTTTGCCGTTTGCTTGGGGTCGTTGTCCTCTTAATACACAAATCGACGTCCAAGTCCCAGGTTTTGGGCTGATTGCTTCACGTTTCGGTTGATTATGGATTGATAGTAGTGTTGGTTCATATTTCCTTCCATAAAATCAATGGTTCCCACCCAATATGCACTGATACAGCCCCAAACTATAACACTACTACCACCATGATTTACAGTAGGAAGTAAGATCCGTCTTCAGACCCACCCCTGGCTTTCCCCAGACCCCGGTTCTTCTATCGCTGCCAAAGACACCACATTTGCTCTTATCGGACCAAAAAACTGGACTCCAAAACGTATCATACTTGCTGGCGAGTTTGCGGGACCACAGGGTCCACTTTCTCCTGTTTTTAGCATTGATATAAGGTTTTTTCTTGGCTCGAAGAAAGTTATGCCGCTCAGATACAGGATTCTTTTGATTGTGGTCCGATGGGCAATCTTTTCTATCTCAAAATACACCTGTGAGAGGATCTTAGATGAGGTCAGTCTTGACCTGTTTGATGACCTTTAAGATAATTGTCGGCTATTCGCGGGGGTGACGATGCGGTCTTTACCCCTCCCGGGCAGATTTTCGACGATACCAGTCGTCTTGTATTTTTTATAATAATAAAGATCGTCGAGGGTCTTAGCCGGACTTCTTTGGCAATTTGCCTACACGTTGGAGGCTTTTTCTCGTCGTTCTTCCACTTCTCGATCACTAGCTCTCTCGCCGGTATTTGAATCTCCTTTCTTCGTGGTTCCATTTTGACCAAAATGTGTCAAAATGCATATAGGAATTCTAAAAGATACTAAAATGTGTTTGTGATTTATTTTGTTTAAAATAAAATTAATTACCTTCAGTTATCCGGCTCAGATTGAACCGTAATCAGTCGTGTTCCAACACTAATGCACAGGGATAATTGGGTACTTTTTCGTTTTTGTTCGTTTTTTCATATAAAAAATTTTTTTTTGCAAAATGTTTTTGCAGATCTATAATCAGCATAAAAAACTAAATAAAAGCAAGAAAAAACAATATAGATAAGTACTAAACTCTAAGATTATTTAGACCCTAAGTCTCAGAGTTTAAGTTGTTCCAACACTACAGCACCCCAGTGCATATTTAGTGGAGCTTAGGCATTTAGGTTTTCAGGCGAAAATTCGAAAACTTCGTAAACAATTGACATTGTTTCGCAGGAGAGTATAAAAATTTATTAATTCCTTATTACGAAATAATTACTTGACGACACCACATTCTGTGCGGATAGGGTGTCGTTATATGGAGTCGAATGTATTACATACAGGGTTGGAAAAAACCGGCTTTTATCAATAAAGGCCAAACCAGTGGCAAAAAGTGGTAACAACCGGGTTTGATTGGACAGAGGATTTATTTGGATAGTATTAATTATTTTATACCAACCTATACAACAGGTCCGGGCCGATTACAACCGGATTTTAACCAATAATGACCAGGTCATTTCTTGCCACTTGCCAACCCTGATTACATAATACTAAACTACATAATATGGGCTACCACACATCCTACTTTGACGCCTGTATAGTTGACGGCACCCAACGCGAAGATTCAAATTATTGCGTAGCGATGATTTTTAATATCATTAGTTTAGTGGTTTGCACTATTGTCCGTCGAATAATTTCCGTCTCTACCAGTTTCACATAATCAATTGGAAAACCGAACGCCATTGCACACCTATTCAGTGCCCCAAAAGTGGCCCTTAGTTTTTGACCTACAATTAGGTTGCAAAATATTGTGGTTCCAGCTTTAATGCGTGGCTCAGGATTCCACTTTAAAAAACTGCTTAAGCTTTATGGTGAAATGGAGCTACAGATAGACTAAACGTAAAAATCGGTTTTAGTAGCAAAAATTATGGGTTTTTGTTTATAGGCGCGTTCGCTACTAACACATTTCATGATTTTACGGAAACAAATTATTTTAAATTGTTAATCTAAAATGAATTTTAACACTGGAATTTTCAGCAGCTTGACGAACAAAGAATCGGACGGAAATTTCACAAATCTGTTTACGGTTTGTAAAAGCTTAAATAAATGATCAAGTATTACTTATAATTACGTATAAAACATAAAAAATTACGTATGTACCAAAATTACAATTAAATGGAAATCCACGATTGTTGTAAAATTTACGAAATTTCAGGAAGTTGGATGCTTACATAAGCTTTACATATCAATGAGTGTGATCCATACAAGATCATGGAGCCAAACCAAACAGTAATATAAACCTACTCGCTAGAATAAAGTGCTTATCATGTATTTGAACCTTGGTTATGCGGATATTCAATCGAATCGTTTGACTCGCAATTACCTTTTATTCCCGACCCAGAAATAGTTGAGATCAAAGGTGTGGAATATTTTGAGACATTGTATTTGAAATGCTATTTGAAATACATTTAGTATTTCATATTTGGTATTTTTCTAGCCGTGAATTGTTTAATGTATTTTGTATTTCGTATTTTGTCAGAAACAACATGTCTACTGTATTTTATATTTCGTATTTTGAAGATAGGATACATTCGATAGCTTATATTTTGTATTTATTTATCTTCTAAAATTTACCCAGGCAGTATTTCAAATATAAAATATAGTTTTAAAATGCATGACTCTGGCAAGGTCTCTAAAACATGCTCAAATATATATTTTAAATGTAAAAGCACTAATTAAAAACATTTTTAAACCAGTTTTTGAAACTTGTTTGACGGGTTTGAAGAAATTATTGTATATATAATTACATAAAATTCAATGTATCTGAGAACTGTAAAGCTAGCTAAATTAGTGACGCGAATATATATACATTACCCAGGAGTTATAAGATTATTTGTTTAAACGAAAAATATTCTATACCTACGGCCATGCTAATTTACTTTGATACACACAAATGCACATCTCTAAAGTCTGATAACATACAGTTACCTTAATTAAGTTAATTCATTTTTAAATATCGTATTATTTGGCCGAATTATACAAAATACTTTGAGAGAATAAACTTTAGCTACATCTCAGACATATACTTTGAGATATTTGAGAGTATTTTCAATATGTATTTCGTATTTCAAATACGGTATTTTTATTTCATATTTTCTCGTTTTGTTTGAAGCAAAGTATTTTATTTTGTATCTTGCAAAAATGACTCTGGATATTTGTATTTTATTTTGTATCTTAACTAAGTTGCACGTGGTATTTGTAATTTATATTTGTATTTTAACTTTTCTGAAAATGTATTTGTATTTCAATAATAAATTTCATGTATTTTCCACACCTCTGGTTGAGATTAAAATTAAGGTCCTGTTAGAAACGTCTACACGGTGATTCTATTTTTTAGAACACAGCCACGATTTAATAACAGTATTATCAAAACTATCTCTATTATATGATCAAAATAAGTTCAATCGTTGTCAGTTGCGTGGTGCACTACCTTTTAAATTCAGGCGTAGAAACTTGAACGACCTAAAAGGGAAATCGTTTCAAGGGTTTATGCCACACAGAACAGTTACTTCGTCGACGTCAGCGTTACCGTTAGTGCAATGGCGATGTAAATTTGACGGCTCCTCATCCAAGAGGCTCTTCCAATTCGAATAGGAGGAACGATATTACTGTCGCAGGCATACCTGGGCGTTTCGTTTGCACTCGCACTCACCTCGCACTCAATTACAATGGTGGATCTTTAAACTTCCCTCGCGCTCGCACTCATGAGTTGTACCCCGCTGCACTCAAACTCCTGCCTCAAAGTACTCTCCCAAAATTTTTGCACTCGCACTCATAGCTTGAGTGCCCTCATAGCCCTCTCGCACCATCAGGGATGTCAATTTCCAATTTTGTGATTACAATTAACGATTAACGATTACTTCGAAAACAAAATGAATTTATAATTACAATTAATGATTAATGGGCTTATAACTAATAATTAATAATTACGATTAACGATTACTTTAAAAATATTATTCACTGATGATTACAATTAACGATTACTTTAGAAATAATTTTCACTGATGATTACAATTAACGATTACTTTAGAAATAATTTTCACTGATGATTACAATTAACGATTACTTTGAAAATATTATTCACTGATGATTACAATTAACGATTACTTTAAAAATAATTTTCCGTGTTGATTACAATTAACGATTACTTTAGAAATAATTTTCACTGATGATTACAATTAACGATTACTTCGAAAATAATTTTCATTGATGATTACAATTAACGATTACTTTAAAAATAATTTTCATTGATGATTGCAATTAACGATTAACGATTATTTTGAAAATTAATTAATTGAGGATTGCAATTAACAATGTAATGTGGATATTTAGATACTGCTTGCATTTATCATTTTAATAAGCTAACTTGTACAAAGGGTGAGACGAGGAGTTCAGGATTCTGTTCATGTCGTGTAAACTGCTCTGATCGTAAACAGAGTGTATTATATCCTTTATATTATCAGCCAGATACACCGGACACTGCTTAGTAAAAACTTCTTCGAACCCTAGACTGCTTAGAATTTTGGAGACGTCGCCAGCCCGATAATTGATGATTACAATTGATAATTGATTTTTGAAAACGGCTAATTGATGATTACAATTGATAATTGATTTTTGAAAACGGCTAATTGATGATTACAATTGATAATTGATTTTTGAAAACGGCTAATTGATGATTACAATTGATAATTGATTTTTGAAAACGGTAAATTGATGATTACAATTGACGATTGATTTTTGAAAAAGGTTAATTGATGATTACATTTGATGATTGATTTTTGAAAAAGGTTAATTGATGATTACAATTGATGATTGATTTTTGCAAAAAGGTTAATTGATGATTACAATTGATGATTATTTCAAATAATCCAAGCTTACTAAATTAACGATTGATGATTAATAATTAGTAATCATTAATCGTTAATCATTAATCGTGATTATTAATCGTTGACATCCCTGCGCACCATCGAGTGGGTGTTATAATTAATGGCTGGATTGAATACGCGGATCTCCTTTACCAACGTTTTTTCGAAAACAACGTCTCACAATTAGTTTTGTGGTTACTTGTGATAGATCTCACCCCTCTCAATGAACTTGGTGTTTCATCATGTTCCCCCGTTTTAGCTAATACAAGATAATACTAAATATGTATTTATACTTCATTTTGTGGAAATTTTTTAATATTTCTCAAATGATTCCTTGACAAATTAGTCAAAGCAGCTATATTTGATGGGGATCAATTTTTTCCTCAAATTACAATTTAGAAGTCGGGACGCTGATACCTCTGAAAAAATTAACTAAAGTCCAGGGATGTGGAATATTTTGAGATATTGTATTTGAAATAGTACTCGAAATGCATTCCGTATTTTGTGTTTAGTATTTTTCAAGTAAAAATTTTTAAGGTATTTCGCATTTGGCATTTTGTCAGTACTATACTTTCTTGTGTATTTTCAATTTCGTATACCCTAGTTGTGAGTGCAAAAAACTGCACTTAGCCTCTGCCTCTTGAGTGCACATAATTTGAGTGATCACTCTACCTCATTACTGTAGGCGCAGAAATTTTAAATCGGAACTCGCACTCGCACTCAATTTGAGTGCGTTGAGTGCGAGGCTAAGTGCGAGTGCGCCCAGGTATGGTCGCAGGTCGTTGCTACTGGACTGTACTGTATTAATGGACCGAATATGTAATTTCACTACTTTTATTGTCAAACAATGCTTTCTCACGCCTTATATCAGACTTAAAGAAACGTAAAGTTATCAAAACTTGACAAATCAATCATGTTTACACAACACCAAACTGTTTACGAGAATTAAGGTGTTTCTTTATTAGGGGGTACGGCAAACATAAGAACAACTGAGATTTTATAATATTATGGTTGTCCGGGCTACGGCCCAAATGTCGATCTTCATAAATTTACAATTAATATTATATTAAGTTTATTTCAGAGGGTATGGGTATAAGAAAAAATACTCCACTGAAATGGAAATAATAAGTCATACTGCTGGATTTCACGATGGGTATTTCGTAATCAGTGCCACTAGGTAAAACTGACAATAAGCTGGAAATAAGAATTAAGAAGATTCGGAGTCGAATCACAAAGGACTTGGAAATATAACAAGACGCTCAGACGAGGGATCAGAAGTACAAATAAGTAAAATGACATGTAAGGAATAATATGAATTAGCTAATGTAGAATTGTACAATTTCAGTCAAACCTTGAAAAAACTAGTAGTGTATAAGCAGATTTCTCACAACAGAAGTAAGTACCCTAATTTACGTAGTCGGAGTTACGTGTGTACATAATTTTGAAAATGAGACTACACACATTTCAAAAGGCGACCAGCAAACCACAGACTTGAACTATAACAAAATCAATAAAAACCGGGATGGTCGATCGGTCTGAAGTGTAAAATCTTCCAGCTCTAATGCCACACGCCGGGATTCGTAGGACTACCCTATGCAAATGATTTCTCTGATTTTTTGGAAGCGTACTAGATTTTTCCAGAATTGTTAGTTTTAATTGCTGAACCTTCTCCGGAACTTCGTACGCATGTCCCAAGTATGTCATAAAGAGCACAGTCGTATTGATTCCGAGCCACACCATGGAAATAGACAGGCCCAAAGATACGTGCCAATGTCGAATGCCAACAAATAATCCCGTAATTGGAATAAACATACAAAGAAGTTTCACTGCGTAGTTAGTTGGGGCATATGTGTGGTTATAATATCGTATCTCCAAAGATGCAAGAACCAAGTCATTGCAGATGCTGCTTAAATTCTGCTGAGTTACAGCTTCCGTTCTGAATGAAATACATTTAAATAAAAATGATTGTATTCACACAGAAGAATATTTAGGGAAGTTATTTAATTGTAGAAGAAATAATATATAAATACTTGAGTCTCACGTCGACACAGTCCAAAATACCGTGGACCATGTGTGGGAGAGCGTATCCCAACATCACGTAGCTGCACAAGAAATGGGCTGCGCTGATTTGACACAATAAGATGAATTCAGTTGTCACGGACACCACAATGACACATTTACAGGAGTTCCAGCCGGGAGGTAGAACTGCACTCAACGCATATGTTGCATCAGTTGTATTTACAAAAATGGTCAAGCAGCATACTAAAGCAGCAGACATTGAATACGGAAAAGTCACTAAATACATTTCGTGGAACGATAATCCCCGATAAATATTTCCCCCATGATATTGTTGGCCTGGAAATACAGAAAGAAATTATCCCATCAAAATTTATTGTAAAGAAATAAAACCTTGTAGAAGTCTTCAGATAACTAAACTTACAGCGCTTGATGAAAGTTTGAGTGATGTTTGTGATCAACATGGTATTTTCCCGCGCGTTTTTATAAATTAAGCCCCAAAAGTTGTACAAGGAGTAAATAAAATATGAAATCAAGATCATGTTAAAAGAAATATCCGCCTGAAAGACGTGCTTTGAATAGGCAAAGGACTGCAATAGTCGTATGGTTTTGTAAAGTGTATTCAGAACCTGTAAGAAATACAGAACTTTCCACAGAAACAGTTTCCTTTGGTTCGTTTGGGGCTTCGTCTTACCGTTGTCGGAGTCAAAAATAATGGGAAGCATGTTAAGCTTGCATAATATTTGAATGGCTATGAAGTTGTGCTTCATAAGTTGCCTTGTTAGCATTTTGACACAATATTTTCTGGTGTTGGGATGAAATAAACAGTAACTATTGGACGAATAAGTTTACAGCGTTTGGAAATGTTGGAAACGTTCTGGTGAATGTGGTCGAAAATGCTCGGCGGTTCCGTTATATTTATTTTGCAATCCTGTATGTCAGCTTTTACTTCAGTCAGATCAACATTTGCGTACATATTTCCACGTGTTCGTGACTGATGGTTAAAATAATCGGTATGTAACCATTCAATTGAGGTTTATTAATTTCTAAATTTTTAATAAATCTTGGTGCTATGAAAGCTTATAAAATGTAGGCCAACTGTTTCAGAAGAAATTATTATGCATGAGGTTTTTGTTGACTTAGCGTATGCATATACATATGTATATATGTTTACGTGTTGAATCAATTTTCTATTACTCCTAGTACTTTTATGGGATTGATTAAATGTGTCACATGTCAAAACTTGACTCTGTGATTAAATTGATGTTCATAATCTGGACATAATTATTTTCCAAGTCTGGCTTATACAGTATTACTACGGGGCGAACCTCGATTTGCTATTAAATAAAAACCGTATGCTACACAAATTAACACGCAGGCCACACCAAATGTATAGACTGGCAAATTATTTGTTGAAGCAAATCTCCTTTCGAGATGTTGTAACTACTTCCATCTAGTACGGAACTTTATAATGACATCTTAAATTGTAAATCGTCATGCCAAGTTTGAATCTATCTATCAATCTAAATAACTTCAATTTGAAACTAAGGTACCTGTCTGTGTGAGTAGATTTTCTGTATACTTCAGTCTTACTCTAGTTTCCAAACATTCAAAAAAAGTTATTAAAAAATTGAGTCAAGTTTTTGTAAATAAAAACAAGAGTTCACTATACATACATTCTCCGTTTTGCTTTTAATTTATTATATTCTCGTAGGAAATCCACCTGGAGTGCGTCTTTAGGGTCTATCGAAAGTTTGGTATATGATTAATTAACTATATTTACATATCCATTCTACGATATTCTTTCAACTTTTTCATATCAATGTTTATATCAATCCAATATAACGGTAGTTTACTTTATCATTTGTATTTTGAACGCTATACGTTCCAATTTTTGTTTTCGAATGATAGTTCTATTTCGTAGATAAATAAATAATAAACTCAATATTTAAATCCTATTTCAGAATTTTAACCTCACAAATTACGAAGTATGATTTCCATTGTTATTCTGTTGATTCTTTTCTAGTAGATGCCAACATACAACTTTAGAACCGTACAACTTAAAAATATGAAACAAGCGCAGGTAGTCTGCATATTAGCCCTAGATTTGCTAATGGTCCTTAGTTTTTCAAAAAACATTCAAAGTTTACACAATTTCAAAAAATGGAAAAACTTAATAAATGATTACATGCACCCCTAGATGTGCTAATGGAGCTTAGTTTTTCAAATTTAGAAAATTACGAAAAATTAGTAAAAGTATAAAAACTTAAGAAATGATTACAATGACACCCATAACTGATATATTAGACGCAAAGTAAGTACAATTTAGAATTTTGATTTTTTTACAAAAATTTCGAAAATCTGATTAAAATTTGACACTTCGTCAAAAACGTTAAGAAACACTTCCTTATGAAAACAATCTTGATAAAAGCTATCCTACAGCTCCAACTGCTTGTTCCTATTGATAAGCAGGGCCGTAGGTTCATTCTACCCTTCAGTTTCCTTGAACGAAAACTCCCGTATAGTCACTCCATTATCTTTATAGACAGTTTTAAACATCCTCCGGTTCAACCCTTCGATATACTGCATGGTTACCCTGAGACCAAAAGTGTCCAAATGACTCAGCCTATCCTATATCCTTCCTATTTATAAAATTTGAACCGAGCCTACATATATGTCTACATTTTAACCGCCGAATAGATCAGCCTATCCTACATCCTTCCTATGTATATGGGGTCCAGCAAGTCTACATATTAGCCTACATTTCAATAAAAAATTAGCTCAACGAATTCTACACCCTTCCTAAATCTTACGTGCTTCTCAGAACTGACAGACTATTTAAGACCATTCTACTCTAATAAATTAAAAATCCTGTCTCAAGTAAATGGTGTTGAAATAAAATAGTTTAAGTTTAGACACCTTGACCAAAGGCTAAGAGCAAAATAGTATGGATCTTGATTTGGTTTACTTTTTGAAATAGTACGCAAATTTTACAACATTGGTCAAAAGGAATGTCACACTTAAGATTTCCTTAAGTGTCCAGTTTACCGAATATTTAGAAGTTTTGATTTGGGTGAGGTTTCAGTGCATATTAAGGCGAGATAGCACGTACTTTTCACGTTTGAACCACTCCATAAAACAATTTGCAAGTACCAGGCGCCGACTATTCTTTAATTTTCATTTTGTCCATTCCATATGCCATTAAATGAAGATGACATGCTTCAATAGTAGGGGTGAGTATAACGAGACAACGAGACGAAAATCTCGTTTATCTCGCTCTTTATTCATCAACGAGACAGAACTTGACATATCGCCTTATTTAACGAGAATATCGTTTGCAATTAAATCTTATTGAAGCGCATATCAAACTAAAAAATGGGGTGTTTTGTTATACCATTTTGTCAATTAAGACATTTTGCAGTTCTTGGTGCTAGCTTTTATTGCGGTAGGTCTTCATTAATTCTTTTCAAGGCTTCCATGTTTTCATATTTTATGGTCCAAACTCAAAAATAAATATTTTGCGCATTGGGATTGTTCCGATTTGTGCAATTAAAGAAATGTGTATGTTCTTTCACCAGAATTTGTGAAGGCTACAATTAAATTGCATATATTTCAACACAAAAACCATGTTTTTGCCCTGTCTCGTTTGTCTCGTGCGTTACTTACTCTCGCTACTCTCGTTCTCTAAATATCTCGTTCTCGTATTTTTTTCCGAAACGAGAACGAGACAAACGAGAATTTTAAAACCAACGAGACACTCACCCCTAGTCACAATAATTTTGTCACGTCCGTATCTCGAGTTTGGAAAAACTTAACGCAATGTTACCAATACCAAAAAATCCCATACTCATTGAAATCGTGCCTGTTGATACTTCCGGTCAGAAATAACATTCATACTAATTGTAATTAATTAAAAACAACAAAAAAGTGTCTGTCAGGGCAAGCAAGAGTCACAATTGTGATCTACCTACTAGTTTGAGTGGATTCTAGTGGAAATCAGTTAATATTCAATTAATGTATATTAATTAAACGGTTGGCAATGTACTCTAATTTTTAAGTTATAAGTGAATGTATATCTGCATTGTGACAACGGAATTTTTAATTTTCATGGAGATTATGGATGACAACCACGCATGTGTAACATCGTGTAGGTTACCCATAAGCGACGTCCCGTGATGAGGACAAAAGTATCCCCTCGGGCTATTTCTGAAATACTGTGTTTAAGGACAAAATGACGACGCAAATGTGTTCAAAACCATACCAGGACCTTAAATAAGTTTTTTGTGGCCATTCGGGTAACGGGATACCCGGGTTAGGTTAGCATGGTTAGATCACGAATACTGCCGTTTGTGTTGACCAATTTGGACCGGACAAAATGGAAATCCAGTTATGGCTTCTAGCCAGTTGCTCTACTGCTAACACAAATACCCGGCCGGTATGGAAACCAGTGCTCGGCACGGGTACGAAAAATCGGTACCCATACCCGTATCCGTACCCGAAGTGCGGGTATTTCAATAACTGGTATCTATACCCGTACCCATACCCGAGTACCCGGGTACAATGTTTTCGTACCCGTACCCGCAATGTAATCTCAATCCATGTATCTGTACCCGTATTGTACCCGTACCCGAAAATACGCGAAAATTGTACCCATACTCGGGTATCTCAGTGTCGTACCCGTACGCGTACCCGGGTACTTTATCCAGATTTGTTTTAATGTAATACATAGTACGTTATATGTAATAATGTATGACACCTGAGTGGGTAATTTTGACTAGCTAGAGAGGTATTTGACATTATGTTTTTATTGAAGAGTAGAAAACTATAAGCGTTTTTGATTAGAAGTAAAATTATCCCCATTTGATTGTTTATGGGCTGATGGGCGAAGTATTTTATAGCACCTAGTCCATATGTACATGCATTTTTGGCTTGGGACTTGGCTACTCGAGTTTTCACTTCTTGATTTATTCTTAATTATTTTATTCTTTCTTATTCTTTTACATTAATTTTCTCATCTCAGTAGCTCTGTGTACATGTAACTCATTAATATCTTGTTACAAATATCCGCCTTTTCCTAATCAACTACCAATTACAAAAAATATCTTGCCATCCAACTCATCGGAACTCTAATTTTTAAATTGTATTCATTGTGGCTAATGAAGTATCATGTGCATGCGTGTCAATCAGGCTATTTATGCAATTAGTGACAAAATACTACATTATGAAGACGTTTTGTATAAAATTTGTTGAATCCTATTCTCCACTTCTATTTTGATATTATTCCTCGTCTGTTTATTAATTATTCTTCCTAAAACATGTTTCCAAAAAAATATATATTATAGATATAAATATATGTTTTAGCAACACAGTCTGAAATACAGTTACTGCATGTTGTAAGGTTAAAAGGGTATTAACAGTAAGCTATATGTATTCAGAATTACTAAAAATACCGACAGAATTTTCCAACGGAAGTTCCATTATTTTCATAAAATCCATCAAAATGTCTCAAATCTCAACACATCCAAATAATCGAGTACAATGGTCGCGGGTACGGGTAAATGACACCATTATACCCGTACCCGGTGGGTATATACCCATTTTGAAATCCTTGTACCCGTACCCATACCCGTATCCGTACCCGAAGTTTTGAGCCGACCAAAGTGTACCCGGGTAGTACCCGGAATTGTTCGGGTACACAAAATACGTAACCGGGTAGTACCCATACCCGTACCCATATCCGTTTACCCGAGTATTACCCATACCCGTGCCGAGCGCTGATGGAAACCGGGTAATACAATACCTTTTACATGTGCCGGGTGTTATAAAACCCGGTTGTAATGCCCAAATGTCATTGGTACGAACATAGTCTAACCCCCAACAACCATTTAAACATATTTCTGCAGCGAAAGTCACGAATTTCTGAATATCGGGTATTGTATTACCCGGTTTCCATACCCGCCGGGTATTTGTGTTAGCAGTAGAGCAACTGGCTAGAAGCCATAACTGGATTTCCATTTTGTCCGGTCCAAATTGGTCAACACAAACGGCAGTATTCGTGATCTAACCATGCTAACGTAACCCGGGTATCCCGGTACCCGAATGGCCACAAAAAATTTATTTAAGGTCCTGGTATGGTTTTAAACACATTGCGTCGTCATTTTGGCCTTAAACACAGTATTTCAGAAATAGCCCGAGGGGACACTTTTGTCCTCATCACGGGACGTCGCTTATGGGAAACCTACACGCTGTTACACGTGCCTGATGACAACCATCCCGTCAACAAATAATTTTGTGTCATCGATATCTCCAGACCGGAGACACAACGAAATGATAAAACTGCCAAAAATATTGTCCATTTATTGTTGTTTGCAGCCTCTAGGTTACATTGTAGTCAATTAAAACCTCAAGAAAATGATTGTGAGGACATGTCAGCACCACATAGTGAGTAAACTACGTAATATATAAGAAGGCGAGGAAAAACAGGATTCCAATAAAATATGAATATACCAAAATAATTACGATTGTAAGAAAGAACGGAGGAAAAACAGGACAGAGCAAAGAACAAACGGAGGGAAAACAGGACAGAGTAAAGAACAAACGGAGGAAATAACAGAAAAATTTTCAGTGTGCGGAAGTCTTGAGTTGTTGTCATTAACAACTAAGCCAACGATTTCCTCCCTTTCCTCACTCATATAAATAACGTTCATTAAACTCTAAATAAATTATTTTAACGTTATTGAATTTTTTGTATTAACGAGATTTACGGAGCTTGACGTTGCCAGCAGTTTAAAATTGAAGTTGACTTCAATTACAGTTTAATTTTTTTAATAAACTGAAGTTGACTTAAAATTGTAAGCTGCAACTACTAGTTGAAGTTGTGAGGAACTCTAGTGTCTGTGTACAATAGGGCTGCTCACAATTTCAAGTAGTAATTGCAACTATCAATTTCAAGTACAATTTCAATTCAATTTCAATTGATGATAATCTGCAAGTTGTAAATTGAAATCAATTTCAAATAAAAATGGCTTTTTAGTTGTTGATTCAATTTCAATTACAAATCAACTATCAATTCAGTTATTATATTTGGGAACTTCCACAATTTCAATTTCAAATTGCTACGTTGCCAAAAATGGATAGTTGAAGTTGATAATTGACAACTAGTCAATTTTAAGGCAAGAATGCGCGCAAAGGCAGGAATGTGTAATCAAAGCACGGAGATTACTCAACTTCCCAAAGCAAATGACACCTTAATGTGCTAATATCTTCTAATACAAAAGCAACGAAACACTGAAAAAGTAACTCCAATCCAAACCTAATGGGGAACCAACAGTTACCGAATCTGAAAATCTGTTTGATCTTTAAATGATTTGTTGTAAATACGATTCCAGGGACAAATTCGAGCGATATCTTTCAGAGCACCATACAAAATCGACAGACCTGAAAATGGTGTTCTTAGTTTGCAGTTGAAAGGTGAATGAGTTTAGTTTAATTTCATAGCGAGCAAATTGATCAGAATTAGCCAATACTATTTTAGTCGAATTTATTTTCATAACCAGTTTTTCTTTTAGTACACACGGGTAAGAATTTTAAAAAACCAATTTCAATTCAATTTCAATTCAATTTAATCCCAATTACAAGTCAATTTCAACTTGCTCAGGTTTTGAAAGTTGTAATTGACAATTTAACTATTGACGCTGCCACTTGATTAATACAAATTGATTATTTTTCAAGTATTTGATTGACAAACAATCAACTACAAATTACCACTATAAATTGAATTGAAAATTCAATTTCAATTACAGATTTAATTTCAACTAGCTCAATAAATTTGAGTTGTGAGGAGCCCTAGTGTACAATTATGCAGTATTTGAGCTTGAATGGCCTCGGGATGAGTCAGACGTGGAGCTCCTCAATACCCGTTTGTTCTTTTGTTTAGTGCTTCGGGTTTCCACAGGGTTGTAATCAGGATCGATTTTCTTCTTTTTCTTGGACTTTTCTTTTAACATTTGGTTGGTCTCATCTGAAGTAAGCACCTGGCTTTCGACACGTTGCCTTGGTTTCCTTGTTGTGTTTTCTGTTGAAGTGTTACCTGGAATTTCTAAACTCCAGGGAGATATCTGAAACTGAAAAAAATGTTTTATTATTGTTTATGCATGTAACCGATGTGGATGATTTTGCATGTAATTGTTGCTTACAATTGCACGATTTGGCATTGCGCTAGAACAAGAGGGCACAGCTTCGTATTCCATCACCGTTTCAGAGACTGATGTAGGAACAACAACTTCAACATTGTTAATTTCGTCCTCCAAGTTAGGGGTTGGAGGATCCATAAGGTTAAGAATTAAAACATTTTCGTCCACAGCCTCTGCCAGCAAAAACGATTGATCTGATTCACTAACTGGGTTTGCATTTGATTCTTCTATTTCATGTTCGCTAGACGAGTCACAATACCGAGAGTGGAATCGGTTATAGTCTTCGATGTCATCACTTAGAGCAGTAAGGTATTCGTCAGTACTGCCTAGTTCATTGTTAGCTGTATAAAACTGGCCTTCGTCTTCAATGTCTTGAGCGTAGCTGTCACCATGATACTCTTCGTTGTTGATGTCGTTGTTGATGTCGTTGTTGATGTCGTTGTTGATGTCGTTGTTGATGTCGTTGTTGATGTCGTTGTTGATGTCGTTGTTGATGTCGTTGTTGATGTCGTTGTTGATGTCGTTGTTGATGTCGTTGTTGATGTCGTTGTTGATGTCGTTGTTGATGTCGTTGTTGATGTCGTTGTTGATGTCGTTGTTGATGTCGTTGTTGATGTCGTTGTTGATGTCGTTGTTGATGTCGTTGTTGATGTCGTTGTTGATGTCGTTGTTGATGTCGTTGTTGATGTCGTTGTTGATGTCGTTGTTGATGTCGTTGTTGATGTCGTTGTTGATGTCGTTGTTGATGTCGTTGTTGATGTCGTTGTTGATGTCGTTGTTGATGTCGTTGTTGATGTCGTTGTTGATGTCGTTGTTGATGTCGTTGTTGTTGTCGCCGTTGTTTTCGTTGTTGATGTCGTTGTTGATGTCGTTGTTGATGTCGTTGTTATTGTCGTTGTTATTGTCGTTGTTATTGTTGGTGTTATTGTCGTTGTTATTGTCGTTGTTATTGTCGTTGTTATTGTCGTTATTATTTTCGTTGTTATTGTCGTTATTATTGTCGTTATTATTGTCGTTGTTGTCGTGGTTGTAAACAAAGTGAATGTCATTGTTTGAATTGTCGGTGTCTTCAATGACAGCAAAATCTTCGTCTTTAAATATGTGTCTCTTTGGTCCATTTAGTTCCGTACACCAAATTCCAGTCGCTTTAAATCCATTCTTGGCAGTATCAATTTTGGCAGGCTTTTCGTAGGATGATTTTAAAATAGCTGGTATATCTTCTAGTTTTGGTTTCTGGTACCTATTCTTATTAGCCCAGTCCATCATTGATTCACCATAATATGATTTCAAAGGGGAATAAACGAAACATCCAAAGGTTGGGTCTTGTGTGAGGTGTGTGGGAGCAATGTAAGAAGGTGAATAAAGTTTTTTCTGCAGTATTGTACAGCCTCATACGATACATGACTACCATGGTTGTCAAGGATTAATAAAATAGGACGAGCTGCACTGGGGCTTACTAAATTTTTAAAATGCCGAAACCACTTGAAGAAAGCTTCAGTGTCACTCCAACCACGTTTCGTGATGTGAAGAATGAATCCTGCAGGCTTGCACACATTGTTTTTTAAATCCGCAGCGGTGGGGAATATAAACATAGGAGGTACATAATTACCAGCTGCGCTAAACGCACACACCATGGTAACTAATTTACCTCGCTCTACGGAAACCATTACAGGTACATTCCTACTTCCTCTCTCCGCAATCACTTTCTGTCGAGTGTTCTATCAAATAAATTCAAATCATTACACGAATGGAATAAGAGAAATCATAATGGTAATATACCTTTGTACCATACAATTTGTACTTTAAACTTGTTCAATTTTAATTGCAAATAAAACTCGGAATTTTTAAATTTCATGAAATTTCGAAAAAAAAGTCGAACTTGTGTAAAAATCTGAGTTAACCACGGAAATGAATTCGATGATCACTGAGGCCGTGGAAAATACCTTTCCTACCTCGGAAGTCGAAATTTCATGTAATTTCGAAAAACAATAAACTTGCAAAAAATGCCAATTTTTCACAAATGAAATTGAGTTTCCCTGCAGGCCTGAAAATAATTTTCACAACCTTTTGTTGAATTTGTAATTATCTCCTTTTCCTGGCCACCTACCCGCCTCATTTAATGATGTATAAAAATACTGAATATCAATCAATGTTATATGAGCTTGATACGAGTGCTTCGTTTCCATTGCTATCGATTCGTCGATTGCAGTTCGGGATTTTTGATTTTTTAACCTCCAATCGGAATGTTAGGCTTGGTCTCTAACCAAGAACATCGTTTTAGATCGTGACACGCCACCCCCTGTACAGAACAACGCAGTAGTGCGCCCTCTATTTCAGTTTGTTTAAAAAAATGTTTCGTTTCAGTTTGCTCGGTGAACTGAAACGATCCGACTCAGCAACTTAGGGTCAAAGAATATGTTTACCTGTAATTTCAGGTACGAGTCCGGTTCAGGTGCGGATCCTGATTTTTTGAACAGGCAGCTCTGTTTCAAGACCTAATATAAATAATCCTAGCCAATTTCCTTAAGTTATACAAACTATATTCGTTTTTATATCTTAATTATTTATTTTTTAATTCAGGATTCAATGGTTTCCCAAGCCTATAAACTGTAAAAATGATTTAATCACTCTATTCTATTGTACATACAGTCCACACCCACACGTATAAGAAATAAAAGAATGCAAAAGCAAGACTTAGGTGACACGCGCATTTTTATCGGCAGAATGTAATTGCATTTGAAACGTTTGAGGCACGTTTGAATGAGAATGTTTCAGAGTCTAAGCTCAGCTGTTTCAGCTCGACTTAAAACTGAAATGAAATTTTTATGGAACGAACTGAAACAAACTGAAAAGAAACGAAAATTTTCGTTTCAGGAACGGAAATTTTCGTTTCAGGAACGAAATACTGGGCGCACTACAACGCAGACATGCTACGATGTGCTTGAGAGTTTTGAAACAATCCCGTCAAGCCAGCAACATTGCAGTAGCATAAAAAGCATCTGTGATCAGCACTACGTGCTAAGTCACAAAAGGTTATATTCTGAACCAAAAACCCTGGTAACTATGCGTGCCCGTATAAATACTCTAAAACGTTTATAAATATAGCAGTTAGCTTTGACTATTTGTCAGTAATACCCTTATATACACCGGTGCGCATTAAAACGTTTGTGGTTAACCTATACGTACATAAATATACATTATTTTGTACTATCCTCTCTACTAATTTGAAAGATCGGGCCGTCTTCGTCTACGTCTTGCTGACTTCTGTAAGTGACTTTATATACACTTTCTTCTCCCTCCATTCCATATGTTTCCACAACGTTACAAATAATTGCTGTCGACGCTCTTCCGATATTTTAAAACATTGAAAAGTAGTCTGGGGTGCTTTGTGACTTTCGCATTTACTTCCCATTGAACGAGCCGGGCGTGTCAAAGTCCCATCCGTAGTATTCTCAATTATCGTTGACCTTCTAGCATACTCGGGACCTCTCATCCTCAGCTCCTTAGTTTTATTACAAATCCATGTACTCGGTTGTGCTCGCTTACGTCGTTTGCAACGGATAATCTGGATAAACACAAATTAAACATTGGAATCTAGGTTCAATCAACCGTCTCAAATTCTGTTTAGCGGGAAACAAATTTGAGTTTAAAAACCTCATCTTCGGATGCCTCTCGTTTTAGGGCTGGTGCGGTGAAAGTTTGAACTGTGGATCTCTGATTAGTAGTACTCGAGTTACCAAGAACATTACATGAGGTCTCATCTGAAATGTAAATTATTGCAAATACCCTATATTTCTGACCAAACTCAACCACAATACTGCATAACATAGCAGTATACAACTTCAAATGGGATTTAAATTTGGTTAACCTAATTGCAAGCGTAAAATGTCCCTAATAGACAGTAATGCCGGAATCTCCTTTACAACGGGAATTAGCTCACTCTCATTTGAAACCGCTCCCACTGAAACGTAAATCAGAATGAAAATTATATTTATAACTAATAATGATGTAGGAAGTCGATTTAAGCAATGGTATGCATTTTTTGAAATTTCACACAAGAAGCACGGGTCTTTGACACCAATCAGTCATTAGCCTTTACAAAATGTTAGCTATTTATCCTTATTAATTAATATCTAAACAAATTTTATATCAGTTCTTTTTAATTAGTTTATAACACGCATTCTTCATTCGTTTTCTTAATCGCTTTAAAATAAAAACTGGAACTCTTACCATTTGTTGAAATTCCCCAGGAACTCAGAACGTCTTGATTGACGTGTGATGTGAAGCATGACTTACTTTTACCTCCAGAACTTGTACTTCTTAGCATCATTGTAGGTAATGTAGTTGCCAGGTTGTAACTGTGAATAAAGTGTACATTGTTCGCAAAGAATGGCTGGCTGAATGGCAATAGTGAAGGAGTTTAAGCTTCCGGCTTTACAATATTGTGATTATGGCTGTTCAGCACTTTAGAGTTTGCGAAGGGAGCGCTATAGCCGTTTTGCATTCTATGCATTTTCAATTATAGCTGGTTAGGAAGTTTAGCCGACGATATGTATATATGTGAACCAAAGTGTAGATGGCGCTTTTATTTAGCGCTTTGGAATACGAAAGGTTCAAACAAACATACATACATTTGCATGCTTAAGTACCTACCTTTTTTTATGTAGGTACGTACTGATTATTCCCAGCATACATAAATTGCATATATTTTTCCCTCGAAATATACAGCCTACATACAAATGTCTACAAAATATGTGAAAATTTGAGCATAGCCTACAATTTTGCCTACTTGTAGGCATACATCTAGGGTATGCGCTCACCTTTCGAGAACATAGTTGGATGAAATAGTTGGAATAATTGAAGGAAAGCAGGGACTAACAATGAAAAATAACGTACGTTCCACCAAGTATTTTTCACCCCACCGAGAGCACATAGTTGGTATTATTTGAAGAAAAACTGGTCCTGTCAAAGAGGAATCAGATATCACCTCGCTTACATATTCATCTATTAAATTCAGCCATAGATCAATTCCTTATACTCTGATTCACCCCCAAAATGTTAGTGTCTGTTTACTAATTCCAAACATTACTCCCATTTAAATTCCTGTCTTCTTTAAAACACTCGATATAGCTTACGAGATTGCTCATTGTCAGAACAAATTTATCTTTATTAATGCCAAGTTTGTTTCCAGTGGAATCAAAACATGTGATTCCTTGCTGTCCGCACCTGTTTCAGAAATATTAGTACCACCAATGCTGCTGATACATCTAAAAAACACTCGGTACAACTTACGTGTCTTGTCATTGTCATTAACAGTTTATTTCCAATCAGTACCAACCACACACCTGGTACTTCTTCCGATATATCAAATAGGAAAGTTGAACCACTACTTTATAAATTGACAATTGTTGATTGCTCAAAAATCTTACTAAATATTATAAGTACTTATATTGATGTTGTAAACTACACTTGTTGTTTCTCATTTACACAAAAATGCATGCAAATTAACATGAGTTAGTTTTAGCTAGATGTATTCTCTAAAATATGAAAAAAACTCAAGATTTTGAAAATAACGTTTTTCATGCGTTGCTAGTCAAGACGGAGGAATTTTTGCAAAAAATATAATCTGACTAGGTGAATAGACTAGACTTGACTAGGGAACCAGCTGAAGAGACAAGACTAGGACTAGACTTGACTATTACTACTTAAACATATAGTTGACTTGACTAGACTTGACTAGTTGCGACTCTAAACATTAAAGAGTATACTAGACTTGACTAGGTAGCCTGGTGGGCAGCAGTGTTCTAAACTCTACTTTTTTGTATTTGCCTAACATAATTGTAAAATTATTCTGTGCTAGGAAATGTGAGCACGATCAAGCGATACTTATCCGACATTTTAGAACTTGGATCCTGTAAATTGTGGAATCGCTAACGTCTTTCCATGTAAAAGTAGATCTATCATTTGAAATTTGATTCTGTTCATTGTTTCATTTCTGCAGCATACTGCAATAGTGCATTAATTTGAAGTAGTACAAAAAATAATATGAAAATGAAGTGGAAATCGTCATTAAATATATTTATTGTATCCGTTAGTACTGAACAGTTGCTTTAATTTAAATGTATGTGTACTCCGTGTGGTATTATTTGACCTGATAAAATTAAAATGGGAGGAGATTGTACTTTCAACGATGGCTTAAAAACGTATCTAAAAGTAGTAATTACTTTAGCATCGCAGAATCTGCTCGCGAGAATATGACAGCTGAGTAATTACTTTCGCTTCCAGATAAAATTCTTTCAACATTTCTTTTTTATAAAATTGTTTTGCTAGAAATATTTTTGTCAACACAAATAGGGTTCTGCTTCATTTCAGGAACCAACGCTGTCACCTAGCGCGTATTCGATTTTATCAATAAATTGTGGACGCAAGTGAAATCTAAAATGTCCCCGGAATTTCTGGAAGCAATGACAGCTGTAAAAGTTATTCTACAATGGATGTGTATCATTTTATGATATGCTATTTGGTGACAAAATTTTTTTGAGCCAAATTCAGTTCCTCGGACAAGTATTAGTTACTAATATTCACAGAGCTGGCGCGAGGTTCAAACGGTGAACATCGAATAATTCTAGCTCTTAGAAAGTGGAAATTAAATTTCGGGAATTAAACGTAAAAAGTGCTGACCGGTCTCGGAAACGACCATGGACGAACCAAGTGACCTGGGGGGACACATGGGACGAAAGAAACCGGGTAACAATCGTGAGAAAGATTAAAGCACTTATTATTATAACCAATGGAAAAATTGTAACAGAGAGGAGGGAGACGTGTTTGTCAAACCTTCACATATGGCAACACTGTTTGTATAAACTGTATGGGAAGGCTGGCAAGAGTATAAACTCATTGTCAGTCTACACCAGGTATGAGATGAGACAGGCGTTGCCATCACCCTTTTTGGAAGGAATGAGGCAATGCTTGTGTAAGGTTTGTATAGATACACATATAAAACCACTTGCTATTATACAAAATTTGAGAAATTCGTGCATGGAAATCGACGAGGAGGAACTCCTCAGAGATGAGGATGAAGTGCAAGATGAGGTATTCGGGGGAGAAGCAGTCGTGGACTCAGGATCCTCAGAAGCCAATAAGACTGAGAAAGTAAGCGGGAATTCTGAACAGTCAGAAAAGACCACTGACAATACGGAGAATACAGGAGTTTCAAGTAAACCTCCGGGCAACCCAGAACCATCGGGAAAAAAGAGATCTGGAGCCCAGAGAAGGAAGGAAAAAAGGGGGAAAGAGGAAATGAAACCAAATGAGGGACATTCCCAGCATAAAAATGTAATGAAGGACAGCGGCAAAAAATCCCGGTGGGAGACGGTTCCCCAGGAAAGGACTAGAAAGGAAGCGCCTGAGTTGGAGGAAGATCCTCACGCAGTGATCGTGACCCAACAAGGCCAGCCGGACAAATGGTTAGATGCTAGTGCGGCTCAACAGTTCCGGAAAGGACTGGACAAGGAGCTGGACAGAGATTGGGAGATTGAGAAGAAGGCTGTCAAAATCACTGGATCGGGTCTATGCTCCGGCAGGATCTGGGTTACTTGTGGTGATGCGGAGGCGGCTGCGTACGTAATACAAAAATCCTGGGGTATTACCTGGAAAAAGGCAGATGGGAATACCATAGCTTTTGAGGGAAGCCTGGCCAAGGACATACCTCGAAGACCCAAGCTCACTAATTATAGACTGAGCCTTAGGCACGAGGGCAAGCTAGACTGGGACTCGTTCTGCAGCAGACTAGAGGCACTAAATCCGGGACTCAGCACCAAGAACTGGAGATGGTGGAACTCAAGTTTTGTTCAAGGAACTGGGTGGCCTGAAAACGGTGGTAGCCGTTTTCTAAAAATTGGAATTGATGAAGGCTCGGCGGAGTTCTTAAAAGAGAGAAGGGGGGTCCTATATTTTAGGTCGGTACCTCTTTATATGTCCGAAATAGTGAATAGGAACAGAGAGGGAGGGGAGCAGGGAGTAGTGGGGGGTGAGGGGGGAGCACAAGTGTAAATCTCAGTAATGGATCATCTCGTGTAACCAGGGCGCGGGACCTGGGGACAGAGGTGATCCAAATTAATATGCACCACTCTCCAATGGGGGTCGCCTCACTATGCGAACTCCGGGATCGAGTGGTGCTACAGAGGAATACCTCACAACCCCACTACAAACCTCCTTCTTTTATTGCACTGGTTCAAGAGCCATACGTTTACAAAGGTAAAGTCCGCGGGTGGGGGTGGGCGGACAGGGTGGTGGTAGCGGGTGTTGACAGAGAGTCACCACGAACCTGCATCATCCTCTCCAGAACCATCGAAGCCTCCTTGATAAATGAATACTGTGATAGAGACAACACAGTTATTAGAACTATGTGGCAAAGGCAACCTGTAATAGTTGCCTCCGTGTACATGCCGCATGGGATACCTGTAGGACTCCACCCATCGGAGAAACTACAGGGACTTGTAAGGCATTGCAGCGAAAACAAAATACCACTGATTATTGGGACTGATGCTAACTCACACCATATGGAGTGGGGGAGCACAGATACCAATGAGAGAGGGGAAGCTCTTATGGACTTTATTGTTGAGAATGACCTAACAATTGAGAACGTGGGTAGTGCACCCACTTTTGTAACTCGAGTCAGGAGGGAAGTGCTTGACATTACCCTTACAAACCAATGGGCTCACGATCTGGTTCGAAACTGGCGGGTTTCGTCAGATGAGAGCGGATCGGACGATAGGTATATCAGATTCAAAATGCGATCGAGCAATACAAATCGATCTTATAACAAGAACATTAAAAATACGGACTGGAGAACCTATACCAGGGAACTCACAGAGGAACTTGGGAGGATCAAAGGTCCGATACATGCAACTCCTTTGGGGATTGAAAATCGCACAAAGGAGATATACTATGCCCTGAAGAAAAGTTTCGATCTGGCCACTCCGAGCACAAGGGAGCATCCGAATAGGAAGGCGATACCTTGGTGGACGAGTGAACTCACTACTTTAAGGAAGGAGACGAGAGTAGCCTTCAAGAATCTAGGTCCAGTTAGGAATGATGAGCACTGGGAAGTATATAGAAGATCCAGAAACCATTACAATTCGGCAGTCAAGATGGCCAAAAGGGAATCGTGGAGGAAATTCTGTGAGAACCTGGAGGACCTTCCGGCAACTGCAAGAGCATACAAATGTATAAAAACTGATGGGAGAAGGGAGCCAAGCGGGATTCAGGCACCGGGAGGATCTCTGTACAGCGACCCGGGGGCAATACTGGACAACCTACTGGCATACCACTTCCCAGAAGATACTAGCTTCGAACAATGCAGGGGTTCGTTGGACCTGGTCGAAGCAGGATACTGTGACTGGTTGGACGAGAGGGCGGTCGTCAGAGCACTGACCTCCTTCAAACCACTCAAATCTCCTGGCCCGGATGCGATATATCCGGCAATGTTGAAGAACGGGGGCATTGCTCTTGCGCACCATCTTCACTTGCTGTTTACAGCCTGTTTAAAAATTGGGTATGTCCCAAAGGTATGGAGGGAAGCCCGGGTGGTATTTTTACCAAAACCAGGCAAGAGCGATTACAGCCATGCAAATGCATGGAGACCTGTATCTCTCACCTCCTTTCTTCTGAAGACTCTGGAGAAAGTTGTTGATGAGCACTTGAGGACGAGCAACTTAATATCGAGACTCAAGGCGAATCATCAATTTGCATATATGAGGGGCTGCTCCGTAGAGGCGGCACTGCATAGAATAATCACTCCAATTGAGAGTGCACTGGGAAGTTCGGAAATAGCCCTCGGAGCCTTTGTGGATGGTTGGTCGGAACTGGGGGCTCACTCCTAAGCGAATGCTTTGGATATACACCGCAGTTATCAGGCCAATCATCGAGTATGGTGCTTTCGCTTGGATCGGTTCAGCTAATAAGACTACCTGTCTGGGGGCACTGAACAAGTTGCAGTACCCGGCGGGACTGCTCATCACGGGAGCCATGCGGGGGACTCCAAGGGAGGCCATAGAGTGCTTAACTGGATTGTTCCCCATAGCCATACATCTGAAAGGCGTGGCGATTTCTACGATGCACAGGCTGAGGGCTAATGGGCATTGGAGGTATGATGGACTAACCCGGGGACATGCAAAACAGTGTACCGGGCTGGGGATCAATATACCGGAATTGCAAATGCCCTGAGACAATTGTATGTTCATGGTTAATAGGAATTACGGAATTAATCTCAGGAGTAGGGAAGACTGGAAACAGGAAGACCTCTCGCTGAGACACAGGGAACACATAAACTGCTATACGGACGGGTCCAAAGGAGATGACGACCTGGCTGGAAGCGGGGTATATATTGTTGAAGGGGGAGAGGACATTCACATGTCTTCATACCCCTTGGGGAAATATGCTACTGTTTTTCAGAGCGAATGCTTTGCGGCCCTTCAGGCAGCTTATTGGCTTTTAGAAAGAGGAGTAGAGGGAAGAGAGATCTACCTCTACTCCGATAGTAAAAGCATGTTGGAGTCATTAGAAAATGGCTGTATAAGATCTCTTATTCTAAAAGAATGTCACGATAAACTACAGGCACTGCCAGAGGTGAACCGGGTAACCTTAGGGTGGATACCGGGGCACTCGGGTCTCGTAGGCAACGTGAAAGCAGATGAGATGGCAAGGAGAGCTACAAGACGGGGAACTAGTAGGGTGGGCATAGGCCCGGAACCTACAGTACCCATCTCTTCCTCCGTGGTTAATATAGCAATCAGGGGGTGGAAGAGGGCAGAACACGTCAGGTGTTGGAACCTCTCCTCGATTAAATCAAAGAAATTTATCTCAGGACCCAAGTGGGGAACAGAGAGTATAGTGGGGGTAAGCAGGCGGGCAACTAGACTGCTTACCTATGCATATACGGGGTTTGGACCCACCAACGCGCATATGCATAAACTGAAAGGTGTAGGAGCCACATGCTCATGCAAACTGGCCGATGAGACAATGGAGCATATCATTTGTGAATGCCCTCTCTATATCGGTCAGAGGTTGGTTCATCTACATCATGGCATATCATCTTGGCATATGGTCACGCAAGAAGCTTCCCACCGTAATCTTGTAGCCTTTCTCATGGCTACAAGAAGGTTGGGCAAAAGCTGAAAGTAACTGCATCAGGGCGAGCGCAATAAGTCTCTGGCTTGAGCGCCTCCAAAGGAAATCCAAATTATGGATAGACTTTGGTCCCTACAAATACATACATACATACTAATATTCACACAGCAGAAGTATTTGCCAATAAGCAATATATATAATTACCGTAATTATTTTCAGAGAATGGTTGTTAAATCGCTTTTAAAAAATGCTAACGGTAGAATATATAATTTGTTTTTATACGACGGAATAAATTTTGACATAAAATTAAAAAGCCTACTATTTTGCTTATTTGAATCTGGCAGCTTTAGTCATATCCTTAAGGCCCATGTTCCCTTTCACGGTGACATCGGCAGTATTCAAAAACCCAGTTGGGAATTTATATTTAGTTTGAATTTTCTGTGTTTTCTGGGAAAATAAAGTTTACCTAATGAATGTAACCCGTAGTTGATAGTGACCAAAATCACATCCTGGTCCAGTATGTAATCTGGTTTGTACCGCATAGCAGTTCCGTACTGGAAAAAACCCCCATGAATGTGCACCATAACTGTTAATAGAGTTTGACTGAAACCCTCAACCGCCTAAAAATCAGTATCGGTTAGTTTTTGTTTTGAACCGAGGCTAAATTATGGACTACACTGATTTAATAATGATTACAAATTAACCTTAGGAGAGAATACATTTAGGTACAAGCAATCCTCGGTTCCAAAGACTTGCTGAGCACAGCCGTTATTAAACTAAATGGCATTTAATATAACACTCCTATTTGGGGGCGGTTGGGGTGACTATAAAAATTACATTACAGGAGAAAATATATACTCCAAAAAATATTCTCGCTAAAATATTCGATGGATCAAAACACTTGTCCATGCGTACCTCAAATCGTAACTTTCCCAAGGGGGACTTTGCAAATGGAATCCCTTTAAAATCATTGTAAGTCCGGTTCAATCGGGTCAATCCTGTGGATCCAGTAATAAGGCCATTTGAAATGATTACTATTAGTATTTTTCAGGTGTAGTGATGAAGGAAATAATTAATGTAACAACAGCTGCAAGAATAGGAGGAGCCAGAATGAAAATTGACATTTGTAGGATTCTGTCAATTAAGTCTTACAATTACAGTGCTATTTTATTTCCAGTCTTGAGTTTATATTATGTGAATACAAAAGCTGTAAAATAAAATGGACTCCTGGGTTTATCGTGTGTTTTATATAATTGGGAATTTTCAATAGTGGTATTGAAGTTAATACAGGTTTTAATTACTGTGTATTACAGGTATCTAACTACAATAAAAGCAATCCTGTGCTGTGAAATGAACAATTATTTATTTTATTATTATGAATACATATATAATTACGCTGTTTGTGTTATATGATTACATATATTCACACTGCAGGTCTTTGGTAGCCTGTCATTTGTGATAAACCTAACCAAAGACATTAAGCTGGCAAGGATTTTCGTAGGAACATCAAAACAGAAGAGAGTTTGAGTTCTAGACAGGTCAAATGCAAGGATGGATATATGTATGTACCTATAAAGTACGTACGTGAGTTAGTGTAACCTGCAGTAGGGCGCAACAGAAATGCAGAGTCAGTATAAATTTAAGGATGGAGTGAAACGAACTTGTGAATGTCGACATCTGGCTTCAGATTTTAATTGTAACGCTCTCAGTCTCGTACTGGTTGTCTTAGTTTTTTTTTTTTTTGAGTTTTTCTTATAGTAGTTTCTCTATTTTTTGAGTTCCATCATTTCATCTTTTTTTCCTTTTGAATTTCCCGTGCACAGCTCATTAAAGTCTTCCGATATTCTGTATTTAAGTTTTGCGTTGTTATAAATCGTTTATTTTAATCATGGTTAAGTACATTTAGTAATAATTATTTCTATTCAGTCGTCTTCTTTTGAATGCCAGCAAGCTAAACTTAAATATGATATACAGGAAAAACTCGATATAACGGATGGCTCTACAACGGATATTTAGTTACACCGGACAGATTTATTTGTCCCGGCAAGGCTCACATATAACCAATGATAAAAATATTGCATACAACGGACATTTGTGTACCGGAAAATTAGTTATAATGGACACACTTTGAAGCCCTTTGGAAACATTTTGCATGCATTTAACGGATTTTGAGCGGAAATTTATTACAAAATAGTCTATTTTCTCCCTTTAACACGTAATCGTTAGCCAAGGCAATTCATGTTCAATTCAGCGTTTGTTACTCATATATGTATGTAGCATGAATAGTCATATTAGGACCAAATCGTTGCACAAACATTTTGGTTGAATGAAGAACTCTTGAAAACTTGGTGTTTCATCTAATTAGTTTGGATTTATGTCTTGCAATTTGTTCACAGTGCTAAAATGTCCGAAAAATCACACCGAGTTTAAATTTAGGAGAAAAAGCAAGAATTATATTTGAAATTCAAAAAGGGAACTCTCAAACTCAACAATGCAAAGATCGTGCTCCGGGTCTGGAAAAAGTTCCAAACACCGGACTAACCAAAATTGGGACTTCCCCGACTCAAACAAAACATTTCCCCACTACCATTTTCCAAATTTTACCGACTGCGTCGAGTTTTCCCGGCGACCCCGCCTGGGAAAACTCCAAAAAATTCCGACTTCGTCGAGTTTTCCCGAAGACCCCGCCAGCCAAATTTCCACAAAATTTCCGACTTCGTCGAGTTTCCCGACGACCTCGCCAGCTAAATTTTCAAAATAATTTCGACTTCGTTGAGTTTTCCCGACGACCCCGCCAGCCAAATTTCCGAAAAATTAACGACTTCATCGAGTTTTCCCGAAGACCCCACCAGCCAAATTTCCAAAAATTTTCCGACTTCCCCGGCATCTAAAATCCCCAACTATGACGGGTCACTTCCCCGACTAACGGGGTTCACAGGTTAGGGAACTTTTTCCAGACCCGTCGTGCTCTATCATCAACCAGAGCAGTGCTGCGATCGGGTCAAGTAATTTCAAAACTTGACCATGAACTTGACTTGACCGCGAAACTTCAAGTAATTTTCAAAGCACAACTTGAACTTGATAACTCGCGTTCGTGTAATTACTTGACTTGTCAAGTTAAAGTAATCAAGTAACTTTTGTAAGACCCGAACTTGATCAAGTAGTTAAAGTTCCAAACTTGACTTGAACTTGACTTGACCATGACTTGAACGCGACTTGACCATGACTTGAACGCGACTTGAACTTGATAATTCAAGTCAAGTATCACAAAAAATTAAACATGGCCACAATAGGTCGAACTTACATCAGCAAATTATTTCCTTCAGACTGAAAACCAAAACACATTCAGAAAACAATTTTACAACTACTTTTTATTTAAAACCATTCGAGGACAACTTTGAGCGTCTACTGAATACAGTAAAAGTTCGATATAAGGGACTATATAATTTATAAAGGAATTTCCCTTATACAAAACGTCTAAAGCATGGCGTAAATGAAAGTTGGGGTCAAACAAATGCATCCCTGATATCGATATTTCCTTATAAGCTGAGCCCTTATAACGGACTTTTACTGTATATCTGACGAGTTTTACATGGTGTCAAGTTTTATTTAATGTTTATATATGTATATTTACATATACCTATTTGAGAATTACCAGTACTCTTAATTTAAAATTTAATAAACTAGTATTTACTTATTTATTAAACGCTTTTTGTAAAGAGCCATCCAAGCTCATTTTATACTGGAATTTATTTAAACAAGTTGAAACAAATAATTCTAAGCAACAATATGAATTATCAAGATAATTCCTTTATTTCGTGAAATGGCCACTGTAACAACTAACAATGAGCAACGTCTGGTAAACAAGACCTTCATAAAAAGGACTTTGATTTTGAATTTTGTCCTTTGATAGATGACATGTGCAAATAATATACCCTGGACACGACATGAAATTGGATTGTGATTATGAAATTGCTTCCGTCCTTTATGGCATGCGCAATCTAAAATTACTTGAACTTGACCATGAAATCTCAAGTTCATGGTCAAGTTTTTTCTTTCCATTACTTGACCCTGAACTTGACTTGAGATTCAAGTAAATTTCTCTTACGTGTACTTGAACCTGACTTGTCTTAGAATGTCATGGTCAAGCCGAGTACGTACTTGAACTTGACCTGAAAGATTCAAGTGAAAAAAAGTACCTACTTGTACTTGACCCGAACTTGAACTTGACTTGAAAACTCAAGTATTACTTGAACTTGTCCGCAGCACTGAACCAGAGTGAATGATATTTGGAAGAAATTGTTTAAGTGTTCACGTAAAAATGGACCCAAATGATAAAAGCCCAGCAACCAAATATATCAATTCAATGTTTCTACAGTTAAATAATTATTATATTATTAGTCTGGTGTTTCCATTGTATTTCGATGAATTTAAGTCAATATTCCTAATCAGCCTTGTTTGTCATTTCGGAAATTATATAACGGATAAAATCCGTTGTGTGCATGCCACGGAAATTTTGTATAGCGGACAAATACCGGTCCCCAGGGATTCCGTTATATCAAGTTTTTCCTGTATAGGGTAAAGAGAAAATTTATATACGCCCGGGATAAGGGAAACTTTGCACATTAGTAATATGGCAACTCTTTGCACACGAGATAGAGGAAACGTTTCGCGCTGAGGGATTTTAGGTTGCTGTTATGAAATAATAGATACATTTAAAAAAAATAATTCAAATTTCGTAAAACCAGGTGAAAATTAAACATATTATTCTTTTTTACAAAGGGTAGGGTGTGGGAAGTGTATTAATGATATTTTTAATTACTTTTGAAACCGTTGCAATATACTACAAATTGATTGTAAATAATGAACATGTCCTTGTGTAAGGTTTCTACTCTACTGTGAGCAATTCTTTTGTCCCGTAGACAATTCCGTCCCGTCTCCCGTCCCGAAATCCTCGAGATAAACCAGGTCGTCCCGATTCCGTCCTGAAATAACATGGGGAAAATATTTTTGTCCCGAAACGGTCCAGGCCCAATTCCGTCCCTATCAGAATCTCGGTAATAAAAGAAATACTCCAAATTCCACTATTTCTATAAGAGCACCTCTAATAATAGCGGCAGTTTACTTAAAAAGTATTCACGTATTGAATAACAAATTTTAAACGGAACAATTCCCATACATAATCATTTTACAGCAATAGTATACTGTACAGGTATTTGTTTCTGTCCCGCCCCGAAATCTTCCGGACAAAAAAGTTCGCCCCGATTCCGTCCTGAAATAACATGAGGACAACATTTCTGTCCCGAATTTTTTACGTTCCCGATCCCATCCCGAAAACCTCGGGGCGACCCGTTCCGAACAGACGCCCTAGACGACTGGACCCTATATTTCACTAAATTTGATGGTTGCTCAAGCGTGAGATCCAGGGATGTCAATGATTAATAATCACGATTAATGATTAACGATTAATGATTACTAATTATTAATCATCAATCGTTAATTTGGTAAGCTTGGATTTTTTGAAATAATCATTAATTGTAATCATCAATTAACCGTTTTCAAAAATCAATCATCAATTGCAATCATTAATTAACCATTTTCAAAAATCAATCATCAATTGCAATCATCAATTAACCGTTTTCAAAAATCAATCATCAATTGCAATCATCAATTAACCGTTTTCAAAAATCAATCATCAATTGTAATCATCAATTAACCGTTTTCAAAAATCAATCATCAATTGTAATCATCAATTAACCGTTTTCAAAAATCAATCATCAATTGCAATCATCAATTAACCGTTTTCAAAAATCAATAATCAATTATTAAATTATAAACCATTAATCGTTAATTGTAAATGAAATTCAAAATTTAGCAAGACGTAATTTGTAATTTGTAATCGGAAGTGTAGATTTAACAAGTAATTTGTAAAGTAATCGTAACTGAAATTTTAGTAGAAACTATTTTGTAATTGTAACCTAACCTAACTTTAGTAAAAATTAATTTGTAATTGTAATCGTAACTGATATTTTAGCAGAAAGTATTTTGTAATCGCAATCATCAATCACTTTTTTCATAAAGTAGTCATTAATCTTAATATAATACGGAATTCGAAATGGACAGTTTTCAATAATTTGTCTCGCCTGATGATGTCAGACACGTCAAGCCCGAAAACTTGCGCATTATAAACTTGTAAAAAAATAATTTTCTTTAAAAAGATACTGGTAACCATATAAAATAATTATTTTTGTTGCTGTATCATATGCAGTTACTACTTACTACAAGTTCGTAGCAATGATCTGATATTTCTTATTTTGTTTAATCACACTAAGTTTCACAAATTGAAGCAAGTTTTATATTAAGACTACCAAAATATAATTTATATCATATGTAAAACGCAGGTGACGTCTGTCCGTTCTGAAAGACCATTTTACTTATCATTAATAATGTAATCGGCAAATAAATGTTTAAAACAATAATCATTAATAATTGTAATCGACAATTACATATTTTGTTAAAAGATAATCGTTAATTGCAATCCTCAATTAATTTATTTTCGAAAATAATCTTTAATCGTTAATTGCAATCCTCAATTAATTTATTTTCGAAAATAATCGTTAATCGTTAATTGCAATCCTCAATTAATTTATTTTCGAAAATAATCGTTAATCGTTAATTGTAATCATCAATGAAAAATATTTTTAAAGTAGTCGTTAATTGTAATCATTAATGAAAATTATTTCTAAAGTAATCGTTAATTTTAATCAACAATGAAAATTATTTTTAAAGTAATCGTCAATCGTAATTATTAATTAGTAGTTATAACCCCATTAATCATTAATAATTGTAATTATTAATTAGTAGTTATAACCCCATTAATCATTAATTGTAATTATTAATTAGTAGTTATAACCCCATTAATCATTAATTGTAATTATTAATTAGTAGTTATAAGCCCATTAATCATTAATTGTAATTATTAATTAGTAGTTATAAGCCCATTAATCATTAATTGTAATTATTAATTAGTAGTTATAAGCCCATTAATCATTAATTGTAATTATTAATTAGTAGTTATAAGCCCATTAATCATTAATTGTAATTATTAATTAGTAGTTATAACCCCATTAATCATTAATTGTAATTATTAATTAGTAGTTATAACCCCATTAATCATTAATTGTAATTATTAATTAGTAGTTATAACCCCATTAATCATTAATTGTAATTATTAATTAGTAGTTATAACCCCATTAATCATTAATTGTAATTATTAATTAGTAGTTATAACCCCATTAATCATTAATTGTAATTATTAATTAGTAGTTATAAGCCCATTAATCATTAATTGTAATTATTAATTAGTAGTTATAAGCCCATTAATCATTAATTGTAATTATTAATTAGTAGTTATAAGCCCATTAATCATTAATTGTAATTATTAATTAGTAGTTATAAGCCCATTAATCATTAATTGTAATTATTAATTAGTAGTTATAAGCCCATTAATCATTAATTGTAATTATAAATTCGTTTTGTTTTCGAAGTAATCGTTAATTGTAATTTGTAATCACAAAATTGGAAATTGACATCCCTGGTGAGATCAAACTTAAAGAAACGTAAAGCTGTTAAAACTTGACAAATCAATCATGCTTACACAACACCAAACTGCTTACGATAATTAACGCGTTTCTTTATTAGGGGCACGGCTATAGCTCCTTATCGAGTTCGAGTATACCGGCGAGTATCGAGTACGAGTTCGAGTCGAGTACGGTCAAATTTTTGTGAATACTCGACACTTGAAATGGGTTTCGAGTACGGGTAACGATTTTTCACATACTTACGAGTACGAGTATCAAACGAGTACGAGTCCAATAAAAATACTCATAAGGGTTATCGAGTTCGAGTTCGAGTACCGCATGCTCAATATACGAGTACGCGTACACGTGCACACAAGTGTTGCAAACTTTTGAATTTCCAGTAAAGAGACGAAGGCGCTAAAATGAAATTAAATTAAAATGACTTATTGGATCCTAAGAGAATGTCCATGGCTGGAGAAAAATCACTGTTCAATTGTGGTCTTGTTATTATTAAATACTCGAGTATGAAGACTCGAGTCACGGCACGAGTACGAGTACGGGATTTCGGTATTTACAGTTCCGTACTCGCGAGTATGAAACAAGTTCGGGTTCTGAACTGGAACTCGGTCGCTTATTTCAAGTATTTTCCTGATTACTCGTATATGTGGCGAGTACGAGTACCTTGGATTGGAGTTCATACTCGATGCTTCGATTTCGAGTACGAGTTCGAGTACGGTTCCGCAAGGTAATCACTCAATAAGGAGCTATAGGCACGGCAAACAGAAGAATAACTGAGATTTTACAATATTATGGTTCTAGGTGCCACTACCAAAATATCGATCTGAATAAATTTGCAACTGCATTACATTTAGTTTAGAGGGTATGTGTGGAGTAAAAATACTGCAACCAAACGGAAATAATAAATCATTGCGAGTGATTTTATGAAAGGGATTTCATAATCAGTGCCAGTAGGCGCACCTAGAAATAAGCTGGAAATTCTAATTAAGAATATCCCTAGTTATATATATCTCAAAGGAGCTAATGGACATATAACAAAATACTCAGGAATTATCATACAATGGTGAAGCGGTTTTATCCCAATATACACATACAAAATTAGAGGTTAAATCATGTGGGAACGTTACTTGTATTTTTACTTTAAATCTAATCTTTATGTAAATTGTTTAGGCCTCTAGGGTAAATATTTGCTGATTGTGAAACTTGTCTATGTAAGACCTGTGGCTTTTACGCTTATCACGTTAGTGTTCAGCAGATTTCTCAGGGATTAGGTCTTGACGTATGTGCATCAGTGATGCGATCGAACCGATTATTTCAAAACTCGAAGTTGGTTCGCATTCGAATTCGGATTACCGATTCGAAGTATGCCTTCAAATCGAAGTTGGTTTTACAAAACCGAATCGAATAAATCAAGAATTCGAACAATTTATTCGAATCGAATATCAAAACTACGTATCGATTGTTATTTCCTTTGAGTTATTCGGTTCGAAGTTGGTATCGAATCGGTTTTTTCGATTAATCGGTTAAGTATATCCATTCCTCAATTTATTTAGATAACAAAGTCTAAGATTTAATTCTTGAAAATGAGTTCCCATTCCTTGTCATTAAGTATGTACGTAGCGATGAAGTGTTAAAATAAATGTATAATATGTATAAATAAAAGTTATACCTACCATTAAACTTTAGACACCATGAGAATACTACGGAGGAGGTTAGGGCTTCTTTCGGGACTTGACGTCTCGAGGTTTTCGGAACCGGGATCGGGACAGTTTCGGGACAAAATCTTTGTCCCCATTTTACTTCGAGACTGAATGGCGACGAACGTTTTTGTCCCGAGGATTTCGGGACTGGACAGAATTGTCAGCGGGACAAAAAAATGTGCCAGCAGAAGCCCTAGTGGAGGGTTACAGTATTAGTATATGTCTATTAAGTAATTTCAAAATATTTAGGAAGCTTATTTGCACTAAAATCTTACTTGAAGTATTTGCAATGATGCAGATTTTCTTTTAACGTAAAATGATTGTGGGCAACGGATAGGTTTTTTTCGGCGTTGCGGAGTATTCTCACAGCTTTCGGCGTCACTGGTAACAATATCAATGATATTGTCTGAAAATTAATTTTCAAGACGTTCAAAGTGTTGAGGTTGAGACTCTACTTCCTCACTACATTCCTCATCAGCCAAGTGGTTACTCTCCTCGTGATAAGAATGCCGTGGGGTGTATGATTCGTTAGTGGAATTTAAACTGTGGCGGGAATTCGATTGTTCGAAAAACCAATTTCGAATACAAAGCGATTAAAAACAGAATCGGTATCGAAATTGGATTTGTATTTTAACTAATCGGTTCGAACTTTAATCGGTTTGATAAACCAACTTCGATTGTTCATTCCATTCGAATTATGTTCGGTTTAACGCAACCGAGCCGATAGCTCTTGGCTAATCGATTCGGCTCGTATTCGAAATCGAACATTTCGATTATAATCGTAATCGGTCGCATCACTGATGTGCATATCTATTGTTGATTGTGATGTGAAATTTCGCATGTATAATATGATTGAAGTTGGGATCAGTTTGTTTGCCAGAATACATATCCGACGTGGTAACCCCGGTTAGGGTCAGGAGTGCAAATGAGTATGGTGGCAAGCAACGCCAAGGAATATTATGAATCAGTTAAAGGTGTAGAATTTCAGCCTTGAAAAAACCTTTAGTGTAAGCAGATTTCTCCCAACTGAAATAAAATTATGTAAGCAGTCTAGCGGTTTGTTCAGGAAAAGACCCTAATAATTTACGTGGAGTTAAATACCTACAATATAATTTTGAAAATGGGGCTATGCACATTTCAAAAGGTGATCAGCAAACTACAGACTTGAACTATAACATAATGAATAAAATCTGGGATGGTCGATCGGTCTAAAGTGTAAAATCTTCCAGCTCTTATGCCACAAGCAGGGATTCGTAGGACAACACGCTGTAAATGATTTCTTTGATTTTTTGGGAGCTTCTTAGTTTTTTCCAAAATTGCTATTCTTAATTTCTGGACCTTTTCCGGAACTTCGTACGCATGTCCCAAAAATGACATAAAGAGCGCAATCGAATTGATTCCGAGGCACACCATTGAAATAGACAGGCCCAAAGACACGTGCCAATGACGAATGCCAACAAATAATCCCGTAATGGATATAAACATGAGAACAAGTTTCACCCCGTAGTTGGTTGGCGCATATGTGTGGTTATAATACCTTATCTCCAATGATGTTAGAATCAAGTCATAGCAGATGCTTTTTAAATTCTGCTGAGTTGGTGCTTCCGTTCTAAATGAAAAACATTTATATGCAAATTGATGGATTCTCATAGCAGAATATTTAGTTAGGTTATTTATTTGTGGGTAAAATTATTCATAAGTACTTGAGTCTCACGTCGATACAGTTCAAAATACTGTGTACCATGTGTGAGAGAGCGTATCCCAACATAACATAGCTGCACAAGAAATGGGCTGCGCTGGTTTGACACAACAAGATGAATTCAATTGTTACGGACACCAAAATGACACATTTACAGGAGTTCCAGCTGGGAGGAAGAATTGCATGCAACATATATGCAGCATCAGTTGTATTTATAAAAATAATCAAGCAGCATACTGATCCAACAGTGATAGAATAAGGGAAAGTCGCTAAATACATTTCGTGGAACGATAATCCCCGATAATTATTTCCCCCAGGATGTCGTAGGCCTGGAAACACGGTAAGGAATAATCCCATTTAAAATTATTGTAAAGGCACAGAACCTCTTTATAATTCTTCAGAAATTAAACTTACCTCTCGTGATGAAAGTTTGAGTGATGTTCGTGATCAGCATGGTATTTTCCATTGCGTTTTTATAAATTAAGCCCCAAAAGTTGTACAAGGAGTAAATAAAATATGAAATCAACATCACGTTAAAAGACACATCCGCCTGAAAGATGTGCTTTGAATTGGCAAAGGACTGAAATAGTCGTATGATTTTGTAAAGTGTATTCAAAACCTGTAAGAAATACAGAACTTTCCAAAGAAACAGTCTCCTTTGGCTCGTTTGAGGTTTCGACTTACCGTTGTCGGGGTCAAAAATTATAGGAAGCATGTTAAGCTTGCATAATATTTGAATGGCCATAAAGTTGTGCTTCATAAGTTGCCTTGTTAGCATTTTGACACAATATTTTCCAGTGTTGAGATGAAGCAAAAAAATAACTATTGGTCAAATAATAAGTTTACAGCGTTCTTATCAATGGTGAATGTGATCGAAAATGCTCAGCAAATTCAGTTATGCTTATTTCGCAACACGGCATGTAGGGTGTCACTTCAGTTACATCATTTGCGTACATAATTTGACGTTTTCGTTGCTGAAGGACGAAACAACCGGTGTGTAACTATTTAATTAAGGGGTCCAGTCTTAAAACAAAATTCTGTATTAATTCATGTCTAAATTTTTTATAAATATTGGGGATATCAAAGCTTTGACAAACTTTGGTTATGACACAAGATTTACCTTAGATACCGCGGAGGTTACCTAAGATTAGTACAAATATAATATTAAGGCCAACGGATTCAGAAGAAATAATTATACATTCGATTTTTGTTTTCTTAGCATACATGTACATATGTACATAATTATGCATATGTACGTATTGGAACAATTTTCTATTACGCCTTGTCGTTTTTGAGGATTAATTAAATGTGTCACACGTCAAAACTCGGTTTTGTGATCAATTTTATTTCCGTAGTCTAGACATAATTACTTTCCAAGTCTGCACCATACACCATTACTACAGGGCGAACCTCGATTTGCTATAAATAAAACCCGCATGCTACGCCATTTATAACACAAAGTGTTATGCCTGACGACATATTTGTTTAAGCAAATCTCCTTTCGAGTTAATTCCTAATATACATAAGTAACTACATACTTCCATCTAGTACGGAACTTTGTATTGACGTTTTGAATTATTGTAAATCGTAGTGTCAGGTGTTTGTAAATATCTGAATAGCTTCAATTTGAAGCGAAGGTACCTGAGTGTGTGAGTAGATTTTCTTTAGTCTTACCCTAGTTTTCAAACATTAAAAAAAAGTTATTAAAAAATGGAGCAAAAGCTTTTATATCTATCCATTATAACGGTAGTTTCCTTTATCAACGTGTAGGAAAACTAATTGTTTTGTTAATTTATTGATGGTATAGAGCTATTTCGTAGAAACATAATAAACTAAATATTTAAATCTTATTTCAGAATTTCTACCACATAAGTTACGATTACAAAGTATGACTTCCTATGCTAGGCTGCCGATTCTTGTCTCGTAGATACAAACAAAATTTCAGATTGTAACATTTGAAACCCTTGCTCATCCTTTTGTTTTTGTATTTCTACTACTGTGTTTGTATTCAATTTTAAAACTTATGTGTGATACCAACCTAAGAGAATTAAGGCATTTCTTTATTAGGGGATACGGCAAACAAAAGAACAACTGAGATTTTACAATATTATGGTTGTAAGGGTCACGTCCAAATTATCGATCTGAATAGTAAATTTACAACAACATGACAATTACTTTAGGGGGTATGAGCAAATGGTACCTAATACAAAAAATTGAACTGAATGGGAAACGATAAATCGTACTGGGGGTTATGACGGGGGATTTCATAATCAGTGTCAGTTGGCGTAGGTAGGAACAAGCTGGAAATGCTAATTAAGAACAACCGGAATTAAATCTCAAAGGAACTGGAAATATAACAAGACGCACAGGAATTATCCTTCACTGTTGAAGAAGTTTTACCTCAATATACCCACATAAAATTGGAGCTCCAACCACATTTACAATGGGGCACGTTATGTGTCTTTTCATGTCAAATCTAATCTATCTGTATATGTAAATTGCTTAGTCCTCTAGGGTAAGTATTTGCGGATTGTGAAAATTGTCTATGCAAGTCCTCACAGGTTTTACCCTTATCACGTTTGTGCTCGGGAGATTTCTCAGGGATTTCATCTTGACGTATCTTGTTGATTGTGATGGGAAATTTTGCATATATAAGCAAGCTGGGAACGGTTTACAGAATATATATCCACCAGGGTAGCTCCGGTTGGGGCTAGGAGTGCAAATGAGTATGGTGGCAAGCAGCGCTAATGAATATTATGAATCAGCCGAAGGTATAGAATTTCAGCAAAACTTGAAAAAAACCTGTATTGTAAGAAGTATTCTTACAGCTGAAGTATAACTTGAACAGTTCAAGTGCGTATCAAGTTCAAGTCAAGTCAAGTGTAGAAAATTTTGTAACTTGAAACTTGAACATCAAGTTCAGGTGAAATTACATATAATTTTAACTTGCATTTTCAAGTTCAAGTTCGATCAAGCTCAAGTTAATAATTTATTACTTGATTGCAAAATCAAGTCAAGTTCAAGTACACTGAATGGAAGTACTTGAATAAAATATGATTATAACTTGAGTTTTTTTCACTGAAAAAAAAATGCAAGCATTGCGTAATTAGTGGCATCATTGCGTCGCTCTAAAATAATATTGGGCATCAATCATCATAGTAATGACATCTTTGTGTTTATAATGTCTTTGTGTTTGTTTTTATTCCATCGACATTGAAGTCTCTTAACTGTGGAAATTAGCAAACTAAACTACAATGTTTACAGTTAAACTGTTAGCACATGTAAAGTAAAGAATATCCGCATGCCGTTAAGTTTATCCTAATTACGGCCTAACAATTATTAGCAATAATAATATTGTGGCCGGAATTTCTAGTATTGTTTACTCATTTACGAAAAAAATACTTGAATAATCAAGTTCAAGTACAAGTTCACGTTCAAGTCAAGTTATGTGTCCAACTTGAACGCCAAGTTCTTGTCAAGTTCAAGTTCTACTGTATAAAATGAACGAAAAATCGTGTACTTGAATACTCAAGTTGCTTGAGAAACTTGATTCATCAAGTGCAAGTGTGGATACCTCGTTTAGATATTTTTTCAAGTTCAAGTCCAGTTCAAGTCAAGTTGTCTAAAATAACTTGACTTGAACACAGCTTTGGGCCTGATGGACATGCCAACATTGAACAGGAGTTTAAATTTTAAAATATATATTTTTTAAGTACAAGAAAGAATTCCCTTAAAAACGTGGAATTAATATTTTGTTTACAATGGATTCATTGGAATGAAAGAAAACAAAATGAAACACCCTTTTTAAAAACATAGAAAATTAAGGATTTACATTATTTCAGGTTGTGCTTATAGGCATGTGCTTAGGGCCTATGGGATTTGGACTGCAATAATTACGATAATGATTATGGGTGAATAATTATTTGACATATTGTATTTTCTCACAACCAACTACCTTGCACAATGCGAAGTAATAACATACTCTAGATTTTCGCTTACACAAACATGTATGAAAAAATTGTTGCACTTAAGAAATCATTATAGCTTCTATACTTTTCAAAGCATCAACTGCTCACTGTCAGTCAGGACTTGCCAGGTGGAAGTGATCTTCACAATTGCCCTCACATTAGATTTACCATATACAGAACAGACTTAATTAGAAGTTAGTGTAAATAACGCCTACAGTCAACAAAACTAATTGAGTCAGAAGTCATATTGCTATTTGATATCCACTGCGGTCGTATGACAGATTCACTTTCATTCCATTTGCACTGATTAAATATTTGTCTCTGTAAATCCAGCTTTGTAGTAGTCCACTTTCATTATGCTTAACCTCCTCAAATGTTCTTCCGATGGGAAAATTGTGGAGACACCATGCGGATCTATTAAGGGAATATTATCTAAATCCAGAGATGGGCGAAATTTCATCGAATGGCGGGGCATACCCTTCGGCAAAGCACCCGTTGGCCCCCTACGTTTCGCAGTATGTCTGCCTTGTATAGTTGGCTTTTATTAATTTATTTACTTATTTTAGTTTCTCGTCTGGCCTTGTGTTATTCCATTATTGATATATTTGTGTTCATGCACACATCCCTTATTTCTCAAAGAGCCCCCTTCCATTCGGAAAATGGGAAGGAATTAGGGATGGAAGCAAATTCGGCGGACGGTGTCCGGAAGTCAGTGGTTTTGGTATCGATCTAGGAGATGAGGTTAGTTGCTCACTAAAGTATGCACATTTATTTGAAACAGTAAAATATTTGCCAAAGCCTCTATGAACTATATTATTGCAGGACTGTTTGAATTTGAATGTCTCAGTACCGAAGGTAACTACTCCATTAAAACTTACTACAATAATAATTATTATTATAGTTAAATCGAATTATTGTCGAGACCATAACATTTTTGTAAAATTTAAAATATGAAAACTTGACAAATGTGAAAGGTGTACACGCATCAACTGTTGCCTGTCATGGTTTACTTTCATGGCGGGATTTTTCAATACGGAACCGGAAGTACGCACCGACCAGATTATTTCATGGATGAAGATGTTGTGTACGTCAATCCAAATTACAGACTGGGAGTTTTAGGTGCGAAAGTAATATGATGTAGTAATGTGGCAGATTAATTGTACTTGGTTAAAAATAATTTAGCGTAATTTACACAAAATCGTATTTTACAAAGGGTTTCTAAATACCGGCGACACGGTAATACGGGGCAACATGGGATTGAAGGACCAGGTTTTAGCGTTACGGTGGGTTAAGGAGAACATTCAGTCCTTTGGGGGTGACCCAAACAACATTACCATTTTTGGGGAATCTGCGGGGTAAGTAAATTCCACAAAGCTCATGTAAATCAGGTAGTTTTGTTGGTAGAGTGCCCTTTATCTATAAGAGCAGCCAACCAGCCATTAAGGACAGAATAATAGTCAACTTAAAACAGGTAATTAATATCCTGGTGAATTTGTTCCAATAGTTATGCCACTATTGGGACAAGGTCCGAAAGATTAAGTATATGTGCGAAAATCATATCGCAATGGAAAATCATTGCGATACGATTTTCCCGTGAATGAGGCTGAGGCAGTACATTTTTGACGGGAGGATCCTCGGGTAATAAATCATTCACTAATTTATGCAAAACATAATTTATGCTTTATACAACGCAAAAACGATTTATGATTCTACAGTCACTGTTCGTCGCATTCCAAAGCCAAACACTCCCGAAGATTTATCCATCGATGTTGTTAGTATTTCTAGTTCGTTTTGTTTAGTGGTGCCAGCGTTCACTACTTGACGCTCTTGCCCTCTACCCAGGGAATATTTAGCAAAGCCATCGTCCAAAGCGGCATTGCCACAGCTTTTTGGGCTTGCTTGTCAACCAAGGAGGCTGTGAGGTTCGCCAGGAAATACGCAAAACGTTTTAATTGCGACACGGAGGAGTCATCAAAACTCGTTGAATGTTTGAGGAGCAAAACCGTAGCGGAGTTGTTGGAAGAATATGAAGATGAAACCGTAATAATTACCTCTAGTTCTACTATAGTTCTACCTAGGGTTCTACATAAAATCTTAAAGGTTACCCAGTAAAATTGTAAGAGTAATCCTCTTCAAAATGTACTCTACAGGGACCTGGAATATTAATTAGACCAGACTTGGAGTACACACCTTTTCTACCCAGTATCGAAGGAGTCAATGATGAGGAGGCCTTTCTTGTTGAACATCCTCTTCGGATTCTTGCGGATGGCAGAGCTCATGGAGTTCCTATGATGATTGGGGCTAATGCTGATGAAGGGCTTCTCTCATCAATAGGTATTGTACTGTTCAATCATACATATATAGCTCTAGGGGCCCAAGTGCACTGTTTCTTTTCAAGTGAAACTGCTCTATTATGAGAGCGTCACTGCCAGCTTGTTCAAAAGATTCACCGGATTCCAAAAGTATTGCGTACCATAAGGATTTTGTTTGCTTTTGTACCCTTAGCATTGTACAATTCAGAGGAGATGGCTGACAATTTCGAAAAGAACTGCGTTTGTCACATTTGTAGGGCATTCAATATACCGGAGGACACTCCTAATGGCAAAGAGCTGGCTTCGAAAATTAAGGAAATATATTTCCCTGAAAATTCAAATTTGACAAAAGACCAGACTTTGGAGCAGTTCACAAAATTATTCACCGACGCTTATTTCATGCTCCACGTCAGTCATTGCATTTCTGTTCAGAGTCAGTTCTCTCCAGTCTATCCGTATTACTTCAGTCGACGGGGAGGTCCATCCTTTACGAATCAACTTAATTTGCTCACGAATAAAGGCAATATGCGTGTGAAGATTGCAAAGTATTTGGCAACATCCCTTTACAATAGGATTACTGGAAACAAGCCCACGGATTACGGTATTTAGTTATTTTTTTGTGTTTGCATTCAAATTCTATTCTTCTTTCTGCTGCAAAATTTCTATTATAACTTTTTATAATTAATATCCAATAAAAAAAACTTCCCATGTAATGATAGATTTGTATGTTTTGAGATGCATTCAAGAGTGTATTTCTTGGTTTCTCAAATAATATGCTATAAATGTAATGACATTTCCCTAGTAAGAATTTGAAGTTACATGCCAACGGGGTATCGTCCCTGAAAAAGTTGAAAATATTTCTGTACAAAAATATTATGTATTATAGATCTCGTAATTTTATAAAATGACACTCAGATTTTAAACATTGTATGTCAGGTGTCTGCCATGCGGACGATCTCGCCATGCTGTTCAACTTAAAGTTTGTGTTCCATGTTCCTTGGAATCCGAACAGCCCTGATTACAACTTCTCCAAAGATATGGTCAAATTGTGGGTGGATTTTGCAAGAGATGAGTAAGGAGCAAATTTAGCTGACTAAACTATCTGTAAGATGTTTAAACGGAGATTTAAAAACTACACATTTTTAAACAATTTTTCGGATTTTCACAGAACTTCGATGACATTCCGTGGAGTGGAGTTTTCAAAACAAGAGCCTGGAAAACCCTTGCAGTATTTGGAGCTGTGCGAAAATCCAAAAGTGATCGACGAACCGTTTGGAGAAAGGGTGGAAGCATTAAAAACCTTGGGGCTATTAGAGTTGTACTTATCATTAGTTTAAAAAATAATAATAACAACTTTAATGAATTACAGTGACTGATTGATATGACTTATATGTACTTCACATTTAACTCGTCAATTTTTTTTGTTACATAATTTTCGATAGAAATGATCAAATTATCTTCAGAGAAAACCGACCCTGGGATCTGCTCAAACTGACAGTGACAGAAAGAAATGTATTTATTTCACTGAAACTTTCAGAAGAAATCAAAGATTTTCTTCCTTTTTATTTTTTTACGCACGAACACGTGAACGAATTTCAACTTATAACAACTTCATCTTAGGAAGTGACCCAAATAATGCTTACAATATTTTTGAACAAATTCGGTCGATCAGTTTCGGAGGAAAAGTGAGAGAAGTATCTACAGATTTAATTTTTACTAACGATACGCTGACGGATTTCAATCAATAACGCACTCATGCGAGCTTTCGTCCTAAACAATGTTAAAATTTTTTTGACGAAATCGGTCAAGTAGTTTCGGAGGAAAACTGCAGGACATACAGACACACGGGCAACACTATTTTATAACAGGTTTGACGCCGCCCTAAAAAGGAGTCTCGCAAAGATTGTTTTAATGCTTTGCTAACGTCGTCTTTTCAACGTCATGTTTTGAAAATATGTACGGAAAGTATTTCAAACATTTATCTCGATTTCTCGCCTTCAGATGCACTTGCAATGCAATTTTTTATTAGCCTTACCTTAATCCTTAGCATAAATTGAGACTTCCTATAACCTTGCTTTTAGTACCAAAATTTTCAAGTCTTTATACTGAATTTCTTTGTTCGTTTATAAATTTTTAAGTCTTCCTTCTTCCTTGCCTTTATTGTAGTCGTTTTTGAACGCCCCCTTTCCTTTTTGCCTTATTCCAAGGCCTTTACCAGGGCAAGGTGCCCATGATTGGCAGTAAATACAATCCAGTCCACACTACTGACATCAGTGGATGTTGGGATTAAGATTGACCAAATAATTTGCCACTGATGGCAACGGTGAGTGAAAGATTTCGAGTAGAAAAATGTTATTGTGATATAATAATTATATGAGGTTGTACATGCAAATTCAGGTGCTGGTTCTCCCGTTGCGGGTATGTGCATGTATGGAACTGTATGTGTGTATAAGAGCCACACTAATTATAATATGCTGACAATGAGGGATCTTATGATGATTGCATAATCAGTACCAGTAGGCAACTGTAACTAAGCAGGAAATACTAATTAAAAAGATCCCGAGTTAAACGTTAAATGAACTTACGGATTTACAATAAAACAATCAGGAACAGAGCTGCGCTTAAGTCAAGTAAATCTCAAACTTGACCCTGAACTTGACTTGACCCTGACAGTCAAGTCGGTTTTTCAGACGGTATTGAATTCACGGTTCATGGTCAGACATTTATTTGAAAATTCAGGGTCAAATATTCAAGTACTTTTTGCGTAACTTGAACCTGGTAAAGTATAGCCAGGTCAACTCTTGACTTGACCATGACCTGAACTTGAACTTGACTGGAATTGTCAAGTCTTTTTCAAAAAAGGAAAATAGTATTCACACTTACAACATAGCAGGTACAACATTTATTATCATTTTTATTGATGAAACACTAAATAATTAATCTAATGAAATAACTTGGATGTTTACTACTGCATACAATTAATCGGCTAAAACAACAAGTAACAATATTATTCCCAATTCACAAGCTCCTCCAAGAAGATTTTGAGTTACTGCTACAGTTATACGCTTTAATGTCTTTGTGTTTTAATTTTAGCCAACCTTCAATCACTAGTAGAGCTTCCTTCGGGTTTCCGAAATCCCGAAGTTCCGTGTTCGGAAACGGAACGGAACAATTTCGGAACGTTCTTTTTGGTTCCGTCATTGAATCGGGACAAAACCGGAACATGAGCACTTGTACCGATGATATTGGGACCGGGACGGTTCAGAGCATCGGAACGAAAAAAGTCACATATAATTTATGTCATCGAAAAGCGGAATTGTTCTGTTCCGTTCCGAACCGACCCCGGTACAATTTCTGAAGTGTCGCGCCATCGTTCAACTAGAATGGAAACACATTTCTTATCGCTCTGGCTTGTAAGCAGTTTTTTGCCAAAATAACGAAATTGATTGAACAGAGTTAGATTTAATTTACGCAAATGCTCATGAAGCTCGCAAAGCTGCAGATATGTAATGCGAGTATCGTTCCCTTCCCTAGCATCCAATCTATTAAAATTATGTGTATCATGTATGTTGTGAAAAATTCCGGTATATTTCGGAACGGAACGGGTTCGGAACGGAAAAACTAGCATAATACGGAACGGAACAGAACCTGTAACGGAAAAAATACTTTACTTCTTTGTTCCGAACGGTGTCAGTTCAAATGTTCCGATGTCCCGACAGCCGGAACGGAACCGGGACCAATATCATTAGTAGGTTTCGGAACGGAACGGAATTTCCTACGGAACAAAAATGTTGAACACATTGGAAGCTCTAATCACTAGAAACTACAAAGTCTGCTAAGATAGAAAATCTTTTAGGTGTAAGTGAAGCAATTGCCAGTGAATTTTACTACTAGTAATAGCTGCGCTTGCGCTAACATTCAATTTTGGGTTGCTTCACTGAAAATTTCCACGGTTCAGCGTTCGCCCCGTTAATGAAACCACCTGGCTTATGTAGTACGGTTGTTAACGATGTTAAATGATTTAGAATGAAACAAGTACTTGGATCTAAGTAACTTGATTCCTTAACAATACGTTTCAATTGAGCCGGTGTAAATAAATTAGAAAAATTTCGTGTCAAATATAATTATTTTGAAAATCAAATATCCTGCTTATGTTTTTGAGGAAAAATTCCCAACTCGTTTGACCACTGTGGCCTGATGGATTGACCAACATGAGTTTAAATGTTAAAATATATTTTTTTTTAAATACAAGAGGATGCCATTGAAAATGTGGGAATTAATATTTTGTTTACAATAACTTCAATGGGATGAAAGAAAACAAAATGAAACACCCTTTGTGAAAACATAGAAAATTAGGAATCTCAATTATTTCAGGTTGTGCTTAGGCATGTTCATGGGGCCTATGGGATTTGATACTGTAATTATTACGTTAATGATTACGGGCGAATAATTATTTCACATACTGTATTCACTAGGCATGAGCGGAACGATATAACGATACGATATATCGGTCCATATCGTAAATTTTTAAGCAACGATATGTCACGATATTTCTCGCAATTTTAAAGCGATATATCGGTTAATTTTAATATCGTACATAGGAAGTTTAATTTTCAAAAATGCAACCCTGGGTCCCTCTTACTACTTGTTTTTTAAGTAAAGCTATCAAGGAATGTGAAACGTTACAAATTTAATGTCATTGAAAACGTCTGTGCAAAACAGATAAAACTCGAGCATTTTAAAAATACTTGTCCAAATTCGAAGTTAGAACTGTAGTAATACAAAAAAAACAAAATAAAATGCTTATTTGTAGTAAACAAGCATTTTCAAACTTAGTTTGCTTGAGCTGGCCTATAGTGCTCGGACCAATTCAATTCTGAGTTGGAAAATTTCGATTCAATTCAAGACGAAACTGAACCGATTGGTTCAGTTTGAATTGAACGGAATCATTTTACTTAAATTATTGAAGTTCAAACGAGCCACCGTTTACAAGCTCTCCAGACCCTAATATGAAAAAATCCAGGGCATGTCATAAGTGAAGTATTAGAGGTCTTAAAGATCAATCTTTCAAGGAATTTGATTTTACAGGCTGTTTTAAGGAGAATAAATTACAAATATAGAATATTCTGCAAAGCTACGTTAAATCTGATAGTTTCATCAAAATTAGTATATTGTTTTAAATTTAATCAAATACCGATATATCGTTCATGGATATCGGTATCGTGATTTTTCTTGTTAACGATACCGATATTAACGATATTTTAAAATTGAACGATACGCTCATGCCTAGTATTCACACATATGAATATAGAAGATATGTGTACTTCTTCTTGTATATATATATAAGCTCTTAATAGAGGGGACTGCGATCAGTTTAATGGCTGGTATGCGGTCGGCGTGGGAAGGTTTTATTTCGAGGTCGATTTTGAACAACTTGAACAGAAATGTGAAATTCATCCTGGTGTAGTTTGAACAGTTTGGTAGAACCTCCCAACTTGGGTGGGTTTGGCAGTTTGTTCAGGAAATTATAAAACTCGACTTTAGGAAGTCAGAGTTACGTGTATAATTTTGAAAATGAGGCTAAGATAATGTTTCTGAACGTTACCAAAGCATGGACTCGACCCAACTTGTTTTCCCGAACCGATCCGGAAAATAAATGCGGTTCCCGAACCGGTTCCGGTTCCTTTCTGAACCGCTAGAAAATGTACAGGATTCTTTTTAATGGAAGTCAAAACTTTGTCGCGTTTTCAAATGCTTGTTGATAGATGTTTGACAAATGCATGTTTCACGTTTTCATTCCAAACGACAGCTTTAACAAGCCCATCCCGAACACTTTCGGTTTTAATTTTTGTACCCGAAACCGGACCGAAATGTAACGGTTCTTTAACCCGTGACCCGAAACCGGACCGAAATTTAACGGTTCTTTAAATCGTTGACCCGAAACCGTACCGGAACCTCGGGAATTCCCGATACCGAACAGAAACACTAGGCTATGAGCGCCTCAAAAGGCAATCAGCAAACTACAGACTTGGACTATAACATACTGAATAAATTCCGGGATGGTCGAACGGTCTAAAGTGTAAAATCTTCCAGCTCTTATGCCACACGCAGGGATTCGTATGACAATCCTTTGCAAATAATTTCTCTGAGTTTTCGGGAGCTTACGAGCTTTCGACAGAATTGTTAGCCTTAATTGCTGAAACTTCTCAGGAACTTCGTACGCATGTCCCAGGAATGACATAAAGAGCACAATCGAATCGATTCCAAGGCACACCATTGAAATAGACAGGCCGAAAGACACGTGCCAATGTCGAATGCCAACAAATAATCCCGTAATGGATATAAACATGAGAACAAGTTTTACCCCGTAATTGGTTGGGGCATATGTGTGGTTATAATATCGTATCTCCAAAGATGCAAGATCCAAGTCATTGCAGATGCTTCTTAAATTCCGCTGAGTTGGAGCTTCCGTGCTGAATAAAAACATGCAAATGCAAATGGCGGAATTCTCCTGTATGAATAAATAATGAGGTTATTTAATTGTAGATGAAATAATTTATAAGTACTTAATTCTCACGTCGACACTGTCCAAAATACCATGGACCATGTGTGGGAGACAGAGCTTCTATTGGGGACAAAATTATTGTCCCGTCCCCGTCCCGTCCCGTCCCGATATTTTTTAAAAACGTTTGTCCCCAGTCCCGTCCCGTCAATCGGGACACGGGGACAAAAACCATGTCCCCGTCCCGTCCCCAAAAATTTTTAAAAACCTTGTCCCCGGTCCCGTCCCGAAAGTCGGGACATGGGGACAAAAATCTTGTCCCCGTCCCGTCCCCAAAATTTTTAAAAAACGTTGTCCCCGCGTTGTCCCTAAAATTAAAAAAAAATATTGTCCCCGGTCCTGAAAATCGTGGCATGTGAACAAAATTCCTGTACCGTCCCGATAATTACTGAAGACAGTTGTCGACATCCTCATACCGAAAATCCGAACATGAGGAAAATTTCGTACAAACAATATTTATACCAAACACATAAAAACACATTTATAGAATCGTGGCTTCAAGATTCTTCCTGAATTTTTTGAGCAACAAGCCTCATTTTCTACAACCTAAAATCGAATGTCTTACATTAGGTGAAATAGTCTTCACAGAATAGTTTACTCATGAGCATTAAAGCTGAAACGTTATCCTTGTTCTGCTATGCTTGCTCGTCCCGTCACGTTATATACACGACCAAAAAGCATGTCGCGAATATAATGTGAACAATTGTTTTTGTCCCCGTCCCGTCCCGAATATAGTGGGGACAATTTGTTTTGTCCCCGTCCCGTCCCTGATATAATGGGGACAATTTTTTTTGTCCCCGTCCCGTCCCGAATATAATTGGGACAATTTTTTTGTCCCCGTCCCGTCCCGATTACGACATGGGGACAATTATTTTGTCCCCGGGGACGTCCCGTCCCGGTCCGTCCAGTGTCCCGACGTCCCGTCCCCGTCCCCGGCAGAAGCTCTGGTGGGAGAGCATATCCCAACATCACATAGCTGCACAAGAAATGGGCTGAGCTGGTTTGACACAACAATATGAATTCAGTTGTTACAGACACCACAATGACATATTTACAGGAGTTCCAGCCCGGAGGACGAATTGCATGCAACATATATGGCGCATCAGTTGTATTGACAAAAATGATCAAGCAGCATACTGCTACAAGAGTGAATGAATAAGGAAAAGTCACTAAATTGATTTCGTGGAACGATAATCCCCGATAATTATTTCCCTCAGGATGTTGTAGGCCTGAAAACAAAGTAAGGAATGATCCAATATAAAATTATTCTAAAGGCTCAAAACATTTTAGAATACTTACCTCTCGTAATGAAAGTTTGATTGATGTTTGTGATCAACATGGCATTTTCCCGTACGTTTTTGTAAATCAAGCCCCAAAAGTTGTACAAGGAGTAAATATAATATGAGATCAATATCATGTTAAAAGAGAGATCCGCCTGAAAGATGATCTTTGAATTGGCAAAGGACTGAAATAGTCGTATGATTTTGTAAAGTGTATTCAGAACCTGTAAGAAATACAGAACTTTCCACAGAAACATTCTCCTTTGGCTCGTTTGGGGTTTCGTCTTACCGTTGACGGAGTCAAAAATTATGGAAAGCATGTTAAGCTTGCATAATATTTGAATGGCTATGAAGTTGTGCTTCATAAGTTGCCTTGTTAGCATCTTGACACAATATTTTCTGGTATTAAGATCAAACAAAGTATAACTATTGGTCGAAGGAGTTTACAGCGTTCTTGTCAATGATTCTGGTAGAAAACGCTCAGCGATTCAGTTTATTTCGCAACAGAGTATGTCAACTGCCGATTCAGTGCCATCATCATTTGAATAACTAATTCGACATGTTCGTTGCTGAAGGACGAAGCAACCGTTATGTAACCATTTAATTGAGGGGTTATGCACAAAAAAAGTGTGTTAATTAATTTTAATAATTTAAAACTGGTTATGTGTTAATTAATTTCTAAATTTTTTATAAATGCTGGGGCTAATGCCATTCATGGGAACAAAAATCTTGGACCTGTTCCTGGACACATAAAGATACTTTAAAATTATGTAGGTTTACCCGTACCTGTACCCACATTAACGGATCCAAATTTTTTGTGCCTGTACCTAATCTCAGTTTAAACCTTTGTACCTGCACCTGAAAAGAACCCAAATACTGGACCCCTGGGTCCAGGTACCTGGCTGTACCTGAACCCTTTACCCAGGTCCTTATATTAAGACTGAGAATTCTTTCTAGCTACTATGACTACTGTAGGAAAATTAATCTTTGCAATCAAATTTCATGATAATCATGGACACGGTAAACTAGCAAATCTAATATGCTGCAAAAATAATTGCGTTTAATTACCGGGTGTTTTAATTTTTCCGCTCTTTAACACTAATAATGAGCAATTTTGTGAGCCTGGACCTGAAATGTAACTGTACCCAAATACTGGACCCATGGATACAGCTAGCTGGCTGTAACTAGACCTGTTTGACCCAAGCCCATTTCCTGTCCTTATTTTAAGATTCTCATGCTGTAAATAAGAATCCACAACTAAAAAAATTATTCGTTGTAATCAAATATCACGAATTTACATGGTAATACCATTAAGCAAACTCGAGAACGTGTATAAAATTATGCTGAAAGAATTGGTATTTTGATTTTAATGAAACATTGTTCAAAAATTATTTAAAAGGTAGATTATTTAAAAACTAATTTTGTAATACGGGACGCCGAAGTCACCGTTTAATGCATTGCACAGATTTTACTAATTACCCTTGCATCCATTTTATTCGTTAATGATATATTTTATATATTGTATATCGCACACAAGCACTTATTCAATGCTGGGTAGGCTTGATTTTGATTGGGTCGAAATCCTCAACTAAATATCATTTTGGGACCTTTTTTGTTGACCAATACATACTGGGTGGTTATTAATCTGTGCAATGTGCAGGGTAGCAGCGCATGCTATCTCATTAACCCATACAAATGAGTTACTGAACAAATTTTGTTGATCCCTTAATTTTTGTGCAAATTGTTATCCAGTTTTTTTGGTAAAATTATTTCCTCCTAAACAAAGTTTCTTTGGAATCATGATGTACTCAGTATTCCCATTACATCATGTTTCATAAAAATTGTGGAATGGCTTATCAAGTACATTTGCTAGAATTCCTGTAAAACAAGAGCATAAACATAACTGCGAAAATGAAAAGTCTACGACCCTTGGGGTAATAATAAATAAAAGGAGGCTGCGCACATGAAAAAAATTCAAATGGAGCTTGTGGAATAATAAATTTGTGTTGTGCACAACATAGCACATGCTGTAGAGTATTCTGCTTTCTTGACTACGTTTTCATAAAAGTACCCTAAAATTTAAGATACTTGGAGATTAGGTTCGGGTATTTCAAACACTCGTGCTTGTACCTGATGGAATCGTTTCAGATTCTTTCGTACCCGTTCCCATACCCGTACTAGTACACAACTTTGCAGGTGTAAATTGTGTGTACCCAGACAGCACCCATAATGTTTGAGTACAAAATTTATGTACACATTTTGTACCTGGACCTGTACCCATACACCCGGGTACTACCTGTACCCATGAGGGGCACTAATTGGGGCCATCAAGGCTTTGACAAGGTTAGATTATTTAACAAGATTTACCGAAGGTACCGCGGAGGTCACCTAATATTAGTACAAATCTAAAATTTAAGCCAATTGTTTCATAAGAACTAATTATACAAGAGGTAATTGTTTTCTTAGTATATACATATGTAAATACTAACGTATTGGATTAATTTTCTATTATTCCTAGTACCTTTTGGGGATTAATTAGATGTGTCACATGTCAAAGTTTAACTGTGATCAAATTGATTTTCGTTATCAAGACATGATTACTTTCCGAATCTGGATCATACAGTATTACTACGTGGACAGTCTCGGTTTGCTATTAAATATAAACCGCATGATAGACATTTTAAGATACAAAGTGTGGCAACTGGCGACTTATTTTGTTAAACAGTTCTGCGTTCGAGATGATGTAACTACTTCCATCTAGTACGGAATTTTGTAATGATTTAAATTGCAAATCGTCGTCAGGGTTTTGTATCAAACTCTTACTAGCCAAATGAAATTATACCCCGAAATTATATAATTATATTATATTAAAGATTTACGTCTTACATACACATGAAGCGCTTCTTAAATTGATGATTGCACAAGTTTTTGAACAAATGTCAAGATTTATCCATTTAACTGATTGTAATTTGATTCGGTTTAGTATGCATGGCTTTCTTGTGATTTTAAAATTTAAATGCCGAAATTAACCGTCTGCCTTGGTATTGCATTATAACACCACGTTGCAAGATAGAAATACATACTGATAAATTTGACAAATTCTACTATTCAAATTACACAGAGAAAGAAGTAACTATTCAATATAAATAAAGGTAACCTCAACACACATAGTTGCAAGCTGAGCCAATGTAGGTAATAGCCACCCATCTTCGTTTTTCCGTGTCTGATTTCTCTATAGTTAAATTGTTAAATGCTTTTTGAATGCGCGAGGAAATACATGTATTTAGAAGTACCATTCTCATCAAATAGTAAATTTATCAAAGCATTTAATTACTTTACTAGATGGCAAATGCAACAACGGCTGAAGTACACAAAATTCTGAGAAAAACTAGAAGTAGCTCATGGGGAGTGGTATCAAAACTATTAAATGCTGTGATAACCCCGAACATGCTGTAGACAGGAAAAGTCCTTGAAGGGTCCTGGCGGGCAGGATGAAAACTCAATTGAACATGTTTTTTTCCAATTTGAAATTCAATCTAGGCACAAAAGGTTTCTAAGTAATATACCACGAAAATAATCTCATTAGTCTCTGTAATAACTTAAATGAGAAAAATTTTCATTCGTTCAACAATTTTATATAGAATAGTAAAAATGTCATATGAAGGATAGTAACTAATATCTAAATGTTAGTATTGACACAGAAATGTAAATTGTTATTCTCTCTTTTACTTTATCTTTTACATTATATATCTCAGGAAATATCTATGTATTTATGATTTGTGTATGGGTTGCTGACCCGAGACGCAATGAATCAATAATCAATCAAATACTTTTTGACGTGTTCGGAGAAAACTCCGCCGGGGATTTTTACGCCGAGATTTGTACACCGCGAAAACTCCGCGGGAGTTATTTGCGCCGCGGTGGAGATTATTACGCGGAGATTCTTACACGGAGAAAATTCAGCCGGAAATTTTTACGCCACGTGAAAGAAATATACCCGGAGAAAATCACTTCGGAGATTATTATGCTACATTTTAAACTACATCCGAATAAAAACAATTTAACTGCCAAGGGTAATATTTTCAGTAGAGTATTGTGAGACACTGCCAGTACATATAAATCGTGTTAGCGAATTCTAAAATGCCAAGTGAGAGAAAATTCCGCTGGAGATTTTTACGCGGAGTAATTATTATCTGTATGACATGAATTTTATTGTTATACAAATGCTTTTTCGAAACAGTAGTCATAAAATGCACTTGGTAACATACAACCAAACGCACGATGACAGCATCCATAAAGCACTAGAGGAAGGAATTGTGAATTACGCTGCTGGAAAGAGTGATAAAGAATTTTATTCATTAAGAATTTGCTATGAGATTTTCATGCATTTGTCAGCGTTGTACCGCCTTTAGTGATTTGTTGTAATCAATGACAATATATAAATTATAGAAAGTAAAGAGTCGTTAAATGCAGTCCTGGGCTGAAATTTTATTTGTTAAAGTCATCTCATCTTTGACCTTTATGGTCATCTTCATGACATTTATTTATTGTGTTACCCAATCGTTATGGTTGGTATTATGAATTTAAAGAATTCGCTGGCACAATTTGTACTGGCAGTGTTTCACAATATTGTATTGAAAATATTAACCTGGACAGTTAAATTGCTTTTCCGGATGTAATTCAAAATGCAGCGTAATAATCTCCGGCGAAATTTCCTCCGCGTAATAATCTCCACACGGGCGTAATAATCTCCAGCGGAGTTTTCTCTGCGTAAATAACTCCGCGTAAAAATCCCCGGCGGAGTTTTCTCGTAACTCCCTTTTTGAAGCCGCCTGTCTTCATCCTCATTTGTTGGAGTTTTAGAATCAACTTTAGGTCGTACCGGTTTTCAGTTCGGACTAATCACTGGAATAAATTTATTATCCACTCGACCAATTCTCTGTTTGACAATTCTTTGGCTCACCAATCTTTACTACGACGAGCGTATATGTTGCAACATTTTATCTACGAATTATTTAAAGCACAAGCTAATTGATCTATGTGTAAATGCACCTACTCCGAATATTTTCTTAGTTGGATCATGGAAAGATTTGAAACTAAGGTACCTGTGTGTGTGTGAGTAGATATTCTGTATACTTTGTTTTTACACTCTAGTTTTCAAACATACCGAAGTTTGTAAAGTTTTTGTGAACCAAAAAAAAGGGTTCACAAGATATTTTCCTCTTTGCTTTTAATTTATTATATTCTCGTAGAAAATCCATCTGGAGTGCGACGTTAGGGTCTACCGAAAGTTCGGTATATTATTATTAGGCTCTCGTGCGAAAATCAAACGTAGGACGTAAGCGCTAACGTAAGCGCTAAAATTTTCCCTTTGCGTTTACGTTGAATCAAAAATATATCGTTTGGGACTGTGCGTTTGTCGGCGGACGGGAAACCTGAGACGGCAGCCATTTTATTATTAATGAAGGTCGCAATCTCAAGATTCCCCAACCATGATTATTTGTTGCTCTTTTTGATATTTTTCCTTTTTCTTCCTTCAAAACTTAAGTATTTACTGAAATAATTACAACAGAAATTAACATTTGTACTTAATTATTATTTAAAAACGTAATGTTTATGGTGTTAGCAGTAAATTACAAGTATTTTGAACGTTTTTTCTTTCTGTACATCAAGTTACGTCAACTTTCAGATTCGTCAGAATTATTGTTCTAATTCATTTAGTAGTAGTTTTATTCTTGAACTGAAATTATTTTAATGGGTAAAAACAATGCAATACTATAAAACAAATTTCTATTTCGCATTAATTTCATTAACATAATATCCGATGAGCTTTAGTGGCTTTCGCTTCTATTGCTTTTAGATCAATATATTTTTAGTCCATGATTGCAAATTAATTTAAATAGAACCACAACACTATTCTGGTGAATTTAAAAGTTTTAATAATATAATACATAATTTATGTAAGTAAAAATTAAATCGTGAACATAATATGCGAAACGAATAAATAAAGTAAGCACCTGTAATTACTGCTAGCACCGTGAACATTACATAAATTCTGTAATTTATTAAACACGCATGATAATGTTTGTTAATATAATGTTTTTACAATTCTGGTCTGGCCAGAGATGCGCAAAAGAAATAGCCTTCCTTCAAGCCTTCGAAGGCCAAAATGCAGTAAAAATTTCCCCTTCGACATGTCGTAGAATGAAGCCCTCTAAAAAATCTGCCTTCCTTCACCCTCCCTTCCAAAATACATTCACTCATTTTTGCATTCAGCCTTCTTCTAAAAACAGCCTTCCTTCTATTATAAACAACAACCCGCATAAAAATGTTTTGTACGAACAGGATTAAGTACAGTAAAGAAAGCGGGCACAATTTGTCAGTTGTGAGTTCACGAACTGGCTGCATTGTTGCGCTAGCAGCAAAACGTCGTTGCATATGCTATGCTTTCGAGTTATAGATATTTCGTGTACCTGGAAGCCTTCATGGCCTTAGAGGGGTAATATTTAGGAGCCCTTCCTTCACAATCCTTCACTGCTAGTTTTTGTGAAGGCTTCCTTCAGCCTTCAGAAAAATTAGATATTCCCAACCTTCCATTCCTTATGCAACGTTAAGAAAGTTACCTTTCCGCCTTCAAGGAAGCCTCTTGGAAGGCTAGCCTTCGAAGGCTGCGCATCTCTGGGTCTGGCTGATTTATCAGGCACAAATCCAAATTGATCATTGAAACTATTAAAAATTACACACGTAAAAACATCACCAACGGGTTTTTAATATGAACTGTACCAATTCTGAAAGGCAATTTTTTTCTTGCCGTAACACAAATTTCTAGCACATTGACAGTTAATAATTAAGTGCTTAAGTATTCATTTGTAGTTATCGTGCTGAGAACGCTAAATGAGACAATTTAGCGTTCGAGTTAGCGTTTACGTCCAAACTGGAATGTATTACGCAAAGAGGAAGTGGCGTCACGTGGGAAGAAGTCTCGGCGCGAAGTCAAATTTAACATTCTTCGGTAAAATCGCAAACAGCCTAATGTATAAGCAGTTTACGTATTGAATCGCCTTTTCAAAATGTTTGTGTACATATACACAATAGCGGTAGTTTTCTGTATCGGCGTGTAGAAAAACTAGTTGTTTTGTTAATTTATTGATGACGTTGATAATTTTGTTGTCGATTTTAGGGTGGCGTCAGCCCCGTAGTAAAATAGCCTTGTCCGTACGTCCGCGTGTCCTTCTGTACTATGGTTAAGAACTACTGGACCGATTTCATTGAAAATTTGTATGGGCATTACTTGTGTCAACCTTAAGCCTTTGGAGGGAAAAATTCCCGAAACAATTGAAATTTGTTTCACTCTAAAGTATAACAATTTATTATTTCCTTATAACAATATTATAACGACACCACAAACTGTGCCGTTGGGGTATCGTTATAAGGAGAGTCGAATGTATTACATGATCCTAAACTACACAAAATGGCCTACCACGCGTCCTACTTTGACGACGGTGGTTAACGCCGCGTTATTATTAAAATTTTATTAAAATATCGCGTAGCGATGATTTTTAGCTTCATAAATATTTCGACTTCTATTTCTACATTCTGCACTATTGTCCGTCAAATAATTAACGTCTCTCTCGTTTCACATAATTAATTGGAATCCCGGACTCCATTGAACACCTGTCCAAAGTGACCCGACATTGGCCCTTTGTTTTTGACCTAAAATTAGGTTAAAAAATATTGTGGCTCCAGTTGCAATGAGTTGCACACGATTCCATTTTAATGAAATTGATTATAGAAATTCAATAGTTGTTTATTTCAACACACATTTTTTCAAGATACAGTTTTAACGTAGGAAATGTTCTGGGCTTTCCAGGTTGCTATCTCACATGTCTCTACGTTAAGAGTTGTTTCTATGAGCCTTAAACAAAGTTGGCAAGGTAGTGAGAAATTTAGTCTAAAAAACGAACGACGAAACTGACAAAAATCCAAAAAAGGAAGAATTTTGTTTTTGTTATCTTTTCGTGGAAGAGTTGACCGTTGTAAAAATATTTTAAAACTCTAATCTTGTTACAGTTTTAATGAAAATTCATTAGCGTGGTATGGAACACAAATGGAGCTTCAGTACCCAAGAATGTGAGACATGGTAATTTATTATTCCAAAAGATTTTCATCAGAATCAAGAATTTTCTCTTTATTTAAACCTTTCCTGAGTTGACGAGTGGCATTGATGTGAGTGGAAATCTCTTATATTACCTTTTTATTACAAATAAAATCTAATACGTTGTCTAAATCCCGAATTATTTCTAGAAATGTGCAGGCTTTGTCAAATCCCGAAAACTTGAAATCTGGAATTCTAAATTCAAAAGAATTTTTCATATTTCTCCAAAAAGGAAAAGATGCAGCAGTGGCATAATTATTGTTTTACTACGTACGTTATTTAAAATAATTTATTTAATCAATTGTCAGTATAGGTATACATAAATTTAAGTCGATTTTTTTAACTAGACGCAAAAATTTGGACTTTATTCCAATTCCTTAACCGCTGTCGATAGTTTCAGGGCTAGCATATATGCATAGCAGGATGAAAGAAATATTGAAAAATCTGTTGAAACGTTTTGCGAAAACATGTGGAGCTAGAAATTTTTTTATCATTACTCCTTCCACATTTAATATGAACCAGTTGTATGTACTCTGTGAAAAACTTCCTGTCAACCTGTGTTTAAACTTTACCCTTTATTTTTGTGCTTACCGCTAACTGTAGCTATTGAAAAAAGCCCAAGCGACAGGTATTAAAACATCAGTCATATCTACATACATACGTCTCACTCAATTTTTAAAGACTTGTACACACCTATGTAAGGTCACACAGCTGACTGTGAGCATGAAGCAAAGCAGTAAAATCCTTCACGCTTTGGAATTTAAGCTAAAAAGTTGTGCTCAACATCGAAAAAAAACATAAATACCGTGGTAAACTCACAAATACCAATTACTAACAGCTAATAGAGAAGATACTTCTGGATCACAAAAACACCATTACCAAAAGCTCAGTCAAGGGATCTCATAGCCCAGAGCTCATATACTCCAGTTATCACTGAGGAAGTACAACTATTTACAGAAGTTTGCATAATATGCACGCATTTGGAGAGAACAGAACAAGTCAAGAAACCCACAAAAACTTGGATTGAATTAGTGAGGTAGTTTCTACACGTGTAATTATTGTGCACTGAGGAATATCAACAGAGATCAGTCACGTCATGGCGTCACGCCACTCTGAGCACGAAAATAACTCCCAGACGAAGAGATGACTTGACGTGTCCGTGACTTCTCCACATTTGCAGGAGAAAAGACTCCTTTAATGTTATTTAATTTTACCGTCAAAATTTAATGTAGTTTCTTTCCCCCTAAATCTCGCTTCCGTTCCTCATGTATGAAATTACATACAATCAAATCTGCTGAAATGCATGTTCTTTAGCTGCAATGGATGTATGTCGTCCGTAATTACGACACACATTCGAGCATTTGCAGGAAAGCATGGGATTGTAAAAATACCGTCCCACAGTCTCATTCGCAAGCAAAAACGTTTGTTACAGCTCTCTGAATTGTCGTTGTCGGAAATTCCTCGAAGCATAATTATACGCACAAATTAACAGTAAAGGAAAACAACGGGTGTATCCCACTTCCCGTTTACTTTATAACATTAAAAAGTTTCACGTGTAGTATAGTGATACCATTTCATAGCTTGTATATATCCGTATTGTGGCTTGCATTTATTTGCAAGATTGCAAGTAAAACAATGGGAATTGCACTTCCTATGTGGAAGCTTCATTCCCGTTTCTTCCTATGTAAGTACTTCTTGAGGTTTATTTGTACTTTGTATTATTTTAATTCCATCAATGCTAAGGAAGAAGCAACTCCTTTGACGCCTTGAGTCAGTCCTACATTTCTGTCTACGATTCTTCACTCTTTATCCCTCAACCTCTTTCAAGTTTACATGTTCAAAACTTTGATGGTCCTGTACTTGAGATCCTACAAAGGAATTGTACATTGGAATGTACTACTAAAATTGTGCTCCGAGATTTTTAAAAGTGCAATAATTAATACTTTAGTAAATAACTAAGATAAAAATTATTTGAAAATTAAGAATATATCATACCCACGAACCTTTAAGAATTTTTATGAGGGAGTGGGTCATTAAATAACAATCGAAGTTTCCACGTGCTGTAGTTGTACAAAAAAAATGTGAGAAATAATTTAAAAAACAAGTGGGGTTATCCCGTGGAAGCTGGATAATTGGAAAATGTTGTCATTTCCAGCTCGAATTATTAGTTCGAAGCAATTACTCATACCAATTGCTTATGGAGGGGTTACTTGCTCATTGTGCTATTACTTCCTTGTAGCATTTGTTGACTCACAGAGGTTCCTCTCGGAGGCTGGAGCTTATGCTACAAATGCCTCAAAAACAGAGCAAATCCAAATGGGATTGAGTACTTCCAGGTACTCAGAATTTTTGCTCCGGATTGACTCCCCAGCGGATGACAAAGAGACGGATCGTTTAAATTTGAATCCTAAGAACTTAATAGCAACAAGAACAAATTACTCTCAGGATGGTTCCAGTTGGTTTGATAATTTATCACCGTTTTTTTACCCGTGGTCAGATGATGAGGCTTGTGAAATGTATTCGGTCCGATTTGCAAAGAAGAAAACTTTCAAACCTCGGTATGTGAATTATATTTCCTTTCTAAATACAAGGGAAATTCTAGTATAAAAATTGCTACAAAATTTAATATAATATGTACATAAGATATATATAATTATATATATAAATAATTATATATAATATTCGAATCAAATATTTTATCAGTTACTCTTTTATTTCGGCTAGGAGAGGGGAGGGGAGAAAATATATATGAAAAACCCTGTACATGTAATTTGTATGTTAATTAAAATTATGCCTGCTCATGGAAACAAAAAATAGATATATGTTTTCAAGGAATCAGGAATTAGTCAAGGTGTGAACTTCTCATTGAAAGATGGTTCTGGAGACAAAGCATATTTGTTATCACGGATGTCTCATGGAACACTGACTGTGAGATATGTAATTACCAAGAGTAGTATAAAAATACAAATGAATGATCTGGCTGTCTTGAAACGATATTTGTGAGCATGGTTGCAGAACTTATAGCTACCAAAAATAAAAAGGGAAATACCTACTTTTCTGTTGCATTGTAAGATACTCATTCTTGTTACTTTATCAATATGACATTGTTTACACGCTTGTAGTTATGTGTTATAATTTCAGACGGAAACACATTACTGTAGCCACATGCACAGACAAATTATAATGATGGGTGTACTCAATAGGCACCACAAAACATTATTCCCAGTAAAAGCCTTATTACGGACACATGCATCATGTCAGTAGTGTCCCCACAAGAGCCATTTTAAGGCTACTGACCTACCTATAGCCCTCATAATGACCACACATTTGCTATACATGTAACAGTAACTTATGGTAGAACCTTGAGAAGAACCTCAAGGGCTACTTGAAGACAATAACACCCTTCAAAATTTTGGAATTAAAATACTGGTCTATTTTGCGGTTAAGTATATTAGAATAAATTGAAGAGGCAAAATGGCATACGTGTACATGCTTTTGTATAGCACTTAGAACATTTTTTCCTCTTCAGCGACGATATACTGCTGTAATGTTCAAAAAATTTCGTTATTGAATATCATACAAAACTTGGAGTTTTGATTGTCAAAATAGAATTATTGGAAATATGCGACCCCAGAATATTGTGAGTTAACCTGAGTTTGGAAGGGCACCACTGACCTATATTTGTATTCTGCTTTAATTTCCACAGAGCACTAGTAAGCTATCCTGGGAGCGGGAATTCCTGGGCGAGATACTTGCTGGAAGGGAGTGGTGGAGTATTTACAGGAAGTATATTCGGTGATCGCAAATTATACCATTTGGGTTTATTGGGGGAGTTACGATCACCTAACGATGGGAGCACTATTGTGCAGAAAACACATCATGATGCCCTCTCCACTATTTCAAAAAATCCACGGGCTCAACTGGCTCACACGAAATTGACGGAATTGATGTTCGGCTATCGAGGGATTCTCCTCCTACGAAACCCCTTCGATGCTTTGCGTTCTTATTGGAATTACATCCACACAAATGACCACAAGGGTCATGCTTCACAAACTCAATTTTCGGTATCAAGTAAGGTCCCTTCAAACAACAGTAGTATTAGGAATCACATGAAATTTTAAATGATTATTCTTCTAAAGTACTGCGTTAGACTTTCATCTGCAAATTCACATTTTCAATACGTTATTTAAATTCCTTACCTTTCCCTACATGCACTTTAAATGCTCAGGATGCATACAAGCAGTTTCTGTATATAAATGGAGGGAGAGCTCCAGTAAACAGAAAAAGTCTCTTATTGCAAAAAAGGCGTCTTTCAGTGCAGGGCTCTTGTAAAGCCTTTACAGGGTTAAATGGATGCTTTTATTTTTGTGGGAAAACTTTCAGTATTTTGTTATTTGGTATTTGGGGAATTTAATTATTGTTACTAATTATATTTCCAAGAATGGTTGGAAGTAGAAACTAATTTCATTCATTTATCTTTTCAACTTTACAGAATGGAAGGAATTTGTTGAGGACGGTGCTAAAAAATGGTCACATCTTGTAGAAGTTTGGTTGGAGAAATCTGTAGACTTCATAATTGTTCAATTCGAAGAGCTTCAGTTGAATCCCAGGAAGGAAATAACCCGCATGCTCGAGTATGTGTCTCTCCCTGTGAATGATAAAAGAATGGACTGTGTTCTGTCACATCTGGAAGGTCCTTTTCACCGACCAATGTCTAGTAATCAAAGGCGTGAATTGACCTATATTAGAAATAACTCACATCTCTACCTCGTTGTTGAGGAGAATATAGAACATGTAAATCGCTTGTTTGCTCTCAATAACATTGATCTGCGACTTAATTACACTTGCATCGAATGAGCTTACATCTCAAGGGATAACTTACCAGTCCTCGTTTCCAAGTCACAAGTCTTTTCGTCGTGTATCGTAAAAAGTACGGGTTGCAACAAAATAATTGCGTTCAGCCTCCCTCTACCCCCTAGCCCGTAAAAAAACTATGATTCAAAATCTGTGATTGGATCACGTTCAAGCAACCTATGTATGTTTAAGATTTATAAAAGAAATTGTAATATTTTTTGTATGTTTCACATGTTTCGCATTGTTCTGTATGGGGTAAGGGCAGACACAGGTTCCTTTTGATATACTTACAAATGTCCAAATAATTTATTACGTTTAGATTATTCACTGTAATTAATTTAGGGAAACGCTTGCAAATAAACGTTACTATTTTTTACAAATTTTAATCCTCGCAAGAATTTGTATTGATTTTTTTCACTGCCCTAGAGACTTTTCCCGACCTTATATCGATACAAGTTCGTGTCTCTGCATGTTCAAAATATTTTTGTGAACATGGATTTTAAAATTTGTTGATATTATTTGAAGGCTTTATTCATTGGTTGGAAGAAGGAACGCCTTTTTTTAAAAAAATGTCATTTGACGGCGTGAAGGAAGAAATGTTTTTGAATATCTCGGAAATAAATTACATAATAATACAAATAGACATAATTAAATGAGTCCTTTTTTCACTAACAGACGGAACTTACGCCACATGATATGTCTATATGTCTATATGCATGTCTCATGTTTTTGAGTAATATTTGCTTCCGAGGGTCTTTCACGTTGAGGAGCTTTGTACTTCTGGACTTGAGTCACGCCATTAAAAATATTTGGAACAAATTTCATTTTCAACCAAGCTCCGATTCTTCCATCTTTGTTTGAGGTACTAAATGTTTGGATTTCCTTACATAAGACTAAAAAAAATTATAACATATAAGGATTGCATATAAAATTACCTAATGGGTGTATTTCAAATCATTACAATAATTTTCGGGTTAATTTAGGTTGTGAAGAGTGAATCTAAAGTGTATTTAATTACTAGTGCGAAGCTGATTTACCATTTACCACTTTGTGGATAAATATTGCTTCACTCTTTTTTGGCCTGTCTCTAAGCTATTAAACATGGTGAACTCATGTTGCTCTCGTTTGAATGTCGTCAAATTGTTTTTTATTGTAGAATTTTAAAATTTTTGAAAAAAATCAGAACATATCAAAATTTCGGTTTTCTCAAAAAATTTCTGACTTTGCTCCATTTCCCTGAGCACCGTATTCACAGTTTTGAGCTAAAGAGGGGGGACAAATTTTGGAAAATCTGGAAGAAATTTTACTACAAACTGTGGGGAGTCGAATATTTTTTTTTATCGTTGCCCCTTATTTGGGCAAGGGAGACAAAAGTGCTTTGAGGCACCCAGTACATTGCAATTGTGTATTAGGCCGCACTTATGCTATGCCGGTTACACGGGTCAAATGACATTTGATCCGAATATATTGTCCGACACTGGGAGGTAAAATCCTTGATGATATTGCATTACGAATTTTGTGTGCAATGAGAGTCCCTATTTTGACAGCCATGGTATGCATGGAGAACCATTCTCATGAGGTAATTCAAATGACTTACAGTGACAATCTCTAGATCAAAATTCATTCATATTGCTTATAAAGTTCAGTTCGTTTATAGAAGTTCAGATAAAATAATAAAGGAACATACACAATAAACATAATAAGACAGACCAATTTTAATTATCTGCTCGCAAGTAAAAAGAATATCAGACTGGACGACCATTTTTCAAAAGCTTGCATCAGAACTTCTCAATTCAAACCGGCTGATAAAAAAAAATATAAAAAAATGCCCTAACAATTTTAATTTGATATTTGTCAACCTGGTTGACGATTGCCAATTCGATCCAAGAATTTTTCGGCCGGCTTTAATTATTACGACTTACAACTCGAATTATTTTATTTTCAAGTGAACACTGATTGACTGATTTTGTCACTTTTTAAAACTCCCTCTTCATTCCTTCCTTACTACAGTAGTAGCTTATCAATGTAGATTAATATTAGTATCAGTGCTGTCCCCTTTTCAAGTAATAATTCCTTTGGGTTCTCATTTCCATGCCATTCTAATCCTAAGATTCCTCCTATCTGGCTTCATAATAAACGAGGGGTACTATATTAACGTGTATGCAACTGCATACACTATAAGAAAAATACATACATCATCCGTGAAGTTGAAGTGACAAAGATTTGTGATTTTCAGTTATAAACATATGTATAGATACATGATGTCTCACTAAAAGCTTACATATAACTGACTACTTCCAACGTTCCAACACATCCTTCAATATATGTTCGCTTAATTCATTTCACTTTCATTTGAAAATGCATGCAATTCATTTTAAATCTTTACCGGCGATATTTTCACTTACAAATGGACTTCACTGCTAATGTCCTTTAACTGTTTTACGTGTGTATTTGTAAACTTGTTGATTTTGGTGGTTAAGGGTAGCAAGATGGCAGAATGCGGTTAGCAGGAAAAGAGAGCATTGGTACAAAACTGGACATGACAGCGACAAAAAGTAAGATAGAGAATGCTGTCCACACAAATATAGACCTGCATTTTACGTTTGAGTGTTCCGTTGTGTTTTCCAAATCATGTCATTTTTAATAAATCGTACCAAAAATAAGCTAATTAAAAAATATATACATAATTTAAATAAATAAAAATTTCATATCAATTCACCGACTGAGGATAATGACACACATGTGTGTGTAATGACTTCAAGCATATTACAACAAGGTCATGTCTGAGAGCTCACAATGGTAGAGATCTAATCAAGATAAACAATATGACAGGACTCACTTCCATACAGCTCCATAACCTCTTAATTCAGGTAATTACCTACATGTAAATTAATAAAGGGAAGGTAGTAATATTTTGGCAAATTTCAGTGGGAAATAGAGACCGGAGTTACTCAATAAAACAAGAGCCTTAATATCATTAGTACAAAATAATGACGAGGGGTGATGATTTGATTTCCCAAAATTTACAAGAGGGACTTTAACATATTATTCCATCAAAGAGACAAGTAACCATGTACTGTACATGTAATTCAATATGGTGTTGAATATCTTATGTATAGAATAAATTATAAAAGTACAATATCTAGTACATACAGTTTATACTAGAAATGGCTTACATACTAATATATCCAAGAGCTGGCCCTTCCTCTCAATATGATCAAGTACCTACGTACATAAGGCATAACCATACATATACGGGTCAGGAATTAGTAGACAAGTTACAGGGAGATGGGAAAACTTACAGTTGGTCAAATAAATATAGGAATGAACTTATGAGCAAAACAGTTTAGCTCATAGTACGCCCATCCCAAAAAATGTTACACACGCCATAAGTCATCTCACAATTATAATCCCATTGTGTGAGGACTATCTGATCCGACCTCAAAAGTATTTGGGAGCAACTCTCGTAGCTCTTCTATAATTTCCGGAAACCTCACCCCATTCAGAATTGTAATCTTCTCCAAGTGACCGAGACAATCACGAACTTCTTGAACGGATAATTGTCCATTCTGGAACAGCCGACAAACCCATGGCAAATAAATGATATGTTCAGTATGTAAACAATAATATAATGCACTAATAACATACAAATAAAAATATTAAATTTGTAATAATTTTGAAAAACTTTTACCCATTGGAACGTGAATGCTCTCAACGAAGGAATTTTCGACAAGCAGTGAAGTATCATATAATTGCTAACAAAATCCTCCGTCTGTGAGGTAAGAACAAGCTTCTCCATCTCTGTAAAAAAGTCCACAAAAGTATACGTCCCATCAAAGGAAATCACCAACCAAATCGAACACAGTATCTTCGATATCAAAGTCACGTAACTACTAATAAAAAAAATCATTTGACATTCTTACTTGAAAAGCTGGTAACTGAGCATTGTCGTGGGATCCGCTGCATGTCTAAACCATACTCCAAATAATCCGACACTATTTTTGTACTCATCCCAGACAATGAACTAAAACTGCAAATCCCGTCCAACCAAAGTTCCTGCAAATCCGGGAATGCATTATAAATGGCCAGGAAATGGTGGGATTTTATTGCTGTAATTTTGAGCTTGAAGGTAGTTAGGTTAGGAAATTGATCCTTCGTATAGTCCATTAGAATATAAAAATCCCTCGAAATAGAATCCAAATCTATCTCCACTATCTTCACTTTTGTATGCGGATAGAATCCAGACTTTGGTAAAAACATTTGGACTTCATCCGAAATAAACAATTTAACCGACTCAAGTATTGGGAACCTCTGTGGGGAAAAAAGACAGAATTCATCACTCCAGTCGTAAAAACAAACATGCTTTAATTTTGGTAACACTGGAAATCGTGTTAGGGGGAGGAAACTTATTTGAAGATCCTCTATAGTGGGGGCCAATTTCTTGAGTAACAACACCAATTTTTCGGAGTACAAGATAACTTCGTCAGGTTCAGCCACGAGTCGGAGGAACTTCAAGCTTGGCATGACACAAGACCCTATAAATCCCCAAATTCGCTGTTCCATGCTCCCAGGCAAAAACAGGTCTACTAGAACAACATGCTTCAGTCTCTCCGGAGTTAGGACCATTGTCAGGATCGCAGAGTCTGTAGTTTTAATTTGAATCCGCTCGAAATTCCATACTTGATCTAATGCCTTCTGCATCACTTCCTTATGCACGCAATGAGTATCACAATCATCTTCAACTTTAAGGAGCTCCTGCCTCCGGGACAACATCAATGTGAGTGAGTTGGTTTGACGAGTGTCCTTCAAGAATATCTCCGTCATGGTCTGCCCTTTAGTTTCAAATAAAGCTCCGATCTTCCTCAGGTTCAAAGGAATCACATCCGGAATGACTATCCTCAAACTGGTAATGGTAACATTGGGGAGGTTAGTTATGCTGGTAAAGGACTCATCCGATAGACTTGAGACTTCCACATGGAAATTCTGGAATGGGGAAGGCAAGGGGGAAACTCTCCCGTTCAAAAGTAAATCCTTAAATTGTCGGACCCGATCCAAATCTTCCTCATACAGTCTCACCAATGAAAGGGTTCGTAGAGCAGCTGAGGCTTCTTCGTTCCATAATTTGCAAACGAGTCGACACGTTTTAATAAGATTTATATCCCGAGTGTTCTTGATAAAGACGGCACATACCTGTAGAAAGGGGCAGACCCATTATTAAATCCTGTAGTATTTAATTATTGTAGTAATAATTATTATAAACTTACCAAAGACGGCATTTCGACACGTTTTTCTTTCTTGAGATAAATATAAACACGTGCTTCATCCTCATGGGCGGGTTGAGTTACTGGAGGACTTTCCGTGTCTGGCTGACCTTCAGTGGGGCCAGTAAGCTTCAAAAACCTCAAGACAGATTCCATTACCTTATCTATTGTGATTTTTCAATTTGAGTAAAAGGATTAAATTTCTAGTCACCTTGTAAATACTTTACTATTTTGTAAAATTCTAATAGCATATTTTGTAGCGTGTGTGTGTATAAATTGCTGATTGGAGTGGAGGAGTGACTATTGATGTGGGTTTAAAACTTTGAGTCTAAAATGTAATCACTGGTTTAACAGCCAGACCTTTGCAAGTAATGTAAATAATCACCTTTTACATTTTACGCCAGTAATCGTAAGCGTCAGGCGATAAATGTCATTTGTATTTATAAACAAAGTTGTCCTGGACTTTGGAGATCGCTGTAATATATGTTAATGCTAATTTTAGTTACCTCTCACGCAGAATTTGGTTTCTCAATGAGTTCTAATAATTATTGCATAACATGATTAGCGAGAAGTTGAGAAAGTTTTGAAGGTCATATTCAAAGAATTCCTTTAACATTTAATAACCTATAACGGCCAGATCTTGCATGAAAAATGCCAATATCATAACTTCCTACATATTTTCCTGGTTTTCGCTCCAGGGGCCTATTTCACCAATTCAACTCTTCACTTTTCAATTTTCATTTTTCACTTTGCGATAAACGCAGAGTGAAAAGTGCGGAGCAAATCTCAAATCAAACTCATCAACTTTGCATTTAAAGTGTGGAGTGCAAATTTTCAAACCGTAACCATCTAGTCTAAACATACAATGGTGAGCGCCAAATGGAATATTTAAGTTATATCATATTGCCTCACGAAGTCCCAGAAGATCTCGTTGCCCCCATTCGTTTTATTCTGGATCATGGTTGGTGAGTAGTTTAAACTATTTCAGTTTAGTTTTTTTTGACAGAACGACAAACAATTGATTTGCTGACACCATGCATGTCAGCAACACCATGATACTGATCCCCATTACCCAGCATGTGCAACGCTATTAGTAACTGCTGCTCCGGAGACATTGCATTATTCATATTTGTTCTGTGCTTCAAAAATCGTCCTACTCTTTCTAGAATTTACTCTACTTAGGAGGAACTCATTCGGAAATTTTCTTTAAAAAATAATGTATTTCCGATGGTAAAGTTAATGCGGGTTCGATAAACTCTGAGGGCATAAGTAGTGTCATCTTCTTCTTCGTCATTTTGACTTGTCTAAAATATTTAAAAAATAATGTAAATTAGTATTGTGTTAAAATAAATTTACGTTTTTATAAACAAATATTAACAAATGATAGTATGCTACGTACCTTATTGTTATGACAGAATTTCGGAGAACGAAATCAACTTAGTTTAAGTTTAGATTGGAATTTTGAGTAAGTACAACAGGATAAAAAATGTTTGTGTAGCCGTGTAAGTTGACAAACTACATGTATGTAATGCTACATGTACCAAGTGCAAAAGGTGGAGACCGTTTGCATTCGTTTTATGAAAATTTGCAAAACTCTGCACTTTTGCACTTTCCCGGCGAATATTGTGAAACGTAAATAGCAAAATCCGGTGTGAAAAATTGCTACTTTGCATTTTGCAATCGACAAATGCAAAGTGAAATGGTGGAACAAAAACTTTTCAAAAACAAATGAAAAGTGAAAATTGAGAAGTGAAGAGCGCTTGGTGAAATAGGCCCCAGGTGCTGAATTCCTCGCAAACATCCCATGAATTATTGTGGTTATTTTTACAGGTCTTTTCTGAGAAATTAACGTAAATGTACATGCTGGGATACTCAAAATGAAATCGAAAAACTCGCAAAAGCTAGTTCGACTCAGAGACGGTCATATTTATAATAATTCGTATACAAATAATTATAATTACATATCTACGAAATATATAACTTCATATTTTCTATTTTTTTGATAGCTTATGTTATTATTTCGATATAATGTTATGCACTTTTTATTTATTACAATGTTTTCATACAGTCAACTAATTATATTTAATTGAATAATTTAGCAGCTGGCTGGAGTGGAAAGTGAGAATACAAAATAGGCTAAATTTGCTAAATAAATACCTATACCTACATATGTATATAGATTGTAGATATACAAGCCCAAAAATTAAATCAGAGTTTGCACGACAAAATTATACTGTAAACCATTAAGTGGAGTTAAGTACCATCTGGCTCAACTTTCACCACCACAATTTTAGAAAGCGATTCCTGAATTACTTTCTCCCTTCTGGTGTGTGTAACAACCGCAAGACAAATTAATTACGCTCGAAATTTAATACGATATTGATACTGATAAAATGGATATACTTTCCTATCTGGTAGACGGCACTAATTACATACCTGGTATGATTATGCTGGTTCACACTAGTGCATCGCATGGGTACGGGTAGTACCTGAGTATTTGGGTACAGGTACAGGTCCAGGTCCGAAATGGGTACTCTGTTTAAGTACCCAAACTGAATGGGTACTTTATGGGTACTAGCTATATGTACCCAAATTTTGGGTACAAAACCAGGTGTTGGGTACAGGTACAAACTTGGAACTTTTTGGGTTGTACCTGACAGGAACAGGTACAAGCTTTCATTATACCTGGACCTGACAAACTAATACCTGAAAATGTGGGTACTTTTACAAACAGAAATCCATCTTAAGAGGCATCTAGTGTAGTATGTGACTCTCTCTCCGACCTACAGGTTTATTTTGATATTCAGCTTTTTTTGAGGATTTCATCGCAATTTTTGAAAAAGCATGCGTTTATGCAATAGAGATGGTTGACTTAGCACAATGCACCAGCAATAAGTACATGTAACTACAAATTCCACGTGTGATTCAGTAAAAATGGTGTTAAATGATATTGTGGTTATGGAGGATGACCTAGAAGTGGAAGATTTAATTGGACATGGCAATACCTAAGATGGTATAGAAGTTATAGTTCCATTTAGATGTCTAGTATTGCAAAAATTATGACGAGGCAGACTTTTGTCTAGCTTGTAACTGCTGCGATGTAAATCATCGAATGGCATCATGTTGAATCGTTTACAGTAATTTTTTTAAAGTACCTGATTGGGTACAGGTACGTAGGAAAATGTTTCAGGTACAGGTCCATATATTGGGTATATTTTGGGTACGGGTAAAATTCAGGTACAGGTGCGCACTACTTGCAAAATAATCAGGTCCAGGTACCAACATTTATTTAATGGGTACTTTTATTCAGATACGGGTTTGGGTACGATTTTTGCAGGTACCCACTATTTGGGTCCAGGTTCAGGTCCAGGTACAGCATTTTTGTACCCATGCGATGCACTGGTTCACACTACATCAAGATCCGTTTCTACTACCAGGAAAAATACCTGGTACGTTACATTTGTACCAGACACTTACTGAACCAGGAATATAGTTGGTATTAATTTTTTTGAAACTGGTGTTGACTATGAGGATTCCTGTAAAAGAAACCAGGTATATTTTCACTCCACCGAGAATATACTTGGTATTAATTTTTTTGAAACTGGTGTTGACTGTGATCATTCCCGTAAGGGAAACCTATATTTTCACTCCACCGAGAATATACTTGGTACTACTTGAAGAAAAACTGGTGCTGACAATGAGGAATCACGATACTTCCACCAAGTATAAAACTGCTAGTAACAGTGAGGATTGACAAGAAAACATGGCTTCCGAGGGTAGCTATGTAGGCCAAAAATAACCGCAAAGTACATTTCAATCAACAAGATCAATGGAAAAGTACCCAAGCAAAATGGCAGGGTCGTTTCAACGTGTAACAATTAAGTTTACACAAATACTAATTAAGGGAATCAACATGACCGTAGATGACATAGCCGAAAACTTATTCTGCAGTGGACGTCCCGAAGCCCAAAACACATCCTGGGGTATCCTTCCCCAAAAAAGTAATTCGGTGTACTTGGCACGTAGTGCCAAGTTAATAGATAATTTGTCGTGTGAACCCACAACTTGTTAATTCTGGCAAAGAGCTACCACGTGTGCACCCTGCTACTTCCATAAATTCTTCCTATATAACCTATTTCTTCCACAGATTAAATTCCTCGTCGAGAACATACTCTATCATTTACCTTATTATTCCATTACATTAAGATATCACCCTCCGAGGGTCTGTTTCGTGTTGGTGGTCGTTTCGGACACTGAGGGTTAGGTTAGTTCGATTGGAAAGGAGCGCGGGCACTGCGATGGCCCCGAAGGGGCAAGGTTATTAAGGACAAGGTCAATAGTTACACTTGGGGCTCAAAACATTGTCTTATTTACTTGTAGGTGGTTTTATTAATGCTACCAAAGGTATTCGCCTATCTTATAATTATGTAAATTTTCCTGGAAGATCATTTTTAAACCCTGCTGAATCTTAAATCCCTGCAGAGAAGTTGTTAACGATTTCGAAAATCCCTGTTTATAAAAACAAATCAACCGAAAGGTGCAAATCTCTGTTGACAAAAAAATTCGCCCCCCCACTTTTACTTTCCCTGTCAGAATTGTTTTGCCCTGGGAAGAATCTTCCCGTCTTCCCACAAAAATTCGACTCCTGCTTGTGGGCTAATTGTAGGGTGCAAGTATAGGGTTCTGTACGAGTAGGATAATTTCATTATCCAAACATTTAACGATAATTACTGGGCACATCCTATCCTATCCAAAATGTTGGACGAATAAAATATTTTATCCGAAATTTATCAGATAATTTTCGGGTAGGATGCAACATCCGAAAATTTTGGATACAAATCTTCCATTAACTCATTCAAAACCAGATGTCTCGGGATTGGTCTCGTGTGAGACCAAAATTTGGTAATAATAAAAATTTTTATCAAGAGGTGGCTAACTTTGGATATCTGTGGATAATAGGTGGATTATCTGAATCACTCATCACACTTCTCATCCAAACCGTTCGAATATTTGCAATGATGTAATCTTATCCTATTTGTCAGGTTTCCGAATTGGTATCCGATCCGTTGGATAAGTTTTGGATCGTTGTATTTACCCTATACATGCCCGTGTACGAAATACAACTTGATTAATGAAGTTGAACTGATAAATTATTTGCTCAAAACTTGAATTTCACTTGAATAAATATTAGTAAATACTTGGATGCAAGATATACACAATGATGTACGAGTGCCTTACTCTTGAATTGAGTGCTGAAGTGATTATTGACTGACGTTATAGGCAGTAATAGGTCAATTTTATTTTTGAATAGAAATAGAAAACACTGCGGGAGTTTATCTGTGATTGACAAATTGCGTAAATAACGCAAGGAAATTATTGCGTGGGAGTTCTTTTATTGTTTATTGCAAATGCAATTGAACCTAATGACGTGCAAGCTAATTCTCTGTTTACAAGTTCAAAAAAATCATGCGTAGTTTTTTTAAACCCAACTGAATTTACAGCTACTTATCTCAATGGTTCTATGTTCAATAACAACTTGAGACTAATTTATGGCAAATAACGTTTGAAGTTTTACATAAGTAGGACTCCCATAGGATAAAATTTTTATTTTTTAGTTATACACTAAGTTTCAACAAAATTACTATTTTAAATATCTCTTGATAATGTTTTCTGCTAGAAAATAGTACAGAAACTCCGGTCGGATTTGTATTTTGAAAATAGCCTCTTATGTATACAATTATTAAGGAAGCCATTAGGCATAATCATATCTTAAAGATGATAAAAAAATACAGTAATCGTAAAAATATTTAAAGCAGAAAGAGCTTCCGCCAACCCGTAAGTATCTTGTGCAACAGAGTTTCTTGAATTAATTTCTAAAGGGTTTCTATTTACAATTTAGCTCTCGTCCAAAACTACAGGCGTGCATCCGCTCATACATACATACATACATCATACATTAAGCACATATAATATAATCAAGACGCAAGGTAAAGTTCCAGCAACCTCTACGTATTTTAATATCCTAAAAGCAGGAAATTGCCAGGAACAAGCAAAGACTTCCGAATACATCAGCACAGGAGTCTACTGTTAAATTAAAATTCACTTATCATTCAACTCCGTATACGAAAACCCTGGAAAATTGGTGGGTGGTTCCAAAATATCATGCTAGTTACAGAATTTTTACATGATTTCTGTGCAAACGACATTGATGCCATTTTCCATGGCGGACCACCAGAAAAACATTTTTATATGAAAATTAAAAAGGTTCCCAACTTCCAGTACTATCAAAAACTACAAGCCTTCCACCAGTAACTGAAACACTAACACCAAAGTGAATTCCTTCCGGTATAATTTCTGCCTTAAAATTAACTCTTACTTTCAAGATGCATCCCCCAAATAACCCTCACTCCCGGAAACAAAACATTGCTGCAATAAGGAGGTTTTACCAAACCGGATATATAATACATCTGAGACATAACAGTGACTTTAATTTACTGAACTCATAAATGTTGTCCATATAAAGTAATGTATTTAAATTTTTTGATTTCAGTAAGTAATATCTTTAGAGTTACTGGTCTCTTTATTCAATGAACATTAAAATAATTAAATGATCAGAAAGCATTCAAAGCAGAAACAAATAAGGCAGATATTAAAAAGCTCCAGTAAAGCTTTTCCATTTACATTCCTGTGAATGTCTCAGAGAATATCACCAATCGGTGCATTCTAAAGCAATGATATTTTTAAATATCCATAATAAAATTATTAAAGATTTTAGATTTATTCAAAATGTCTTGAAAATCCCTTGGTGGTTTAATGCTAATAGAGACTGAAATAACAATCTTTTCTAGTTATACAAACCATACTACCGTTCAGACATAAACGATGAAAATGTAACACCACAGTACTGAAATATTTATTTTAATGGATCAATAGGTAGTGAATTATTCTTTTAAATTATCTATCAAAATTATGAATAAGACTAGAAAAATACAAGAATACAAAACATTGTCCATTGATTTTCTGGGCAAATCTAACGCCACTGAAGAGGCAAAATGGCCTACTTGCACATGTTTTTGTACAGCACTTACACCATGTTGCGTCCTCAGCAATGATATGTACATAGGTACACTCTTGTGCAGACCTTTGCTTTTTCTCCAAAATACAGGTCCTAATACAGCCACTAAAATAATAATCCTATTACTACTACAGAGATGTTTTACAAACTGGATACACATTAATTCCCATGCATTACTCTAATAGAACGAAAATACAGAATATATATATATGTATATATAGATATATATCCTGGCATTTTTAAATTCAGATAATGCATAAATGCTGTCCGTCATGAATAATCCTCTCAGCTTCAATCAATATCTATAATTGTGTTGGTGCTTTTAACATTTTAATTCGGCTATTCAATAAATATTTAAAACATTATTACATTTTGTAATTGTGTATTAAATGTACGATGAAATAAAGCAGGTTTATTACATACGTCTCTTTACAGTGTTTGTATTTGCACAGCTGCACAAAGGGCTCAAGGCGTTGAGGTCCGAAGTGATTATTTACATTTTAAACACAAGATAATTATTAAAGATTTTAGAAATGTCTTCCCACATTTTGAAAATCCGTTGGTTGATATCTCGATTGGGAAATTTTTATAGGGACCGAAATAACAATCTGTTCTACTTGTACATATTACCCTTCTCACTAAAGTTCGCAACATGGATCCGGGCAGCCCCATATCATTACAGCATGGAGACAGAGACAAGGATGTTGGAAGTTCGGTCTCGTAAGGATTTATTTCTTTGGATGTTTTTCCATACTTGCATTACGTTGCGTCTCATAATATTATACAGCATTCCAGGAAGACATCCCGAGTTTACCTTTTCATTCAATAGCAACGCTCAGAATACTGTGGATTTAATACTTTACACTGGTTTTACCCCTGTATTTTTCACGTTTTACATGTACATGTTTACTGTCATTACTAAACATTCTTTAATGATTTGCTTCATCAACTCGTACAATAACTTTGATAAAGAGTTCGGAGGTGAGTAGTTTACATTTGTATGAGATCTTGCTAAGATTATGAAATTGACAATTCACAATGCGACAATCATATTAATTTGTTACCTCAATTTCAAGAAATAAAATAAAATGTACTTTAAGTTTATGTACGACTACTGTACAGTGTGCTTCATATCCTTCTTCCTTTCCCCCTATATTACATAAGGGACCAACAAATAAATTATATGATTGTCCACTTTATACAGTCGACTCTCTTTATAACGACATCAATAAATCTCCCAAAAAGTGACGTAATAAGGGAACGACGTTTTGGAGGCACATCATATAAATAACGGTTTAGTTCCAAACTTTTCGTTTTTAGTTAAATTGGAGTCTCGCTTCATTTAAGTAGCAATACTATATGTCTATGTAGAAAGAATAAAAAAGGTTAATATTAATAAATAAATAATATTTTTCGAAGTTTCTCACGAAACAAACACCTACAAAAACAACAAACGTCAGGATTGAATAAAGTGTTTTCTGAATCTCAAAAAGACACTTCTCAGAACAATTTCAAAAGTTTTTAACCAGTGAAAATTGTAATTCTCTTAAAACGATGAATGCCAGTTCTTTACTGGATGCGAAAATAAATCTAAAAGCTTGAAAATGCGGATTTTCCTGGATGGGGCTTAATCAATGTCGTTAACCACGCTTGCACATATATTTAAAATAACACGTTCCTTCCAGTATTTTATAACGTCGCGCATTATAAGCCAATGGAATTATAGTGAAACTGAAGAATAAAAATAGCTTCAAAATTACAGCACCAGTATGTTATTTAGCTAGGTTTGACGCGTTGTAACGTCAACATGACGTTATAAGGGTACGCTTTTCAACCTACGGCTACACAAAAAGCGACTTTATAAAGGAACTGACGTTATAACGAGTGACGCTATAAAGGTAGAAATTATCATATAATGTAGCTTGGGAGGAACCCTGGATGACTTAATAGGGAGAGTGACTCTATAGGGGGAGACGCTATAAGGAGAGTCGACTGTAAATAGTAAATTCTTTTACAGACTTCGAGAGTTGAGTCCAAGTTGGAATGTTTTACGGAATTGGAATTTAGTTGCTGATTATGTACTTCACCCCAAATATTTTCTCAATCATTTTATTTCCACTCACTTGTAGCAACTTTACCTCACAATTTTAGGGTTTGTATTCAGAAATTTTTGACTAATGTTAGACTCAAATTGGCTATAAATGCAACTGTACGAAATAATTTCTAAAACGTTTTACCATCCAAGAAAAAAATTGCAAGATCATTTTCTCACTTTTGCTCCTGAACACTGCTGCGCACAAGTTCAAGTAGACCATGAGTATTTCAATTCATGGTCAAGTTCGGGTCATGGTCAAGCTAAAAAATAATTATAACTTGAGCATTCAAGTCATGGTCAGGATATGTATAAACTTGACCATAATACTTGAAGTCAAGTAAGCGTCATGGTCAGGCTGGAGAATATTACTTGAGTGTCAAGTCATGTTCATGGTCAAGTCTGATAATGTAAAAACTTGACCATGAACCATGAGTATTTCATGTGCAGATTCAAGTAAAATAAAGTTGCGCAACAAGTTTCAACTCATGCTCGGCAGGCAAATTTGACTGCAATTAAATTTGTTACCTGTTTTAACATCTTGCGTTAATAGAATTTGCTTCAATGAATAAGATTCTTTGATAAATATTTTTCAAATGAAATTTCGTTTTGTTGATAATTATCTTACATACTATTTACAATTTTGAGACCATGTGAAAACAAGATACTGAATTAGTTTAGCCATATACATGTATACACAGTGAATTTCCTATATAGTGGTTTCCTCTCGGACAGCATATCCTTTAGATTAACATGGATAAATATTCCCTTGTACTACACTTTCATTATGTAGTAGTAAAATACAATTGTCATTCCCATACATGGGCAGGTATTTTTTCATCCCTTGGGAACCACTATGTAGTAAATTCACTATACATGAGCATATATGTATATGTATTGTTCGGGTCAAGCCATGATCAAGCCATGGTCAAGTCATGGTCAAGTCAAGTGCAATTTTGGTTGTACATGATCATGTTCAAGTGACGTAAAAAGTACTTGATTACTTGACCATGAAATTTCAAGTAATTTCCTGAACATGAATCGCCATGGTTCAAGATCGTATCAAAAAAATACTTGACTTTCATGGTCAAGTCAAGTTCATGGTCAAATCTGGAATTTACTTGACTTGAGCGCAGCACTGCTCCTGAAGTTAAATTTCCCCAGCTCTTTATTATTTCGGGTCAATTCCCCAGTTCTCAACGTACAGATCTGCTGAATAGCTAGGTAGCTAATAATATTTTCTAAAAATGATCCTGCAAAGATATTTAAGTAAACATTTGGTGTCAAAATTTATTATGACTTCAGATTGATCCAGGTCAAAATCGAATCCAGGCTGAAATATACATTAGAAAATTTATACAAAGTGGGGGAAACAAATAATTTATGGGTTGCTCCCTTATGTGGGATAGGTGAAAGAAAATGGATATTAAAAATTCCATATATTTCCACATATAGTGTCCTTCGTTGGAGTGTCATCAATCCTGCTGTATTTCACCAGGCAGTATTTACTCGCACAGTTGATCGCGACCATCGGAGGAACGGCCATCTATGGATCAGCGATCACAATGGCAATAATTATGTACATATTTCCGAAATCCACATTTCCCTTGTCCTTCTTCTTCTGTGGCCTTGAAAACTCCTGTTACTACCCTATTGCTTGGACAGTAATCTCCTTACTAGTTGATACATGGTGGTTAATCTACACTCTAATGTCTATATTTTTTTACCTGTCACAACTATTGCTACCAGCATTTGGCATTCTGGTCAGTATCGAACATCTTAGGTAAAAGTCTTGCAATATTTATTAATTTTTGTCTGCAGTAACACAGAAGTAAAACTCCACGCTTGCTTTTACCATATTTGTTTACACTTATTACAAGGAGGGTTAAACAATTATGACAATGCAAAATTGATGTTTCTCACAAATGATAAAGCAAGACATAATTAGTTATATACAGTACCTATAATTATATGTATGTTACACTTTCAGAAGTCATTTAAGAACCCCACGGGAGTGGAAGGAAGCCCAGAAAATTTATTCACAACTTCAGATTTTCATGTTGCTTTTTAATCATATCTGTAATCCATTTTTGAGTCCAGTATTTCAATCTGTATTTCTGCTGGTAGTAGTTTTACTAACTGTTGCATTCACTACATTCTATAAACTCGGAATTCGTCTAGGTTATTTATACCTCGCATTTCCATTATTAATATTTATGAGTTTTGGCATTGCATTTGCTATGCTTAAGTATAGCTCCCAGATCCGAGCCGCTTCTAGATTATTCCTCGAAGCCTCAAAACAGGAGTTTCACAAAAATAAAAAATTATGTGTATGTCCATTTGAGAGATCTGAGATGAGCCTTACCATGAGTGGCAGGTCTCTGAAGCAAGCACAACTGTATGTTCAAATCGGAAGCTTTTATAGAATCGGGGAAGGGGCCTGTTTACGGTTTTTTCAAGCCGTCATTGACAGCATTGTCATCGTTCATTTAACTTTCTTGAAACCATAAAATACAGTTTCCCTAAATCAGTAATTTTTAGTTAATTCCTTCTAAACTATACATATACACTGTATATTCCTAATTTTAAGAGCTTTCCAGGAAGATGTCCAGCGTCCAATGTTCAATTAAAAATGCGGACACTACGAGTAACGCCGTCTACGACAATATTTGGGTTCTAATTATTGTAATTGATACACACTGATTTTACGCAACTGAAAAAATTAATAGCGTCCACTATTAAGTATCATTTCACGTCGTATTGATGTGACCTTCTTTTGTAATCTTCTTTGTGTAAGTATTTTATAAAAACTGGAATTTTACTTAAAATATTAGTTAATACTCGGTTGCAAGTTATACACAATTATGTCCGGGTGCCTTCGGCTTAACTTGAGTGCTGGCGTGATGATTGACTGCCGTTAGACAGTAATATGACAATTTTATTTTCGTTTGGAGGTTATCTGTGTTTGACAAATTGTGTAAATGACGCAGGGAAATTACTTCGTGTAAGCTATGCTATGTTTACAAGTTAAAAAAAAAACTATGGTTATTTTTATACCCAACTGAATTTACAGGTAATTACTAGCTCTTATCTCAATGTTTCTGCGTTCAATAACAACTTTATTATTAATACAAAAGTATTTATGTACGTAGGATATGGCTCGCAGTCCCGCAGGTTACAATCACACTATTAAATTTTAACAAAATCTTGATGATTGAACTGAACGTTTTCTGCTCGGATATCGTATCTGTACACGAGAAACTCCGTTTGACCATGGATTTCAAGATCAATAGATTTTTATCGTAATGGAAGAACATTTCGATTCGATTTTCGCAAATTTATTTCTAAAGGATTCCTATTTAGCTCTCGTCCAAAACTACATGCGCTCATCCGCTCATACATCACATCTGTCTTTACATACATATAAGCAAGCCGGTCGGTCAAGTATTTAGTTTTTATGTATGCATTCAAGCATGCAAACTATACAGAGATGGTACTCACAACCCACATCACATAAATTCAGGATTTTTAGGTATTCCTCCAGTTCCAGTAACCTTTATACAATTTCAGGAAGAAGAGACGACTTCCGAATACATCAACACATGAGACTACTGTTAAATTAAAATTCACTTATCGTTCAACTCCGTATGTATACGCAAACCCGGGAAAATTCGTGGGTGGTCCCAAAATGTGATGCTATTTACAAAAATTGTACATGATTTTGCACGTTCGAAACGTTGCTGAGAATAAAATATAATCCTTGTGTTAAAAAGTGAATCTCTGATCTAATATATTATATATATTTTACTTCGCGTCTTTAACTAATTATAAAAAATACCTAAAACTACTACTCTTGCACCAATAATTGGAAAATTAAAACCGAAGTGAATTCCTTCCAGTAAAATTCCTTCCTTAAAATGATTTTTTACGCTGTAGCCGTGGTTTTCCTAGTTGCCGCAATGCTTTCGGTGTAAGTTCCGTGGATATGTAATTTTGTTGTACGGATTAGATTGTGTGTACATACATGAAATATCTAAGTATAGGTGAATTTTGTGGTATTTATTTTCTGTAAAGTTATAAATTATAATTTTAGCTATCCAACTGAAATTGAACGAGGGCGAGCCGTTCGAATTCGACTGAACGGGCAAGGAAGATAGAAACTACCCGCATCCCAATAAATGCACCCAATATGTAGCATGTGTAGGTGAAACCAACAAATATGAGCAGGTGTGTGCACTTAATCATGACGGAGAACCCCTTCACTACGTCCGAGACTCCGGTCCAGTGCCAAGAGAATCCAGATAAGATTATCCTGAAGTGGCCAATTGTGACCGTTGTAGTACTCGTATAAATTATAGTTTCATTCAATTTTTTATGTGAATTCTTGCATTTAAATTAATCTCAGTAAGCACATAATGTCATTACCTGAGTTCATTTTATAACTGCAGAGGATGATATGGATGATGCGCCGTTTACTTCAGTTTATAGCATCTTTGAGGGAATGTATTAAAGAGAACGCGAAATATTGTTTTGATTCCTCAATTAAAACACTTGCCTAAATCAAACGAATGTCAATATTTACTTGTGCATACATTTTGTTCCCCATGAGCTTAAAAATCTACGTATAGATGGTCATTGGTTATACGTTTAGATACCTTATACGTATAGGTGATAATGCGTTCAGACACCTTATACGTTTAGCTGATTATGCATAAAACTATGCGTTTAGCTGTCATACGTTTAGTCACATGAATTTAGCTAAGATACCCTAAAAAAGGGAAATCTCTGAAGTATATTTTCTATTTCTATAAGCATACCGGTCTTTAACGAAAAACATATGACATATGCAATGTAGTCACTGCAGAAAGGTATAAATTAGCTGAACTATTCGTCCATTAAAACATTAGCTTTTGTATGCAGCCTTGGTAAAAAAAGTGTGATGTAGGATAGGCTGGTCCATTCGGGCGTTATAAAATTGGCATATATTTAGGGTGTCTGTTTAAATGTGGGAAGCGTATAGGATTGGCTGGTGTATTTGGATACCTTTGAATGCTGCAATTACAGTGAATGACACGATCCATGTGATGACTCCCAACATTCCTTGATTATTTCCCTCACACTATAGTTTCCAATGAAATTCATGCTATTACTATTACCAGGCACTCCGGAACAAGGGGGGACAGGAGGGTCATTGTCCCTCCCAAAAAACGTCAGGGAGGGACATTCTATTCTACTGTCCCCCCACACTTTTCAAGAATCAAATAACCCTTTTCCTGTTAAGACTGCAATAAAGCTTCAATTATTTTTAAAAATCCAGCACAAATTACTATTAGTTGCATTTAAAAATCTGGAAACAACCTATTTCTTTCAAACAAAAATGTTTACACCGTATTGCAGAGCATCTTTTTCATACTGGTTTATCCATACTTGTGGAGATTGGTTCATCTAGGTAACTACCAAAATTGAGCTGTGAAAGTTGTCGGTCAAGGAATTACAGGATTTCTTTCTATCTGCCATTCTTTGCTATTATTGACCTTTTTGAATATTGTTTGCCGCTACCTTTGATGAACATTTTGACCTCCCCTTACCTGGTCTGGATCAAAAGTTTGAACAATTTGAAACCTTTGCTTATAACGTTTTTCCAAATTCAAGCCATACTAATAAATATGTTCCAAAATGACGGACCAGACAGTTAATACCATTCCTGTGATATGAGCATAACGGACAATTCGGTCGAAGCAGTCGAGATTTTTTCGCGCTGATAATATTGAAAAAATACAACAGTATTATTATTAACCAAAGAAGTTTATTTCTGGATATTAATAATTATTACCATTTAATATACTTTGTTTCGTGAAACATTTACTTATAAGAATTCACCTCCACTTTTGTCCAAATGGTCTGGTTCAACGGATGGAACAGGACATGCACTTCTAAACCCTTAAATCTACGGGAGAATGTTCCTTGGACTAAAATGGTGGAACAGGTCTAGCGGAATGGTCCTACGCTTAGACCAGACCAGATCAAAAATCAAGGAACAGATCGAACCATTCCAGCAACTAATTCAGTCTATTTAAAATCTATAAAATTTTGTTAGTGTCTAGTGTTTGTACGAATCGTTTCTAACGTATGAGAATGAATTGGTGCCTTTTGCAGAAGCTTGTTCTTTTAAAGCAAAAAAATCTGGAGGATCCAGATTTTGCATGCTTATAAGGTAGCTAACGAAAAAAATGTAACCTTATATGTACATACATACGTTTGGATGTGGCCACTAGCAAAATAACTGAAACTAATTTAAAAAAGTTGCCCCCCCCACTTTGTTGGACGTTCCGGAGTGCCTGACTATTACCGTATGAGTAGTTATCAAAGTCAGGGAAACAAACGGTTACCTAGATCAGCCCTGAACGAAATGCATGAACGACTGGATATTACGTGTAAGATACCTGGATTCAGTATATGTATTACGCTTATTGATGGTGATCAACAAGCTCTGACGCCATTTCCAAAAAACTGTGTAAATCCCATTCTGCCTCTTTAAATCATTATTAATGGAGTATGTACAGATATCCCCACACGTTTAACGTACCTAACCAGAGTATGTTGTTGCCAAATTCTAGTTGCAGAGTTAACATCCGGAATTTTGAGAACATTGCGATGTTCTAATTAACTGTTAATGTTTTTTTCAGCTTGAAATTTAATAAATAATATGACATTTATCAGAGCCTACCGTCTATTAGCATTCATTGACTGTTTATGCCAAAGGTGTCCGCCTATCCTACATATAGGCCTATTTGTAGGCTATTTATAGGGTGCGAGGATTTTATTAAAGAGGCTTGTAGGCAAAATAGGGTGCAAGAATATACACTTAAAACCTAGCCTACAAAATAGGTAGGCTCAGCCTTCATAGAATTATAGGCATATATGTAGGCTATTGAAGCACATCATTTTCATTTAATGGTATATGGAACGGGCAAAATGACAATTTAAAGAATAGTTATCCGCGACTGGTATTTGCAGATTGTATACCACTGAAATAATAATTGCGTTTGAACATAATTCAAATTTCAAACACGATTTACTGAGATATTTTGTCAGTCAGCTTATAGATTTCCGTTGTCATAATTGTCTTATTGTTCAGCTGACTTTGAAAATGTTTCTTGCGGTATTTAATTTGTGAAATCTTAAGTATGGCATCCCTCTTGACCAACGTTGTAAAATTTAGGCACTATTTCAGGAGCAATCCAAAGCGAGATCGACACTGTTCCGCTCTTAGGGACTTTGGCCATTAAGGTGACTAAACTATTTTATTCCGATTCGATTGACTTGAGAAATTGATTTTAATTAGAGTGGAATGCCCTTATATAGTCTGTCAATAACGAAAAGCATATAAAATGTAGGGTGTAGAATTGGTTGATCTAATTTGTCAATGAAATGTAGGCAAATATGTAGGCTTGGTGCTCCCCATATAGGAAGGATGTAGGATAGGCTTGCCTATTCTGCAGTTAAAATGTAGGCATATATGTAGGCTTGGTTCAAATTTTATAAATAGGAAGGATATAGGATAGGGTGAGTCATTTGGACACCTTTGGTTTATGTTTTACAATATTTTAAAATACCAGAAGATTTCTACGCTTATTAACTCTGGGAAGCTAATTTCTGAAAATATAATTACGTCAACAGATACTGTATATAGAATTGTATTAGCCTCAGCCAATACAATCCGTAATTAAGTTAATGTATTTCCATTCTCAATTCATTATGTTACATTCTGGTTGTTATTTAAACATTTTAATTTCAGATTTAATTACATCAAGGTCTTAACACAGCGATCAATTTGGTTTTAAGCAGAAATGTCATTATCAGAGGTGAATTTAAAGGCTGGAATTCCCTGCCGGGGAAAACTAAATTTAGAGCCAGGGTAAACTTTTACTTTATTATTCCAACACTGGAAATAATTAAGATTTAAACCATATTTCTATATATATTCTATTTCTATAGGAATGGTCACGATCAGTTGCTACCCATGATGTTTTCATTAATTAGCAACACAAGACAAGAACTATTATGTGATATCAATGATTGTCTACACAAATTCATACTAATTCATACAATTTCAAACCCAGTACACACTTAGATAAATTATTTTCTAAAAAGCCAAAAAATGAGTATCTACAATTACAGTGAAAAGTCGAATGATCGTCATACGATATCAAACGGTATTTTAGTTTAATGTTTTTAGGAAGAAAAACCGAGCATACTGTGTTAATCCCGAATGCAAATAATGTAATTAAGGCTTCGAAGAAGTTACTAATGGGGTCTGCGCTGGATATGATTATTTGAGCTATATAAACTTGATTATCCTAAAAGATTTCATTCAGCCACAACAGTTCTACGCAACTCCACCTCATCAGCAACCTTGAATATTAGAATAATCGTGTATTGAGAAGATCACCATGAAGATTTTTGTAAGATTTGAATTATTTGACTGAAATTGAGTCTGGGAACTTTAATGAAAAATTTTACACTTATACATTTTTAAGAGACTAATAAGTTTTTCCTTCCATAGTATATGATTTTTGCCTTAACGCTCCTGGTCTGCTCCGCAGTGGTGAAGGCCGATGCTGGAAAATTTGTTCCAGTCCAAGCCTCTGAGATTGCTCAAAATAAGCAGGTATCAACAAGTTTTCAAACAGTTTTTACAGCAAATTGTTGGATTTGTTTCATTTACTTCCAATTGAACAATTTTATTCTTCTATTAATTTTTTCAGGAAGGGGAGGTTCGGGAGGGACGCTATGGAAGTTATGGTGGTTATGGAATGGGTTACTATCACCACCATCACCATCATCACCATCACCATCACCACCACGACTACTGCCGCAACTGAGGCCCTGGTTTGATGACCCTTGAGACTGAGAATGTAATTGGAATATATGGCAAAAGGTGTAAACGCAGGAGCGTACAATTACATCTAAATACTGAACTTAGACTGGTTCTAATATTCTACTAAAGCACAATAATTGGAAACTGTTTGTAATTCATGAAGAATTTGTACAATTGGCTTTCAAAATAAAACCTTTCATCTAAAAATAAAAATCGAACAATGTTACAATCATCGCGCCTACTAAAGCTAATGAAGCTTTAAACGAGAAAAGAACGTGATGAAGATGGTATAATGGCTACATTAAATGGCAACATTGCTGAGAGCAGTTTTATTAATTATTTACATATGCAAACTTTGTAAAATAACTGAAAAATTTTTAAACTGAAGTACGAATTGCAGGATGTTACAATACAAAAATTAGTTGCCTCACAAAGAAATTAATTTTTCTTAATTTGTATTGGATTCAGGCCTAAAAGCTTTACCGGGTCACAGGTCACATGTATACAAAAACACAATATAGGAACTAAACCTTTAGCAAATTTTCAGCAAATGGATATTTTAACATAACAATGATTTTAAAAAATAAGTAATGTATACCATTTGGGGTGTATGATAAGTTCTGCGGCAATTGTTTTGAAAACGCTAGTTGGCGTTACTGTAAACTGATTGTGAGTAGATTTAATTGTAACAGTGGGTAAAACTGCAACCAATCTGTTGATCATTGCATATTTTTTTGACAACAGATGTGTATAATTCCATATGAACAGAGTAGGAAAGGATGGTCATTTTGTGCAGTATAATTACCTGTATCAGCACTGACGATGCACAATAAACCGGAACAAGTTGAGACTGCAAGGAAATGAGCTAGATACATTTTTATCGAATGAACAATTCACATATTTAAACGCAATGTGGCACAAGGGAAAGTCAGGGTACGAAAAGCAACTTGTCTAGAATTATTTATGTGTAATAAAATATTGCGTACATTATTTTAGATCTTATAGATTTTATTTAACCGGAACCATCAATTAGTCTAATTTGCAATTACAGTGATCTGCAACGAGTAATTATTATTTTGTACCTTTAAAGAAAATGAATTAACGCAAAGCAATTGAAAGCATTACGTAACAGTATCCCGGGAATAGTAGATATAGGCGAACAAATAACATATGGCAAATCAACGAATCTAGTAAAGATCGCATTAGTCAATTCTACGAATCCCATTTGAAATGACACGTCCATCATTACCTATTATTACCCCAGTAAATATACTTATTTCGTTATCTGGGACCTGTTTGGTAGCTCGCTGATTGGACTTGAAATTTTCCAAATACAGCAAAGGGCATTATACTTTTGAAATTTCAATAAAAACTAAAGCTTTTAAAGTATTCTTTCAATCAAAATACCGTGACAAATTTTGAGAAACAAATGAAGGAAATTGGGAAATGCAATATTTACATATTTTGCCTCTACTCCTTCTACGGACAGATGAGGGAAACGTTCTGCATTCTGTAAATACTTACAATGGAGCTAACCCAACTGCCCGACTCCGATTATTATGTATGAGGTATCATTGAAAAGCTCTAGTCGAGGGCTTTTCAATGGTACACTTGCTTATTCGAAGTGAGCCTTGGTTTTCCCGCAAATCAAGGCTAAATAACTGCATGGTCCAATAAGTACAAAATATTTTCCCTTGGAACCAAATGGTAATGAATGGCGCAATGGATAGTGTGCTCTGCACAGTTCCCTCAAGGGAGGTCGCGCCGGGGTTAGAGAACGGGATGGCATCCACGTGGATACGATTTCCTTTTTGACTTTTTCCAGTACTTTTTCATGGTTTTGAAAGTATTATTCGATGTTAATCTTTCTGGTTCATTTTTGTACTCATGAATCAAATTTTATTCATTAACAGGATCATTGTGTCAATGTACTGCTATTCCCTTCAATTATAATCAATATTATAAATAAATCCTATATTAATTTTTCGTTGTGATGTTTACTATTTTCAGCAAATTACAGTACATACAGTGCCGACAAAAATAAATTAGTATTGTAGACCCGACTTTTATTTAAATTATTCAAATAATTCAGAAAATTGACTCATTGAAAATGGCCATATTAAAGTATGAAATTTGAATAATGAGTACAAAAATGAACCAGAAAGATTAACATCGAATAATACTTTCAAAACCATGAAAAAGTATTGAAAAAAGTCAAAAAGGAAATCGCATCCACGTGGATGCGATCTCGTTTTCTAACCCCGGCGCGAGCTCCCTTGAGGGATCTGTGCAGAGCACATTATCCATTGTGCCATTCATTACCACTTGGTTCCAAGGGAAAATATTTTGTACTTATTGGACCATGCAGTTATTTCGCCTTGATTTGCGGGAAAACCAAGGCTCACTTCGAGTAAGCAAGTGTACCGTTGAAAAGCCCTCGACTAGAGCTTTTCAATGATACCTCATCAGAGCTATGCAGTATTTTCAAATACAGTATTTTAAAATACGTATTTTCAGACCGCAAAGTATTTTGTATTTTGTATTTCAAAGTTGGTAAGCAGTTAGCAAGTATTTTGTACTTAGTATTTTGAGAGCCAGGAAGTACAAAAGTATTTGGTATTTACTTACTCTCAATGAAATATGAAATGTAATTCAAATAAAGTATTTTGCTCAAAATACTTTTCGGTAGCATTATTTCTGATTTTGACACTGTATGTAGCTTATACGATGTGCAATGTCTATGAAAATTCCATTTTACACATTGGAATAACATACGTTGGAATGAATCCCTTGGCTACATCAAACATGTTCACATTCTCGAAACTGTACATCGTAGTTGAAGAGGTGAAATGGTCTACGTGCGCATGGTTTTTACAGCACAGACCATTTTGCCTCTTCAACAAAGATATTTAAGATACGCCGAAGACGAATACCTACTCGATTTAATTTTCAGTAACTAGCACCTTTTTATAATAATTATTCCAAAAATACATTTATTTACTAATAAATAAAAATTTCATATTAATCTGTTACTTCATTAACAGTCAAAACGACTTAAAATATAATTATAATGGACTGATCTATTCGGCAACCGTTAAACAATTTGTTACTACACATGTCTTATATGCAGTCTTTGAAGTGACTGTTTTAAAATGTTTGTTCTAGAAATCGAAAATAGTGATGATTGGGTGAGAATTTTAAGAAAAGTATTGTATTTAAAATACAGTATTTTGTATTTGAGTATTTTAAATTTTCTACCAAGTACTGTATTTTTATTTGTATTTTAACAATGTAACCTGAGGTATTTTACTTTGTATTTTGTATTTTCCATATTTTAATTCAGGTATTTTATTTTGTATTTTGGCATCGAAGACCAAGTATTTTGCATAGCTCTGTACCTCATACATAATAATCGGAGTCGGGCAGTTGGGGTAGTTCCATTGTTAGTATGTACATGTGTGGCATACTAAAAGACGTGATACCATCAAGTAATTACATTTGCTTTAAAGATCTTCACCTAGTCCGTTCTACTTTTGATTTTTAATGCACTTCTGTAAGTAAATGTTTAAAGAATCCGCAAGTAAATTTGGTGTCTAATCGAAAACGCTGCCAGTTTTTTCTACTCGTCAATAAAAATATTCAATAACAAATACCTATCTCTCTTGTATCATGTTATCCATTCCCATTGCTTGCTCATCAATACATATGACAACTGTTGTGGGAGAACTTGCGATAGGCCCTTCGGGGCCACACAGTGACGTCACTCTTTTCTAGTCGAACTAACCTAACCTGAACCGAAACATAGCCCGAAGCGACGGGTTATGTTTCCGATTACCCAAATTCTGATTCACCGCCAAAGTTTTCGTTAAATTATTACCAAGTTTGGTTCTGGTGAAATCAAAATATAGTTGGTGAAACCTGCGTGATTCCTTGTTGTCGGCACCAGTTCCAGAAAAATTATTACCACCTACATACTTTGCTGGTACATTTGAAATATACTCCGTACAACTTACGTGATCTGTCACTGTAACCACCAGGTTGTCTTCAATTACTTAATACCAACTACAGAAGTAAATAGTTTCCCCCGCAATAGGCGCTATGGTAGTCCATACATCTAGAACGCGCGAATATTTGATTCTTACCATCACGGTCACTTTTTCTATCCACTTGTTCAAATTACAATTATTATTGTTAGAAGAGTGAATTAGGATAACGGCAATAAATTTTTAATTATTGTTTTTCGATCAAATGCGATTGTTTTATTTTAGATCTGGGAAAGGTTACAAATTTCTAAATACTAACCTGCTTTAATTTTACAAAACTTATTTTTTTTACGATTTGAAAATTCACGAATTAGTCAATGAGACATTCATAACAGTATAATTGAATTTACTTTACTGTAATATTACATTTAGCCGCCATTACAATATTTTTCCGAGATTTCAAGCAAGACAATCTACCATGAGACATTTTACCATGAGCTTCATTTCCCTTAGTAGCCGTGGGGACGGTGATGGTGCCAATCGCCACCTCCACCATAGCGTCTACCGTCCCGAACTTCCCCTTGCTGAAAACATTTAAAGATAAATAAGTTGCTATCTCAAATATGTGTTGCGCATGATTTTTAAAAATTATCATAATTATATGACCACTTGTTGCAGTACCTGCTTATTTTCAGCCTTCTCAGAGGTTTTTGTTGGAAGAATTTTTCCAGCATTGACGCTGGAAACTGCAGAGCTGACCAGGAGCATCAAAGCGAAAATCACGTACTGTAAGGACAAAATATTAGTTTGTTATGAAGGAGTACATGCGAAAGTTCAATAATTTTACAAAACCAAGTTTAAAGCATATTAGTTTGTGATGAATATGCAAATACGATAGTGTTCCTTAAAATTACGTGACGAAATTTCAGAAAAATATTTTAATAAAATATTAAAATTTATATGAAATATAATAATTTAATTTTTAATGCTCACAAAAGTCTTCATGATGAACTTCTCAAGGAATTCAGACTCGACAGGAGTTATTCTGGAATTCAAAGGATGATTATCTTAGAGTTGTAGAATTGAACGCGAGCTTTTGTGTTTCAATGAAATCTTCCAGATGGATCAACTTTATATAGCCCAAATAATGAATTCCAGAGCATGTTACATTAGTAAATTCTTCGAAGCCTTAATTACATTATTTCACAACAGAATCCTTATTGTTTGTGCTAAAATGTATTACATTAAAACACCATTTGATATAGTAAAAACTCATTAGTATTCATATTATCACTGGAAATGTACTTATTTTCTTGTCTTTCTTGAAAATTGTTTACTGAAGTATTGCGATGTTTGTCCAGTGGAATGTTTCGTCTCCGTTTAAAGTACTAGATTGCAACCAGATGTACTAGATTTTTTGTCCCGCCGACAATTTGTGTCCCGTCCCGAAATCTTCCGGACAAAAAAATTCGTCCCGATTCAGTCCCGAAATAACATGGGGACACATATTTTGTCCCAAAACTGCCTCGGTCTGGTACCGAAATCCTCGGGACGTCCCGTCCCGAACAGAAGCCCTAATCTGATGACACATTTTGCTTGCGATAACCCAAATTTTGGTCTGGGACTAGCAGTTACATAAAATGAGGCTGATACACTCCTGTGTGGCTGGTGCAGTCATAATGGAGTCAGTCACTAGGGTGTCCATATTATTTGAATGCCAAATCAGGACTTATACCTAAAATAAAAAATAGCTCTATCCAACAGGTGAAGTTAGTTTGTAGGAATAACAGAGAACGGATTTTGTACCAGTTTAGCTGGGGAGTCATTATCAGTTGCATTAAGGACTTCAAAATAATAACTTCAGAACTTGTGGACTCTTGCCGTCCACATTTGTAAAATAGTTCACATATTTTTTCACAACATTCAATGATTGTTTTCTGAATCAATTAATGAATATCTAATTTTAGACAACAACGTATTTATCACACAGTGCATTCATATCTATTTTGATGCTTACAACTCTAACTCACTATAATCGAACTCATTTTGTAAATTCAGACACTTTAATAGTTGTGAATTAAGTTAGCTTTGAAAAACCCCGAAGGGGCCATCGTGGTGACAATGGAGCGCCTTTCCACTCGAACTAACCTAACCTGAACGTCCGAAACGACGGGTTAGGTTTCCAATTCCCCAAATGCTGATTCACCCGAAAAATGAGAAATATTCCTTTCGAGTACTATTGTCCATCAATGAAATCCAAGTTACAAGCGCGTACATTTCCTTTGTGCCACAAATACCTTTCTTCTAAGAAAGCAGTAGGTACCCACACTACCCACAAAAAATCAGTTTACAAGACTTCTGGTAAAGATATCGACGAAATCATTGAATTTGTCATTCGCGTCTACGCAACTGACGAGGGCAGCTCACATGAAATTGAAGTCATCTCTAATTTAGAGCAATGGTTAATGTGCCCTTTCACAGAATGCGATGTAACCAGACATGTGTAACCTCGTGTAGGATTCCCATAAGCGACGTCCCGTGATGACCCTGTGACGTCACACAAGTGTCCCCTCGGGCTATTTCTGTGTTTTCTGTGAAATACTGTATTTAAGGCAAAACCAACGACGCGAATCGTTTCCATATAATACCAGGAGCTTAAATTAATTTTTAGGGCCCATTCGGGTAACAGGATACAAAGCCTAGGTTAGCATGTTTAAATGACGATTACTGCCGTTTGTGTTGGCCAATTAGGACCAAACTGTTAGGCGTCAGGTTATCTTTGTGCTAATGACGTCAGGGCATTAAAACATATTGCTGCAGTAAAATCACGAATTCTTTAATATTTTTGAATGTTGGGTATTGTATTACCCGGGTGAAATGCCCGGACATCATTAGCACGAAGATAACCTGACGCCTAAAAAGCATTAAAACATATTGCTGCAGTGAAAATCACGAATTCTTTAATATTTTTGAATATCGGATATTGTATTACCCGGATGAAATGCCCGGACATCATTAGAACGAAGATAACCTGACGCCTAACAAGTATTAAAAAAAATTACTGCAGTGAAAATCGTGTAATTGTAAATTTGTACTCATCAGTATCTATATTTGTATGTCTAGGCAATCTTCCCATCGGTAGTCTGGAAGAGGATCACATTGCAGGTGAACCAAGAACTACAGAGAAACTGTAATAATTGCCTTTTCGCGACAATTCCGGCTTACCATGAACGTCTGGTGACACTAGTTGTTTCACATTTCAGTTTAAAACTAGTGGACAATAATAATAGTAATAACGGAAAGTAACGGCAATTTATATTTTTGAATGGTAACGAAAACTAACGCTGGAGTATTAACCGTTGTTTCGTAGTAATGGAACGGTAAAGCTAAATTTTTCATACGATACTATTTAGTAATGTAATGATAATTAACGTCAATTTTAAAGCGTATAGTAATAGTGTAACGTAACGTAAGGAAAATGCGGAGGCGCATCTCTGGTTCAAGGTAAAAATCACAAATTCTCTATAAGTTTCAAAGTGATACTTTGCACAATAAATAGTCAACTTGGATTCAAGATTTCGCATTTGAAAATTCACAAATGCACATTCGCACATTATTTCCACAATTCATACTTTTACATTTGTAACCCTTAACTTGTTGAGCGTTTCATAAAAAAATTCTGGAAGTGTAAGTAAATGAGTACATTTAGTCATAATATCCATTGCGGTGTATTTTCAAATGGTAGTTTAATTTAGTGCTTTTTGTAATAAAGAGCATTCCGTGTTGATCTTAACTGATGTAATGTACATAATTAAGGTATACTATAATATATTTACTATAGGTACTGTAGATTTGATCATTTGAGCTATATGCAGACTTGGAAAACCTAAAAATATGGTTTTCGTTTGCTAGTCATACGTTTTTGGGAATTTGTTTTCTGTTTTTGTTTTTGTTTTCGGGTTTTCGAAATACAGTTTTTGGTTAAAACGTTTTTGATAAAAATAAATTCGGTTAAACGGTTAATAACGGTATTCACGCTTATTCAGCTACAACTTTATTCAGCTGTAAAATGTTTTTTCTATAAATTTGTAATGCATAATACATACTGAAAAAATCAAAAAACTATTTTTCCCTTTACATTCAAAATACATTGGTCCGGAAGAACAAACCTGCATGCAGGATTTCATCCTTCTTTCAGCTTCGTCTTTCATAGTCTTGAGATTTTCAGCATGACAACCCTATTTATGGTAAGAAGATTAAAAACCATTCGTTTTGAAAAATATACTATGAACTGCTGAATATCCGACATTAGATCAACTCTACTATTTCTGTAAATTCTTCATAAAATTATACCCGAACTGTTGAATCACAACATTCCACTAAACATAAAGATGCTTGATCCTCGCTTTTTAATTTAATATGTTGTAAAAAATGTACCGATGTTTTGTCTGCCCATCTTTGTAAATACAATTTTGAAAGATAATAAACACTAAATTTAATATTGTCTGGCAGTATAAATGATTTGATGGAGCAAACGATAAGCATAAATCAAAATATGTCGACATGAAGCTAACAATGAGAATAATCCGGAATATGTGCTTTTGGAAACTAACAACCAGGTTTAATACTGTACATTGTAATGACATATGGTAAACTACAGCCATGTACCTATTTAAGTAGCGTGCCGCCAAGCTAATTTTATTTGACGACCAGAAGATAGCGTACTGGTCGATTTTACAGTGTTGCTTGAAAACGAAAACAAAACCGTATTTTTTCCGTTTCTGTTATCGTTTCCGTTTTTAATTAAACGAGTTTATCGTTTGTTTTCGTTTAACCGAATTTTTGTTTATTGGTTTCCGTCTTAGTTATCAAAAACCGTTAGGTCAAATTTTCTATGCATATTTTCTGCCGTGTGTCGGATGAATAAAATATTTTATCCAAAATTTATCTGATAATTTTCGGGTAGGATACAATATCCGAAAATTTTGGATACAAATCTTCCATTAACTCGTTCAAAACCAGATGTTTCGTGATTGGTCTCGTGTGAGACTAAAAATTTTTAAGAATAAAAATTTTCATCAAGAGTTGGGTAACTTTGGATATCTGTGGATAATTGACGGATTATCTAAAACTTGAATTTCACTTGAATAAATATTAGTAAATACTCGTATTGAAGATACACATAATCATGTACGAGTGCCTTTCTCTTGACTTGAGTGCTGAAGTGATTATTGACTAACGTTATATATACATTATAGGCAGTAATAAGTCAATTTTATTTTTGAATGGAAAACACTGCGGGAGTTTATCTGTGATTGACAAATTGCGTAAATAACACAAGGAAATTATTGCGTGGGAGTCCTTTTCATTGTTTATTGCAAATTCAATTGAACCTAATGACGTGCAAGCTAATTCTCTGTTTACAATAACGAGTATAGCTCCTTATCGAGTTCGAGTATACCGGCGAGTATCGAGTACGAGTACGAGTTCGAGTCGAGTACGGTCAAATTTTTGTGAATACTCGATACTTGAAATGGGTTTCGAGTACGGGTAACGATTTTTTACATACTTACGAGTACGAGTATCAAACGAGTACGAGTCCTACAAAAATACTCATAAGGGTTATCGAGTTCGAGTTCGGGTATCACATGCTCAATATACAAATACGCGTACACGTGCACACAAGTGTTGCAAACTTTTGAATTTCCAGTAAAGAGACGAAGGCGCTAATTTGAAATTATCACAAAAAATCGTTGTATCCACCAGTCACGACTCTCTCAGGTTTCAAAGTATAATCTCTCTCCATTTAGTACATTACTATTAAATTTAAAACAATTAGTTAATTAAAAATCAATGTTCAATTGTGGTCTTGTTATTATTAAATACTCGAGTATGAAGACTCGAGTCACGGCACGAGTACGAGTACGGGATTTCGGTATTTACAGTTCCGTACTCGCGAGTATGAAACAAGTTCGGGTTCTGAACTGGAACTCGGCCGCTTATTTCAAGTATTTTCCTGAGTACTCGTATATGTGGCGAGTACGAGTACCTTGGATTGGAGTCCATACTCGATGCTTCGATTTCGAGTACGAGTTCGAGTACGGTTCCGCAAGGTAATCACTCAATAAGGAGCTATAATAACGAGCTTGAAAAAAATTGTGTGTAGTGTTTTTTATACCCAACTGAATTTACAACTAATTGTCAGCTTCTTATCTTAATGGTTTTATGACGAACCACCAGAGAAACATTTTCATATGAAAACTAAAAAGGTTCCCAACTTCCAGTACTATCAAAAACTACAAGCCTTCCACCAGTAACACAAACACTAACATAATTTGTGCCTTAATATGAATTCTTACTTTCAAGATGCTTGCCCCCCCCCCAAAAAAAAAACCGTCACTCGAGGAAACAAAACTTTACTGCAATTAGGAAGCTTTTACCAAACCGGATATTTAATACATCTGACAATGAGACATACAGTAACAGTGGTTTCAATTTAGGAAACTCCTAAACGTTGTCCTTTTACATTTTTTGATTTCAATAAGTATGTAAGAGTTACTGGGCTCTTTATTCAATGAACATTAAAATAGTTAAATAAATCAGAAAGCATTGAATACAGAAACAAATAATGCAGATATTAAAAGGCTCCAGTAAAGCTTTTCCATTTACATTCCTGTGAATGTCTAAGAGAATATCCCCAATCGTTGCATTCTAAAGCAATGATATTTTTAAATATGCATAATAAAATTATTAAAGATTTTAGATTTATTCAAAATGTCTTGAAAATCCCTTGGTGGTTTAATGCTTATAGAGACTGAAATAACAATCTTTTCTAGTTGTATACATACTATACTACCCCTTCAGTTCAGACATAAACGATGAAAATGTAATACCACAGTACTGAAATATATATCTTAATGGATCGATAGGAAATAATTAATTCTTTTAAATTATTTATTAAAATTGTGAATAACACTAAAAAAATACAATAATACAAAACATTGTCCAATAATTTACACCTGGGCAAATCTAATGTCACTGAAGAGGCAAAATGGCCTACTTACACATGTTTTTGTACAGCACTTTACCATTTTGCGTCTTCAGCGACGATATGTAGGTATACTTTTGTGGAGACCACTCCTTTTCTACCCAAATGTAGGTCCTAATACAATCACTAAAATTATAATCCTATTACTATTAGAGAGATTTTTACAAACCGGGTACACATTAATTCCCATGCATTACTCTAATAGAACGAAAATACAGAATATATGTATATCATGGCATTTTAAATTCAGATAATGCATAAATGCTGTTCGTCATGAATAATCCTCTCAGCTTCAATCAATATCTATAATTGTGTTGGTGATTTTAATATTTTAATTCGACTATTCAATAAATATTTAAAGAATTGCATTTTGTAATTGTGTATTAAATGTACGAAGAAATAAGGCAGGTTTATTACATTTCTTCAGTGTTTGTATTTGCACAGCTGCGCAAAGGAGTTTAAACACAAAATAGTTATTATAGATTTTAGAAATGACTCCCCACATTTTGAAAATCCGTTGGCGGTTTATATCTCGATTGGAAAATTTTTATAGGGACCGAAATAACAATCTGTTCTACTTGTACATGTTACCCTTTTTACTAAAATTCGCAACATGGATTCGAGCTGTCCCATATCATTACAGCATGGAGACAGAGACAAGGATCCTGGAAGTTCGGTCTCGTAAGGATTTACTTCTTTGGATGTTTTTCCATACTTGTATTACGTTGCGTCTCATATTATTATACAGCATTCCAGGAAGACATCCCGAGTTTACCTTTTCATTGAATGACAGCGCTCAGAATACTGTGGATTTAATGCTTTACGTTGGTGCTACTCCATTATTTTTCGGGTTTTACATGTACATGTTTACTGCCATTACTAAGCATTCTTTAATGATTTGCTTCATCAACTCGTACAATAAATTTGATAAAGAGTTCGGAGGTGAGTAGTTTACATTTGTGTGAGTGCTTTCTCAGATTATTAAATTCATAATTCACAATTCGACACTCATAGTAACTTGTTATGTATACTAATTATAAGTGTAATATATAATGTGTGTATAATATATATATAATATGACTGAATTATCTCAATTATTTTTTTGACACTCACTTGTGGCAAGTTTAACTCCCGATTTTAGGAGTTTACATATAATTACGTATACAGAAATTTTGACATACCTAGTAAGACGAATATGTTAGACTCAAATTGGCTACTAGGGCTCCTCACAACTCAACTTTCTGTGTTAGTTGAAATTGAAATTGTAATTGAAATTGAATTTTCAATTCAACTTGTAGTGGTGACTTGTAATTGCTTATTTGTAAATCAATTACTAGACACTTAATCAATTTACAAGAATCAAGTAGCAGCGTTAATAGTTGAAGTTGTCAATTACAACTGTTAAAACTTTCGCAAATTGAAGTTGACTTGAAATTAATACTAAATTGAATTGAAATTGATTTAGTTTCACCTATCGGCGTATAATATAAAGAAAAAATAGTAATGAAAATAAACTCGACGACAATAGTTTCGACTACAACTGACAAATCTATTTGCTGTGAAATTAAGCCAAAACCAATTAGGTTGTAAAATTATAGTTTTAAGAAACCCCAGGAAGCATTTTGTTGATAGTATAAGCTTTTTGCTTTACAAATTCTAAGTGATTTTCAAACTTGAGCCAACCTTTAAGGCAAAGACAAATTTTAATGGTCACAGCAGCAAACTTGTTCACATCCGATGAGATTTTTCTACCACTTTGCGTTTGATTTGTTTCAGGGGTGAATTAATAAAATAATTTTTACCCTGACCCTAACCCTAAAAAGCGAATTTGAAAATCCCTGCCAAAAAAAGGTCAACGATTTTAAAAATCCCTGTTCGTAAAAATAAATCCCTTCCCTTTGGGGTTTTCCCTGCCAGAAATATTCTTTCCCTGGGAAGAATCTTCCCGTCTTCCTACAAAAATCCGACCCCTGCTCTGGCCTGGCCAGGCCACCCTGTAAATCCACCCCTGATTTGTTTCACTTTCGTTTGAACCAGGACTTAAAGTTACCTTGACTCAATTAATTGTGACTGTCGTTACTCATTTTATGTTTTTAAAAATGATCCCTTGAAAAACTCTTTTTCGAATTACAATGTTTGTAAATACTTTTCAATTGCTTTGCTTTCCATGCAGCAAGGCGAGGTAGCACTTGGTATGTTGCTATAGGAAGTTTTTTTATTTCCGCGCTTTGAATGCACATTCCTGCCTTTTCGCGCATGATTACTTTAACATTCACTAGTTGTCAACTATCAACCTCAACTATCAATTTTTGACAACTCAGCTAATTGAAATTGAGTTGGTGGAAGTTCTCAATTACAATTCGTGAATTGATAGTTGATTTGTAATTGAAATTGAGTTGGTGGAAGTTCTCAATTACAATGCGTGAATTGATAGTTGGTTTGTAATTGAAATTGAAGCAACAACTAAAATGCTATTATAATTTGAAATTGATTTCAATTTACAAGTTGCAGATTACATCAATTGAAATTGACTTGAAATTGTATTTAAAATTGACAGTTGCAATTACTACTTGAAATTGTGAGGAGCCCTATTGGCTACAAATACAGCTTGTGCGAAATAAGTTACCCTTTACCGTTCAAGACAAAACTTATAATGTTTCTCACTTTTGCTCCTGAAGTTAAATTTCCCCAACCCTGCCGTTTATTTTATCATATCATTTGCACAGTTCTCCCCTTACACATCTGCTGAGTATCTCACGGCAGCCAATAATATTTTCTAAAAACGATCCTGCAAAAGATATTCAAGAAAACACTTGGTGTTGACATTCATTATGATCTCAGATTGATCCAGGTAGAAATCGAATCCAGGCTGCAATAAATATTAGAAAATTTCTACAAAGAGGGGAAGGGGAAACAAATAATTTATGGGTTGGACGGGTGAAAGAAAATGAATATTAAACATTACATATATTTCCATACATATAGTGTCCTTCCTTGGAGTGCCATCAATCCTACAGTACTTCACCAGGCAGTATTTAGTCGTACAGTTGCTAACGACCTTCGCAGGAACGGCCGTCTATGGAGTATCGATGATAATGGCAATGTTTATGTATATATTATTAAGGTCCGGATGTGATCACTCCATTTGAGTAACTTTCCAAGCTTGACTAATTATGAATCGTGCTAAAAATGTAATTAACTGGATGGAAGCAATTAATAAAAGTCTCAAATGTAATCCAGACAATTATTGAATGAAACAACCCGAAGGCTGATTGTTTATTCAAAATGAAACTGAAAACGAAATGATAATTACTTCAACAATAACTTCAGAAACTTAAAAATAGAACAAAAGGGGAATCTCAGAGGATTCTAAAAATCAAACAGAAAGGAATAACTCTCAGTCTAAGACTGAGGTTCGCAAATAAGATTTGCACACACTTTAACACTGTCGTGTGTGATTCATACATCATTACATCATTTCATAAGATGAGACGCGTCCAAAAGTGGAGCGTGAGAAGTCCCTCGTCAGGGATTCTTTACTCTGCTCTAGTCGCAGCTAGAGCTGACCTTTAACACTAATAACAATTTTATTACATGACTAAAATCACTTCTTACAACTACACTTCTTACAACTATGTATGTATACCTTACATCCCGGGGTCCGGGAAAAACATTTTGTCCTCAAAATGTGAACAATTTTATGATGAATAAAATATAAATGACCAAAATTGTATCAAAAATTATACCATGATAAGTAATGGTAAGTATAATTATGAAAATGATAGAGTAGATAGTCACAGGAAGAGAAAAGAGAGACAAAAGATTGGTTTTGTATTTTTCATCTATACGTACACTTGATAATTTACAAGGAAGGCATTATCAAGTTTGCTTCACAACTGGAAGCCACTTAAAATTATGACAATTTATTAAATTTCACAATTCTAAGTACTACATACACTAAAAATATTTTTAACACCACACTTTTATATACACAAGGCACTTTATTGATGAAATTCAATAAGCACGGGGGAAGGTAACAACGGGAGCAGGATGCTGGGCGTTGTTATTTTCTTCAGGAGTTGACACGAAGACGGCCTGCTGGAGGTGTCCGTGTTGACGCGAGGAAGTGCGGCGGTAACGGTAACAACCGTAGATGATTAAAAGTAAACCAAAAAGAGTAAAGAAAACAATACCAGTTATGGAGAAAATTCTGAATTCCAAATTATAATCACCAGTGCCGAGGCCAACTTCAAGTTGAGGGGTTGGAATGACGGCAGGGACGACTGGAAGTTTCGAAGACTGCTCTTGTGCAGTTGGAGGGGCTGGTGTAGCTTTGGTGGACTTTACAACGTCTTCAAAGTTGAAAGTTTTAGGGTCGGCAATCATCATGAGTTGGAGTAGCTTGAAATCTTGTATAGCTTGTTCCATGGGAGACAAGGTCACGTTAGGGCTGAAATTAACACTTTCACTCGCACTAGTAACATCTTCTTTGAGAAGTTGATGTGGAGAAAGATTTTGATTGAAGGTATTAGAAGGTGAAGGCACAAAATCAAGCACTTTAGAAATTACGGGAGGAGCAAGCACAAAACCGGCTCCAAGAGCCATCACTTTTAATGCATTAGCACGCTTTTTCTTATTTATGTCAGTGAGAAAAGGATTTGGGGCAACTTTAGAATGAAGTGTGTTAATACTTACTGACCTTTGAGGAGGAATTACCAACTTTTGGTTGGAAAGAGCCTGTTGCTTGTTCATTTTTGAGAGACTGAATCCATGTGTGAGGGATGGTAAGCTGTTCCATCCTCCGGGCGGGGGTAGTGGGGCCGCTCCGCCGGAGCAGATGAGGAAGAAAACACAGAGCGTGGTGAACTTTGTGGAGAGGCCACAAATTCTCCTCTGTCGTTTAGCAGGAACTGTTGAGACATATGTGACTGAGTCATCTGAGGAGTCCCCAGAAGGTGGGACGATGATTCCCGGGGATGAGGCGGATTCTCCGAGGAGAGCGGAGGCCGGCTCATCATGCTCGTTGTGGAAGAAACTGTCGTGGACGGAAGTCCCGAACGGAGCACTTCGAAGGAGGGAAGGCGATATGCAGGAGACTCGTTCCGCACGCGAATTGGATCGCTTTGAGCGGGTCGGATTAATGACAGGTTTTTGAACTGACACTGGGGGTGAGTCACCTTTGGGGTGGAAAAATCTTGACACGCCGGAGGTACCGGGGTGGGGTGAATCTCTGGCGGAACTACTAAAAACTGAGCTCGCGAGTGACTCGGAGCTGACATTTGAATAGGCGGGCGACTGTGGCAATGATACTTCGCGTTTGTTAAAGGACTCGAGGTAGGGAGCAACTTCCGTTGTTTCGAAACTGCCTTGAGATGCTCGAGTGTTGACTGGGTAAAAACTTCGATGTGGATTTGAGGGTCCACTAAAATCACTGGAGTGGACAGAACGAATTCCGCTGGAGAATCCCTCATTTGATGTAACAATTGTTTCCATGTTATAGCCTGGCGGTACGCTGCCGCACAATAAGCACCTCTCAATTGATCTATGAGCAAGGGCACAGCACTGGGTAACACAAGTCCCAAGGCGACGTGACGAAAAATTCTGGAGTAGATGGGAACTGAACAATCCGTTGCAGCAATGACTTGTCCAGTTGCATCCGAAAACTGAAGGGGAAAATTTTTTACAATACACTCGGCCACCGGACAATAAACTGGGATATTGGAAGGCGTAGGGAGTGTAACCGAAGCTAACTGCGACCAAGGGTTCTCTCCTAATTTGAAAATTGGCCTGACTCCCAGCGTAGTCATAGGAGTCAGTTGGCCTTGGAGAGTCGGATATTGCGGGGGTGCTGGAGAGTTGGGGGATGAAGAATTCATGACGAAGCATGTGTAAAACGACACAGTAGGGCAACTAAAGTAAGTATAGCAAAAATTTATACACGTTTGGCTTTATCAATCAATCGCTGAGATTTTCGCACCGGAAGTGGGAGTTTAGATGGAGACGAAACTTTGGATAAAACTGGAACACGAGTCGCACTTTCAGAAGATGATGATGGAGTGGAAATGTCAGGAGAGTCGGAGGAGTGAAAATGACTGAGCCAAGAGTTAAACTCATCTTGGTCATCACTTGTGTATACATACTCAGGGTGTATTATACCATTACCTAAATCTAAACTTATAAGCTTGAGCTGTGAAAGATGACACCGGACATTAGGTCGCAACCTTTGAGAAGGGAATGTTAAAACTAGCTCAGCATTATTGTTCTTATCTATGCTTACAATTGTATAGGGGCCTATCCACCTACAGAGTAATTTATCGGAAAGACCAACTTTACGCTGTGGTAAGTAAAATCTAACGTGGGAACCAACTTTATATTCAAAGGGTCTGTATTGCGCATCAAATTTTTCCTTGGCCTGAATCTGAGCTTTGCGAATTAATTGAGCAATTCGCTGATGCATAATTTTTACTTGATTCGGACTCAACTGAGTAATACTTAAAAGGGAATTAGGGATCGAGTTTAGCATGGGAGCTGGAGGCTGGCGCCCGAAAAATGCTTGGAAAGGGGAAATTTTTGTAACTGAATGCTCACTGGTATTGTAAGCAGCAATTACATATGGAACATACACGTCCCAATTATCTTGATTATCTGAAACAAACTTACTAAGCATTATTGCTAAAGTTTGGTTCACTCTTTCCACGGCTCCATGAGACCGGGGGTGAAAGGGCACACTAAAATTATGAGTAATGTTAAACTGTTGTGTTAACTTTTGCACAACTGCCGACTTAAATTCAGCGGCACCATCAGAAATTAATGTGGACATGCCTGGAAAAGTTAAAATAAATTGTTCGAGATGCATGGAAACATTCGCAGCATCTTTGACAGGAAGCAATGAAACATGAACCCATTTAGTAAACAAGTCAGTTAAAACTAACACATATTTATTACCTCTAGGAGTTTCTTTAAAGGGGCCTAATAAATCCATCGCGTAAGTACTAGCGGGGATTTTTATGGGAATTATTTTAAGACTGTCCATCCGTAGACGAGTCTGATGTTGGCGACTTTGGCACTCGGGGCATTGTGAGCAATGCTTAAAAGTGTCCGCGGTCATGGATCGCCACCAATAATAGGGACGTCTCCTTGCCAAACATCTACGAAAACTTAGATGACCTGCTAAGGGATGATTATGGGCATTATGTAATAATGTGGGAATCAAGGCCTTAGGTACTAAAAGTAAATTGGGTTGCCTAGGATTAAACTGAATGAAATATACACCATCACTGTTGGAAGTAACTTTTGAGCGCTTTTTTGTTAATAATCGCTGCAAAACAGGATCAATTGTTTGAGCATGTTTCAAGTCGTCAGGATTAATTAACGGATCAAAAGGAGTAATGAGAGAGGAGTTAAAACCGGGTAAAATCAAATCCTCCTCAGATTGTGTATCACTAGACAGGGCATATGGACAACGGGAAACGCCATCCACATTCCTGTGGAGAGAGCCTTTTTTATAACGTATCACATACCTATATTCCTGTAATATTATAGACATTTTTGTAAGTCTAGCAGTAGGGTCACGCTGACACTTTAAAAAGCATAATGCATGATGGTCAGTAACAATTGTAAAAGGCTTTAAAAATAAAAATTCACGTAACTTTTTCGTGGAAAATACAACAGCAAGACACTCTTTCTCAGTGACACTCCAATTTTTCTCCGTAGGAGTGAGTGCACGAGAGACATAATAAACGGGATGCTCGCCATCCTCAAACTGTTGGTGGAGAATCCCTGCAATTGCAAGGTTGCTCGCATCCGTGTACAATAAACATGGACGATTCTCATCATAATGTCTCAACACAGGGGCTTTACACACTGCCTGTTTGAGATTTTCAAAAGACTCATCACAATCCTTGGACCAATGGAACAAAGAATGTTTTTTGAGTAAGCTCTGCAATGGAGCTGCAATCTGAGCAAAACCTAAAATAAATCTTCGGTAATATCCTATAGTGCCCAAAAATTTTCTAAGAGTATCTAAATTATTGGGCTTCGGCTGGCGCATTATAGCAGCCACTTTAGCCGGTTCCGTTGTTAATCCTTGTTGGGTCAAATAAAATCCGAAAATAATATGTTCTTGCATAGCAAAATTACATTTCCATGGACTGAGTCGAAAATTAACTCGGGATAAAGCTTGAAAAACTAATTCAAGGGCGACTAAATGAGAAGGAAAATCACGACTGTATGGAATTATATCATCTATATATGATACAGCATGTGTATAGCGTAAGCGTCCCAAAGTTGCTATAGCTAACTTTTGGAAATAAGCCGGAGCATTTTTGAGACCGAAACAAACGCGGAGATACATATATATACCAAATTCTGTAATAATAGCGCATAAATGCCTATCATCAGGATGAATCAGAGCCTGATAATAGCTGCTAAATAAATCCAAGGGGGAAAATATTTTGCATGTCGGAGCTGGAAAAGTAAATCATCAATGCGGGGGAGAGGAAATAACTCATCTTTAGTGATTTTGTTCAATTTGGTAAAATCACACACTAATCTCCATTTATTTAATTTTTGTCGTACTAAAAACACTGGGGTTGAATAATTGGAAGACTCACACGGGACTATAATATTAGCCTGTATGAGTTTGTCAAGTTCACTTTTTAATATTTCACGTTCAAGGGGGCTTAATCTATACGGTTTAGACTGAACTGGAATATCCGAGTTCAACTGCATACGCATAGGAGGGAGAATGCAAGCCTGTAAATCATTAATGCTCCATGCAAAAAGATAAGAATACCGATTTAAAAGTTGAATAATAGCATGACGCTGGTCTGGGGTAAGCTGAGAATTAATATTGATAACTGAAAGTTGTTCAGTAGTCAATGGTTTAATTTCGGAGGGAATAACTGGGACAGAAGAGAGGGCTTGAACAAACTCATACCGTTGTGAGTAACCTAAAATTGTGCCTGCAACAATAAGTTGAGGGGAGCGAGACACATTGGAAGCCAATAAAACATTTTTACTATGGTTGATGACAGGAGGAAAAATAACTTGAAGTTGTTTTTCTACTGTTGGGCTGGGAATGAATGCACATGTATGAGTGGAATTCATATCCGTGGTTGGAATGTACATTTGACGTCGAGGGGGAAGGTTAATAGTAAACAAGGACTTCACTGGTAAGGAACATCCACATTCTACTGAGCACACTTCATTGTATGCATGACTACGAAGATAATGGGTCACTTGTGAATTATACATAATACTACGACTAACATCTACAACCAATGTGTATTGTTTGAGGAAAGCACACCCTAAAATGAATGAGGGGGTGAGAGTATCTAACACATGAGCTGTAGTTGTGTAATTAATATTATCTAACTTAAAACACAAAATTACTACACTGGAAGTTTTAAGTTTGGTTTTGTCAGCGGTCATAATATGACAGGGAGGACCTGGCAAAATTTTACTCTCAGCTGGCACTGCACTGCGTAAAATCAATGTATGTGTAGCACCAGTATCAACTAAAGCATCAATTGTCACTGAGGTAAAATAGCACATGATGTAGGGGCAATGTGTAGCACTTAAAACATTTACAGAGGGTAAGTAATCTGTGGATATGACTGTAGAGTGGGATTTGCTTGAACTTGCTGGGGAACTGCAGCCTGTTGAGGAGGCGCAAAAGCAAGTTCCACTCTTTGAACATTTTGGCGATTGTTGGGATTGTAATTGTTGTTGCGGCGGAAATTGTTGTTTTGGTAATTCCGTTGGCCATTGTTGCGGTTCTGGAATTGTTGGCGATTTTGATTGTTTTGGGGACCCTGGTGGTGATTGTTGGGTCCCCTCTGCCCATTTCCCGACCGGCAGTCGCGAGCAAAATGACCAAATTTGTTGCAATTATAGCATTGGAGCCCACGAGCAGGGTTGGGATTATTATTATTACCATTATTTTGATTATTATTATTACGAGGAGCACCATTATTATTATTTCTGCCACCGCCTCGTCCGCGACGATTATTATTACGTTGAGCAGGTGGGTTACCATTTAATGCGTTAACTTGAGCGTGTGGGGCATCAGATGTAGTTAACTTTTTGATTTGTTCTTCTAAAGCTAATAATTTAGCAGTAGTATCGGGAATGGGAGTAGCTTCTTGTTGAAATTCACGATGTTCGCAAAATCTAACAAGGGCTGCGATACTAGTAAAACTCAAGCCGCTAGTAGCTTGGGCGTATTTTGGTAGTAGTCCCGAAATGCCCCAAGCCACTCTATCAGCGACGGGCATGTTCGCATCATATCGGGAGCAAAGTGTATCCATAGCATACAAAAATTTTGCACATGACTCTTTTTCAACTTGTATTTTGGACTTAAGTTGGTGCAAATAAACCTGACGGCTTTTACCGTATCTCTCACGAAGAGCTGTATACATAGTGGGAATATCAACGACAGTGGAACCTGTGCGTCGAATTTCACCTTGTAACCAAAGATATGGGTCAGGCAATAATAAATTGGGAAGATTATTTTGTAATTCCGCCCAATCCCATTTAAGTAAACCGATGGTCCTCTCCAAATCCATAATAAAATCAAAAACATCATGATTTGCTGGATCAAACTGATTTGTCTTCTTAAAATTAAGAAAAGAATTCGCTGGAGGGGTTTGAATTACAATCGTAGGCGGAACTGTCGTCGCCATCTTATTCGTATGATAATAAACTGTTGAAAAATAACCACTAGGTTCTTGAAATAAATCACATAAATTTATTACCGGAGGTGGGATCTTAAATTTACGAGAAGCACGTTTTGCATTTTTCTGCGAAGCACTTTGAGTAAAACTAGCACTAGGGGTAGGTTTAGTAGTTTTGGCTTTAAGGGGTGGAATTAATGGAACAGTTGTAGTAGTTGGAGGAGTCTGAGCTGTGCTACTTGAAACTGTGGTTACAGGTTGGCGCTTACGAGCAGCCTTTAAAACCTTAGCTAATTGATCTTTATCTAAAATGTCAGGGTTAGAATTTGAACGAGTTGAACGCCCTTGAGGCGGAGGTGAAATTGATGACTGAGATGCAAGGGGTTTCTTTGGAGGCTGTTTTGAGCCAGACATAAAAAACCATAATTATTTACGTACCTTTTTCCAGTAAAACATCAGAAAGTCTTGATATGACCAAAATAATAAAGCACTTAAACACTTGGACAGGAAAATCACTCTGTCAAAACAACACACACAGGAAAATCTTCTGTGGAAAACGTGAAAGCAGGTAAAGGTCCTCTGCAAAAATCCAGGAAGGCAGGCAAATCCTCTGCGAACAATGACTCAATCCTCGGAACCTCCGTGGGCCAGGAGAGTAGAATCGGGGGTGGTCCAAAGCAGCAGTTTTCGCCACTTGGGTCACCTGACTTCAGTAGTTGCAATCTACAAGTCCTTTAAAAAAAAATTTCTCGAGACGGGAATAAAATCAACCGTTAGACAAACCTCATGTTAAAATTCAATCTCAAATGAATGCCAAAATCTCAAACTTATTGCTTAATTATTGCGCTTTTAACCCGGGGAGCCTAATCTGAGAGCTATTCGGGTGACTTATTCACGGGCAAACTGGTGAAAAGTCTTTGACATGGGCCACCATATTAAGGTCCGGATGTGATCACTCCATTTGAGTAACTTTCCAAGCTTGACTAATTATGAATCGTGCTAAAAATGTAATTAACTGGATGGAAGCAATTAATAAAAGTCTCAAATGTAATCCAGACAATTATTGAATGAAACAACCCGAAGGCTGATTGTTTATTCAAAATGAAACTGAAAACGAAATGATAATTACTTCAACAATAACTTCAGAAACTTAAAAATAGAACAAAAGGGGAATCTCAGAGGATTCTAAAAATCAAACAGAAAGGAATAACTCTCAGTCTAAGACTGAGGTTCGCAAATAAGATTTGCACACACTTTAACACTGTCGTGTGTGATTCATACATCATTACATCATTTCATAAGATGAGACGCGTCCAAAAGTGGAGCGTGAGAAGTCCCTCGTCAGGGATTCTTTACTCTGCTCTAGTCGCAGCTAGAGCTGACCTTTAACACTAATAACAATTTTATTACATGACTAAAATCACTTCTTACAACTACACTTCTTACAACTATGTATGTATACCTTACAATATTTCCAAAATCCACAATTCACTTGTCCGCCTTCTTCTGTGGTCTTGAAAACTCCTGTTATTTCCCTATTGCGTGGAGAGTAGTCTCTTTATTATTTGATACATGGTCGTTAATCTACACTGTAATGTCTATATTATTTTACATTTCACAACTATTGCTACCAGCATTTGGCATTCTGGTCAGTATCGAACATCTTAGGTAAAAGTCTTGCAATATTTAATAATTTTTGTCTAATTAAAACTCCACGCTTGCTTTTAGCGTATTTGTTTGCACTTATTACAACAAAGGGTTAAACAATTATTACAATGCAAAATTGATGTTTCTCACAAATGATAAATCGAGACATGAATAATTATATACAGTACCTAAAATTACAAGCAATTATGTTACACTTTCAGAAGTCGTTTAAGAACCCCCCAGGAGTGGACGGAAGCCCAGAAAATTTATTCACAACTTCAGATGTTCATGTTGCTGTTTAATCATATATGTAATCCATTTTTGAGTCCAGTATTTCAATCCATATTTCTGCTGGTAGTAGTTTTACTAACTGTTGCATTCACTACATTCTATAAACTTGGAATTCGTCTAGGTTATTTATACCTCGCATTTCCAGTATTAATATTTATGAGTTTCGTCATGGCGTTCGCTGCCCTTAAGTATGGCTCCCAGATCCGAGCCGCTTCTAGATTATTTCTCGAAGCCTCAAAACAGGAGTTTCACAAAAATAAAAGATTATGTGTATGTCCTTTTGGGAAATCTGAGATGAGCCTAACCATGAGTGGCAGGTCTCTGAAGCAAGCACAACTGTATGTTCAAATCGGAAGCTTTTATAGAATCGGGGAAGGAGCCTGTTTACGGTTTTTTCAAGCCGTCATTGACAGCATTGTCACAGTTCATTTAACTTTCTTGAAACCATAAAATACAGTTTCCCTAAATCAGTAATTTTATTTAAATCCTTCTAAACTATATACACTGTATATTCCTAATTTTAAGAACTTTCCAGGAAGGTGTCCAGCGCAACGTTTCAATTAAAATTGTGGACACTGCGAGTAACGCAGTCTAAAAACAATATTTGTGTACGATAATATTTACTAGTTGTAATTGATACACACTGATTTTACGTAACTGCTAAAATACTTTAAGTATCATTTCACGTCACATGTATCCTTCTTTTGTAATCTTATTTGTGTAAGTATTTTATAAAAACTGGAAATTCACTTGAATAAATATTAGTTAATACTCGGATCCATGATTTACGCAATTATGTCCGGATGCCTTGAGCGCTGGCGTGATGATTGACTGACGTTACTGACGTCAGACAGTAATAGGACAATTTTATTTTTGATTGGAGGTTATCTGTGAATGACAAATTGTGTAAATGACGCTGGGAAATTACTTCCTGCAAGCTATGTACATATATATGCTCTGTTTACAAGTTTTAAAACAATCCTATGGTTATTTTTATACCCAACTTTTACAAGTAATTGTCAGCTCTTATCTCAATTGTTTTGTGTTCAATAACAACTTTATTATTATTACAATAATATTTACGTAGGATAGGGATCGCAGTCCCACAGGTTACAATCACACTACTAAATTTTAACAAAATCCTTATCCTTCTTCTTATTGATCTCGACCTCAGGCTTGATTTAAATTTTCGCGGCTTTGGCTTTACAATTCAAATCTTCGCGGCTCATAGCCAAGCAAGTCAGTGGTATATACAACAAGCCGAGAAGCACAGCGGGCTGAAAGCTGAAACTGTCGCAGAGGAGAGCTTTTTCAGCTCGCTTTTCTTCTCGGCTATATACCAACTGCTTGCAGCCTACTGGAAGGGAAGCTCTCAATATTGCGCCATTTTAGATTGTCACTTAAAAGCGCTAATCATAATTATTATATAAACATTAGACATAAATCATCAATAATTTGGATTAAATTGAGACTGGTAGTGAGAAAAACTACGTTCGGTTACAGTACAGAATAATTTGACAAAAGAAGAATTTTAATGACTGAACTTTACTCACATTAGTGTGGGATTCTTACTAGGAAAAATAATTACAAGCCTTAGCAACCATAGAGTTGATCTTTATATCCCTAAAAATATCGTTAGGAAGTAAGGATTGATTTGTAGGAACCATGGACTTTAGTAACTATAGCAAGTTAAATGTGTTGCGCTAATATGAATTCCTTTCACTTTTCCTATTTTAAATTATCAGTGCGTCCAGTGTCTGAGGCTTCAGTTACATGTTTACGGTACAACTGAGTTATACACAAATTATAATAACATAAAAAATCGTATTTGATCAACACGTTGGGCTGATCCGGTAAGGGGTGAAGCACCATACAGTGATTCAACAGCAAGATTTAATAACAATGTTGGTTGGTATTAAGTTGATCAAGTGATTAGTTAAATTCCCCGTGTATAGCCAAATATCGAGTTTGGGAGAAAACGTTAGTGGGCTGGAGCGTTGTACCATAATTTTTTGATGATTAATTGCTAACTAGCTATTTGAAACGAATTGTTAGGTCTTACAATTAATAGTTCGCATGTCTTATATAAGATTACTTTCCCCTGCGAAGCGGGCTATTAAAATTAAGCCGTTTGGACATGCCGTGATACGGGATCTATAGCAATTTCCGGTTTTGTATATACTCTCGCAATTCTCAAGTAATTGCCCCTGTGCGAAGCACAGGGCTTTTACTAGTCTTGATGATTGAACTGAATTGTTTCTGCGAGGATATCGTACTCGAGAATCCCCGTTCGATCATGGATTTCTAGATCCATATATTTCTATTTCAAAGGAAGAACATTTCGTTTCGATTTTCACGAATTTATTTCCAAAGGGTTTCTATTTAGTTCTCGTTCAAAACTACATGCGTTCATCCGCTCATACTTACATATGTATCTGTAATAATTACATGTAAGTATTCCGCTCTGTAAAGTATTTATGTATGAATGCAAGCATGCAAACTATACTGAGTTGGTAATGACAGCCCACATTACATAAATATTCCTCCAGTTCCAGCAACCTTTACGTATTTTAATATCCATATATTTAAGGGGAGAATTGCAAGAGGAAACGACTACTTCCGAATACATCAAAACATGATACTACTGTTAAATTAAAATTCACTTATCGTTCAGCTCCGTATACGCAAACCTTGGAAAATGTTTGGGTGGTCCATAAATGTGATGCTAGTAACAGCATTTTTACATTATTTCAAACGTTCGAAACGTTGCTGTGAATAAAATATAATCCTTGTGTTAAAAAGTGAATCTCTACCATGATCTAATAAATTATATTATATATATTTCACTTCGTGTCTTTAACTAGTTATAAAAAAATACGTAAAACTACTTGTCTTCCACCAATAACTGGAACATTAAAACCGAAGTGAATTTCCTCCAGTAAAATTCCTTCCTTAAAATGAATTTTTACGCTGTAACCGTGATTATCCTAGTTGCCGCAGTGCTTTCGGTGCAAGTTCTATAGATATGTAATTTTATTGTACAGATATGATTGTATTTACAATCATGAAATATCTAAATATAGGTGAATTTTACCGGGCTTATTTTCCATAAAATTATAATTTTAGTTATTCAACTGAAAGCGAACGAGGGCGAGCCGTTCGAATTCGACTGAACGGGCAAGGAAGATAGAAACTACCCGCATCCCAATAAATGCACCCACCAAAGATGCTAAACTGATTTTGCCTATCCTACATCCTACCTATACATTTAGTGTAATTGCTAGGCCTATATCCTTGCCTACAAGTAGGCATTTGCGGCTGCCTACATTTCTGCCTATATAGGGATACGGAAAGTGTTATCCCCTTCCTACATGTGACCCTATACTGCAGAATTAAATTATATTTTTATTGAAATTCACAAATCACATTTTGCTGTTTTATTTTAGCAAATTTATTTTGGACATATAACATTAGTTTAGAAAAAATTTAGGCTATCCCTCATACGCTACAACTATTCAGCAAACACTCGCAATTGTTCGTAACCATGTATCATATATTAAAACAAACTGATTTTGAGTACTTCTTCAAAATTAATGTTACTCATGCATTATGTGAAACCTCGTATTGATGGGGCCAATTTCACGTAACAGTAAGTATAAGCCATCGAGCAATCACATACAATATATGCACATGTACTTGGTTATGTTTGGATATTTGGAGATTTCGGGAACCGGTGCACATCAGGGTAAGAAAGCTGGTGCTAACGGAAACATACAAGATTATAAATGGAAATTATGACATTGAAGGTGGGAACTATTTCAACGTCCACATGAATGGGAGAAAACCCTCACAAATAGTCAAGCCAAAATTCAATTGTGCGTTGAGGCAAAACTTCCTTACTCTGAGAGTTGTTAATGATTGGAACATGTTAAAATCTGATGTGAAACTAAGTGGAAATGTGATGCAATTTAAAAGAAAAGTGTCTGTATGATGCAAGAAGTATAGATTTAAGTAAACTGACTGGATTTATGGTATATTTATAAACTTTAAGAAAAAAACGTCTGACTGTAAGGTAAAAGATCCTGTAATACTATAAATAGGTTACAAAATGTTGGGATAAAGAGCTGTCAGCTCACGTTCCGTAATTTGAATAAATAAATATTATTTTGCATTTGTAATCTCACATGTCCCTGCGCCCTGCAGTAGCTTGATATTTCAACGTTTAAAAATCGTTATAGTTTGCATTGAGATAAGACTTCCATAATGTGACAATAGTGATATGTACATCCTATATATTTGCCTTCATACAAGCGTGTTCTCGTGCTGCTTACATATTTGCCTATATGAACGCGTGTATGCAGGTGTGCATTTCCTATTTATAGGAATTTTTTCTGCAAAAACCAGTGCATCCTATTTTGCCTATAATGTTTTCTGAAAATAGCTCGCACCCTATAAATAGGCCTACAAGTAGGCCTACATGTAGGATGGGCGATAGGCTAGCATCTTTGGCGCCCACTATGTAGCTTGTGTAGGTGAAACCTACGCCTATGAGCAGGTGTGTGCTCTTAATCATGACGGAGAACCCCTTCACTACGTCCAAGACTCCGGTCCAGTGCCAAGAGAATCCAGATGTGATTGTCCTGCAGTGGCCAATTGTGATCGTTGTAGTACTCATAAGAAGCTTTCATTCAATTTTTTCTGTAATTTCTTGTATTTGAATTAATCACAGTAAGCACATAATGTCGTTACATGAGTTCATTTTATAACTGCAGAGAAAATGGATGATGCACCGTTTACTTCAGTTTAGCATCTTTGAGAGAATGTATTAAAGAGAACGCGAAATATTGTTTTGATCCTTCAATTAAAACACTTGCATAATTCAAACGAATGCCAATATTTACTTGTACATTATTATACATTTTGCTCGTTATGCAATTAAAAATCCTATACGTATAGATGGTCATTGGTTAAACGTTTAGATACCTTATACGGATAGATGGTCATTGTTTAAACGTTTAGATACCTTATACGGATAGATGGTCATTGGTTATACGTTTAGATACCTTATACGTATAGATGGTCATTGGTTATACGTTTAGATACCTTATACGTATAGATGGTCATTGGTTATACGTTTAGATACCTTATACGTATAGATGGTCATTGGTTATACGTGGTTATACAGCCAGCAATTGCTGGCTCAGCAATAGTGGTCGGGACGATTCAATTTGATTCGAATTTTTAAAATTGATTCAATTTGAAGCTTGAATTGAATCGAAAAACCGATTTTCGATTCAATGTGCGCCAAAGCAAGTCAATTCGATTCAATTCACTCAGTGAATCGTAAATCGAACGATTCAAGTGGGAAAATACAAAATTTTCCTTATGTTACTGGATTGTCGTATAAATATTATAATGGGTATAGTAAAAGCTACGCTAAAATAACAATCGTTGTGGTATACGTAGTATTTGGATTTTGAATATGCAAAAAAAGTACTCGTGCGCAGCCGAAGCGGTTTTGATGAATTGTTTGAATTGCAATTCACAAGATATGATTCGATTCAGTTCAATACCCAAATCGAATCATTCGATTTAGCTTTGCTGCAAATCGAATCGAAATACTACAGAATCGAATCGAATTGAATCGAATCGAAAATTTCCCATTCTGAATTGAATTGGTCCGACCACTACTCAGCAAGGCTAATGTAATTTGGGATGACAGTAAATAGTTGCACGCAATAGCTAGCTGCGCAATGCAATGGTCGCCGATGCGTCTAGAGCGCGCGAATATTTGATTCTTACCATCACTTTCACTTTCACTATCACTATCACTATCCACCAGTGCTGGGACCTCTACTCTACTGAAAATAGAGGTAGTGGTAGAAATAGAGTAGGGTCGTTAAAATCAGCAAAACATTAGTAGAGGTGCAGTAGAGGTATACAGAAATTCTAGCATAATAGAGGTAGAGGAAAATAGTAGGCTAGCATAAAATTAAGTGAGTAGAGGAGCGTTATTTAGGGTCCCAATTTAGATACCAGTAGTAGGAGTAGAGGTAGAACAGTACATCGTATTCTAATGATAGAGTAGAGGTAGTAGTAGTAGTAAGCTTATAGTAATAAGAAGTAATTCATAAATTTACCGTTTCCCTGAACACCCAATTTAATACTCGGAACGACATCTGGTGTCCGTATATACAACCTCACTTCACTTCATCATTACAGTAACTCATGAAAGTGTTTTGTAGCTGCAAATGCAATAGAAGGGAATTGGAAATACATAATTAAATGTCATAACCACGTCATTCCCTTTATAAACACGCTAGTTTTTAAGCTTTTTTTAGCCTTTTTAAAGCTAATTTAGCTTTTGGTAATTTTTTAGCTGTACTGATGGGGTACTGATCTTACTGTATTCAATAAAGCCTCAATATTAACGTTAAACTAGCAGAAATCAGGGCTGTCACGGGCCTAAATACCGCTACTTTTTTAATTATTGAGATACGACGGAAAAATTCAGCACAAAGCTGGTATTCATGAAACAAACTTTTAATTTTGGAGAGGATTTTTTGAATACCAATTCCGACTCGAATTCTTTTTTAAAAACCCGATTTACATCTATTGTGAGCACCGGAATTCAAAAATTCTTTTTGGATTTCGATTCTACTATCAGTGATCTATTTTTCCATGCTCACAATTACTCATGGAAAATGACCATTTGAATACAAACGAGGGTCAAAGTTTTCGGGGCAATATGTAATTCGAATTCCGACATCCAGCACTGGCAGAAATTGAATGATAATTCAGATTCTTAATGAACCGTTTATAGGTACAAATGAGGACTATTGGTTCTAACTTCATTAGTGTTTACATTACATTCTGCTACTTTATTCTAAAACACCATGAATTTCTCTGTAAATACTGTATTTTTTTGGTAGAGGTAGCGGTAGCTAGCAGAGCCAAAAAAAATTAGAGAGTAGAGTAGAGGTAGAGTAGCGACAACCACTTTAACACATAATAGAGTAGAATAATAGCTAGCAAGTCAGCTAAATATAATAGCAGTAGAGGTCCTCTATTCTATCCAAAACAGCTGGTAGAGTAAAGTGTCATAGAGGCTGCAGCTATTGAAAAATGCAAAAGAGTAGAATAGAATAGCGCTTGCTGAAACGCCCATCACTGCTATCCACTCGCTCAAATTAGAAGAGAGGATACCTTATTCGTATAGGTGATTATGCGTTTAGATACCTTATACGTTTAGTCACTTATGCATTTAGCTTTGATACCCTAAAAAAGGGTATTCTCTGAAGTATATTCTCTATTTCTATAAGCATACTGGTATTTAACGAAGAACGTATGAAATATGAAACGTAGTCACTGCAGAAAGGGAATAAATTAGCTGAACTATTCGTCCTTAAAACATATATTTTATATGCAGCCTTGGTAAAAAAAAGTGTGATGTAGGATAGGCTGGTTCGGGCGTTACAAAATTGGCATATATTTAGGGTGTCTGATTTTTAAATGTTGGAAGCTTACACGATAGGTTGGTGTATTTGGATACCTTTGAAAGCTGCAATTACAGTGCATGACAAAGATGCTAGCCTATCCTACATGTAGGCCTACATGTAGGCCTATTTATAGGGTGCGAGCTATTTGCAGAAAACATTATAGACAAAATAGGGTGCATTGGTTTTCGCAGAAAAAATGTCTATAAAATAGTAAATGCACGCCTGCATACACGCGGTCATATAGGCATATAGGTAGGCAGCACGAGAACACGCTTGTATGAAGGCAAATATATCGGATGTACATACATACATAACTATTTTCTCATTATGGAATAAGTCTTATCTCAATGCTAACCAAAACGATTTTTGAACGTTGGCTACGTTGGAATACCAGGATACTGAAGAGACTTCTGAGATTTCCCATTCAAAATAATATCCATAAATAACTAACAAGTACATATACATATATATAATGTATGTGATTGCTCGATGGCTTTTACTTGCTGTAACGTGCAATACGACCAATCAATACGAATTTTCACATAATGCATGAGTAACATTAATATTGAAGAAGTACTCACAATCAGTTTGCTTAAAAATATGATACACATGATAGTAACAAACAATGTGAGTGTTTGCTGAATAATTGTTGCATATGAGCAATGAGGGATAGACTAAATTTTTTCTAAACTAATTCTATATGTCCAAAATAAATTTGCTAAAATAAAAACAGCAAAATGTAATTATGAATTTTAATAAAATAATAATTTAATTCTACAGTGTAGGGTCCCATGTAGGAAGGGGCTAAAACTTTCCGTCACCCTATGTAGGGAGAAATGTAGGCAGCGGCAAGTGCCTACTTGTAGGCAAGGATATGGGCCTAGCAATTACACAAATATGCAAGAAGGAAGACCCCTCCTAAACTGAATGTATAGGTAGGATGTAGGATAGGCAAAATCAGTTTAACATCTTTGGTGCATGACACGATCCATGTAATGACTCCCCAACCTTCCTTGATTATTTCCCTCACACTATAGTTTCCAATGAAATTCATGCTATTACTATTAGATATCTGTACCGTATAAGTAGTCATCAAAGTTAGGGAAACAAACGGTTGACTAGATCAGCCCTGAACGAAATGCATGGATGGCTGGATATAATTTGTAAGATACCTGGATTCAGTATATATGTATTACGCTTATTCATGGGGATCAACCAGCTCTCACGCCATTTCCAAAACAACTCTGTAAATCCCGGTCTACCTCGTCAAATCATTATTAATGGAGTATAGTCCCCCACGTTTAACGTACCTAACCAGAGTAAGTTCTTGCCAAATTCTAGCTGAAAATCCAACATCCGGTATTTTGAGAACGTTGCGTTGTTCTAATTGTTGATGTTTACATCAATTTGTCATTTAATAAATAATATGAGATTCATCATAGCCTACCGTCTATTAGAACTCATTGACAGTTTATGTTATGCAATATTTTAAAATATCAGATTTCTACGCTTATTAACTCTGGGAAGCTAATTTCTGAAAACGTAATTACGTCAAAAGATACTGTTCATAGAATTGTATTGGCTGAGGTCAATACACCTCATAATTAAATTAATGTATTTCCATTCTTAATTCATTATGCTACATTCTGGTTGTTATGTAAAAATTTTGATTTCAGATTTAATTACATCAAGGTGTTGTAAAAACATAGCGATCAATTTTCTTTTAAGCAGAAATGTCATTATCAGAGGGGAATTTAAAGGCTGGCATTCCATGGTCCTGCCGGGGAAAACTCTAAAACCACATTTCTAAGAATGTTCATGATCAGTTGCTACTCATGATTTTTTCATTAATTAGCAACACAAGAGAAGAACTATTATTTGATATCAATGATTTGATATCAATGATTTGATATCAATGATTTGATATCAATGATTTGATATCAATGATTTGATATCAATGATTTGATATCAATGATTTGATATCTCCAGAAATTCATACTAATTCATACAATTTCAAACGCAATACACACTTCGATAAATTATTTTCTAGAAAGAAAAGAAAATGAGTATCTGCATTTACAGTGAACATTGAATGATCGTTATACGATATCAAACGGTATTTTAATTTAATGCTGTTAGGAAGAAAAACCGAGCATACTGTGTTAATCCCGAATGGAAAAAATGTAATTAGGGACTGTGTACTAATGACGTCACTCCAAATTGCCCACTTTTGAACACCCCCTCCCCCAAAATCACATCAAATCATATTCTGTCAACCCCACCCCCACCATCTGACGTCATGTGTAAATTGAGATTTCATGTGTACTCTTGTTTAATTTTGGATGTGTATTCTTGAGCATGTAGTATACATATGTAATAATAGAAGTGCACATACGCCGGGAAATTAAATCCCATCGGTTAAATCTTCTCAGGAATTAGTTCTCCTGATTGAAAAAACCTGAAAACCCTCGTTATTTTTGTATGATGTCAGACAACACTTGCCCCTCCCCTCCTCCTGTCACCCGAAGTCACTCATTCTGCTACTCCCCCTCCCCCCTAAATGTATGACGTCATTAGTACACAGTCCCTTAAGGCTTCGAAGAAGTTACTAATGGGGTCTGCGCTGGATATGATTATTTGAGCTATATAAACTTGATTAACCTAGAAGATTTCATTCAGTCACAACTCACAACAGTTCTACTCAACTCCACAGCTCTGAGATCAGTAACCTTGAATATTAGAATAATCTTGTATTCAGAAGATCACGATGAAGATTTTTGTAAGAATTGATTTATTGACTGAAATTGAGTTTGGGAACTTTAATGAAACATTTTGCACTTATACATTTTTAAAAAACTAATAAGTTTTTCCTTCCACAGTGTATGATTTTTGCCATAATGCTCCTGGTCTGCTCGGCAGTGGTGAAGGCCGATATTGACAAATTTGTTCCAACGAAAGCGTCTGGGATTGCTCAAAATAAGCAGGTATCAACAAGTTTTCAAAGGGTTTTTACAGTAAATTATTGTTTATTTTCATTTACTTCCTACTCAGAAATTTTATTCTTCTATTATGTTTTCAGCAAGGGGAAGTTCGGGAGGGACGCTATGGAAGTTATGGTGGTTATGGAATGGGTTACTATTATCGCCACCATCATCATCATCACCACCACCACGACTACTGCCGCAACTGAGGCCCAGGTTTAACGACCCTTTGAAACTGAGATTGAAATTGAAATACACGATAAAAGGTTTAATCGCTGAAGAGTACAATTACATCTTACCACTGAGACTGGTTCTAATATTCTACTGAAACACAATAATTGTTGGTAATTCATGACGATTTGTACAATTGGCTTTCAAAATAAAACCTTTCATCTAAAAATAAAAATCACACAATCAGTCCACGATCATCGTACCTACTAAAGCAAATGAATCTATAAACGAGAAAAGCACGTGATGGTAGAAATCTCAGAAAAATTGTATAATGGCTACATTAAATGTCAACATTGCTGAGAGTAGTTTTATTAATTATTTGCATATACCCCTTTGAAAAATAACAGAAATTTTTAAATTAAAGCAAGGATGTTACAATACAAAAATTATTACCTCACAAAGAATCTGGAAATCTAAAATTGTACTAAAAAAGCTATACTGTAGTTGGCGATACTGTCAACTGATTGTGACAGTGATTTGATTGTAACAGTGGTTAAAACTGCAACCAAACTGTAGATCATTGCATAGTTTTTTGACATCAGATGTGTATAATTCCATATGAACTGAGTAGGAAAAGATGTTCATTTTGTGCAGTACAATTATCTGTATCAGCACTGACGACTCACAATAAACCGGAACAAGTTAAGACTACTAGAAAATGAGCTAGATGAAATTTTATTGAATGACAAATTGACATATTTAAACGCACAAGGGAAAGTCAGGGTAGGGTCCGAAAAGCAACTTGTCTAGTATTACTTAATGTGTAATAAAATATTGCGTGCATTATTTTAGATCTTTTAGATTTTATTTAACCGGTACCATCAATTAGTCTAATTTGCAATTACAGTGACCTGCATCTAGTAATTATATTGTACCTTTAAAGAAAATGAATTAACGCAAAGCAATTGAAAGCATTAGGTAACAGTATGCAGGGAATAGTAGATATAGGTGAACAAACAACATGGGAAATCTAAGAATCTAGTAAAGATCACATTAGTCAATTCTACGAATCCCATTTGAAATGACACATCCATCATTATCTATTATTGCCCCATTAAATATACTTATTTCGCTATCTGGGACCTGTTTGGTAGCTCGATGATTGGACTTGAAATTTTCCAAATGCAGCAGAGGGCATTGTACTTTTGAAATTGCAATAAAAACTTTTAAAGTTTTCTTTTAATTCAAAATACCGTGACAAATTTTGAGAAACAAAAAAAGGATTAAATTAAATCTGGAAATGCAATATTTATTTTACCTCTACTCCTTCTACGGACTGATGAGGGAAACGTTCTACATTTTGTAAATACTTAGTACATGTGTGACATAATAAAAGACGTGATACTATAAAGTAGTACCATTTGCTTTAAAGATCTTTACCTAGTCCATTCTGCTGTTGATTTTTAATTCACGTCTGTGGGTAAATGTTTAAAGAATGTGCAAGTTAATTTTGTGTCTAATCGAAAACGCTGCCAGTTAAGGCAGTAAATAGTTGTATGAAATAGCATAATAATAGCACAACTCTAATAAAAGTGTAGACTAACACACGGTAAAATAATTTTTAAATTTAATTTTGCTTTAATAATTGCTTAAAATAATTCTCACTTTTAATTTGAAAGAGTGGGCCGACTTGGTGGTAGACGGCTGCCCGTGGCAATGTCGCCACCCTAACTACTGTATAATGCTTTAATATTTTTTTAATTTAAAAAAATAATTTTTTTCGCCAGGTATTGCTGGCTCAGCCGATAAAAAAAGCGCGAGGAAATTCTCAAATTCGTATTACACCAAGACGAAGACGGCCCACTCTTTCAAATTAGTAGAGAGGATACTCGGTACAACTACAAGATTTATCACTAAGTTTGCATACAAAAGGCGCTATGGTCGTCGATGCATCTAGAACGCGCGAATATTTGATTCTTACCATCATGGTTACTTTCACTATCCACGCGTTCAAGTTAGAAGAGTGGATTAGAATAACGGAGGATTTTTGGGTATTCCTCCAGTTCCAGCAACCTTTAAGTATTTTAGTATCCTAAAATAAAAGCGGAGAATTGCATGAAGAAGCGACGACTTCCGAATACAACAACACAGGAGACTACTGTTAAATTAAAATTCACTTATCGTTCAACTCCGTATACGAAAACACTTAAAATTACGAAAAACATAAATGTAGCAAAGAACGTGGCAACATAGTAGTAGCTTAAAGATTTGTTTACTGATTACGGTGTAACAAATTCTCGGTACTTTTTCTCCAAATCTGTGTATATTTGGATTACCAGTATTATAGTTTAATACAATAATGAAAAATGTACTATAAACATGTAGATTGGAATTGTGATGTGAACTCTTGAACTTTATCTTTCTATTTGAAGACCTGTATTTCTGGTTCCACTCTATCCACAATAAATTCCTGCATACTAGTGAGTTTGAATAATTGGAATGACCCTTATAATTTAAACCAACTGTTTGGTTGTTTAAGCCATCCCATTATTCGCCTAATTCGCCAATCTGAATTGTCGAATTTGTGGTCGCTAATAGTGCAAAACATCTACATATGTATGTGCTGACAAATGTTGACCCTTTAATCTAATTTGTATGACTTAAATTGCTAATCCTTTGGAAATGTTTTGTCATTTGTTGTTTCTTCATCAATCCCTTAATGTCCGCATATTTACTTGAAATCGCCAATCCAATATAATTCTGCAAATTCCTATTCATCAATCTTAATTATTATTATTTAATCATTAATCTAATTCAAGTGTTTTGGAATTTTCCCTCAATCCTTTAATCCAATTCAAGTGATTGGAATTTTTTCCGCCAATCCTTTAATCCAATCCAAGTGAACGGAATTTTTCTACTCAATCCGTTAATCCAATCCAAGTGAGTGGAAATTTTCCACTCAATCCGTTAATCCAATCCTGCAGGTCATGTGTAAATTTCCCATCCCAGACCTCAGTGGGCTACAAGAAATGCCGTCACCTTAATTTGACCTCAGTGGGCTACAAGGAGTTTCATTACCTCATTTTTCGATGGGTCAGAAAAATTCCCATGACCTTAATTTGACCTTTGTGGGTTATTTGTAGACCCATCACCTTATATACACTTTATAATGAATCTCAAATAACATCACAATGACCATTCGGAGCTATTGAAGTACACGGTTTTATTTACATGTGTATTGTGTATACGTATCATTTATGCTTTGAACCGCTGGGCTTAAGTAACGTCAACAAAATCTTTGCGCTATTTACATACAGTCGGTTGCCACAATTTTGCATTATAACTGTGTACAAATGGTCTCCGGTGGATAACTCCAACGAGACTTGTACTAAAGTGTTGCAATTTTTAGAACTTACAAATAGAGATGTTAGGAAGAGATTGGTAGGGAAAAAGTAAGGATATTGGTGGTCAAACCGGTAAAAAAAATTAAAAAACAAAAAAAAGTGAGAATTCGGTGTGACAAAAATTTGCATTATTACCACCACCCTTTAGTTTTAATAGCACGGGAACCCAACACGGGCCGTATGAAGTTCCTGAATTTTTTGGGGGACCGGCTACAATTGTTTTCGCATCTTTTTGGGCGGAATACTGTACCAATCTTGTGTAAGAACCTGAAGCAGCTCACGATTATTCTTTGCCGGATGGGGGCCACAACGGAGCTTACGATCAAGTTCGTCCCAAGTTTTTTGAATGGGATTCATGGCCGGATATTCAGTAATTCACAAGAGGACATTTATGTAGCTCGAGTGAAACCATGCTTTAACAGTTTTGGAAATACTCTTCGGGACGGTGTCCTGCTGAAAAATTAATTCCCCGAAATTTTTTAATGTCTTGCAAGATTCCTTAAATTTTCTTATCAATGATGGACTGATGGATCGGCTTGTTTATGGTGGTTTGATTGCTAAAAAGATTCTCTACGAAATTGGCAAAAAAACAGCCACATTCTATCAACATACCTACAAATGAACATGGTGTAAAGTAATGCTTACAGGAGGGTTTATTTAAGCTTCTAATAAGCAAATTTATCTTCTCCGTGTTTCACGGTAAACTTGTTGAACCATGGCTATAGTCCTTTGCTTGGGCTTCTCCACACTATTGGTTGTCCTTTGGTACCAAAAAGGCAGATTTTGGAATCCGGAGAACATAAAAAATTAGCCCGGTGGTTATCTCCACATTTGGATTTTTCTGTTGCCCTACTGGCTTCTTTTGCCAACATATTTTTTGTTGAGTAAAGATTTTTTCCAGGCAATATTTTCGTTATATTTGACTCCCTAGAGTATTCGCCTTACAGTACGGTCAATAATACTGACACTGGCATCGCTACTTACGCTGCTAGCGTTCAGTTTCATTGGTAACTCCCTATGTTTTATGGCTGCCTTGATTATTTGGCAGTCCAATCTCTTGCTGGTAACCACTGGTCGGCCAGTGTGAGATAGATTTTAATTGTTTCGGTCCTCCACCACTTGAAAACGACTGTTTAAGCAGCTGGATACGAAACGTGTATAAATTCAGAGGGTGTTTTAGTATTAGCACCGTCAGGGTACCACCGGTCATTTAAAACTGTACAACCCTGGCTTCAATCTTTTTCCTCGATCAAAATTACTTAAGTAATTTGGTTAAGACACTCTATACGGTAATTAAAAATAATGATATCCACTCCAGACCTCTTTTTTCGTGAATAGTGTGGAAAAAGCTGGAATGCAGTACGTATAATGCAAAATTTTGTCACACCGAATTCTCATTTTTTTTTGTTTTTAAATTTTTTTATACCGGTTTGACCACCAATATCCTTACTTTTTCCCTACCAATCTCTTCCTAACATCTCTATTTGTAAGTTCTAAAAATTGCAACACTTTAGTACAAGTCTCGTTGGAGTTATCCACCGGAGACCATTTGTACACAGTTATAATGCAAAATTGTGGCAACCGACTGTATGTTTAAGGCCAATCTAAAGTTATTGAACAACGTGTAACTTAGAATGCCTACTTGAGGTCAATGGAGTAATTAATTGTTACCTGCTATGACCATAACCTATACTGATATTAGATGTTTGGATACATTGGATATTGTAAACGAGAGCAATACCCGTTGGACACCAGTACTTACTTGGACAAATGTCACCTCCACTGCTGAGGTTTGTTTTTGCTTTTGTTTTGCTTTTTTTAATAAAATGCAGAAGGATGACTTGGATGCTGAATTTTAAACTTGATTTGATCCGAAAATGTTGAAACTAGTCTGACTGTGAGTTGACAGGAAGACACAGAAATAAAAGAGGCCTAAGCAATCCAAAAAAACAATACAGGTAATTAATTCAATCAAGGCTGCGGGCGAACCAAAAACGATGCGTATCGGTAGCACTAGGTAAATCCCACCACAATCGTTTGTTGATATATTATGTCTATATATGCGGTCATTTCAGGTCTTGTGGATGTATGGAATTACATTACGCCTTACACTCCTAGAATATCTGCAATGGGCCCACTGGTGGCCTGAGCAGTCTCATCTCATTAAGTAAATGGGAGTGAATCCCTAAAATCCTACACTCCTGGAAACTATTGATTGTATTAATTAAGAATTTTAAAGTATATCCGCCTAAAATTAGTTAAAGTTTTAATTAGTTAAAGACGCGAAGTGAAATATATATAATATATTAAATAAGGGTAGAAGTTCACTTTTTAACACAAGGCTTATATTTTATTCGCAGCAACGTTTCGAGCTTTTACTCTTCGTCAGGCAAATGATATACTAGTAGTAACATTCAATATAATGCATACTACAATCAATAAAAATTGAAAAATTGAAATTATTGATTTTTCGATTATTTAAAATAATCATAATAAACTATTTTTTAAAAATATGAATTAGTTAAGCCATTTAAAAACATTTTTGGCTAAGATAACCCCGGGATTGCCACACCCGTCGAACTTTCGTCCTGAGGTTTCGATGTTTCCTTAATATGTAAATTTGATGTTTAGTCCAGGTAATGCATTAGAATTGAAGAAATGGATCATTCGGTTTTCGGTTTCAATTCTGACTTTTTCATCTCTTGAAGCGTACTTCAATCCAGTAACTAGCATATCATCCACACTATGTCCAGTTAGATTAAAATGTTGGGAAACATTTTTATACTGTTTATTCAAAACATCCCTCCTGTGTTCCGCAAATCTATCCCCAAGATGTCTTTCCGTTTGCCCTATATATATTACATCAGGGATTTGTTGCATTTAATAGCGTATATCAACGACTTTGATTCACAAGTAAATTCTTGTTTGAGATGTATTGTCCTCTTCAAGTTTGTCACCGTAGATAGTTTCAAAGTATGTTTGCAGGTGACGCATCGTGGACCTGAGTGAGTTACAAATAGCAACATGACCTCAAAATGACCTGAGTGAGTCACAAGTAGCAACATGACCTCAAATTGACCTGAGTGAGTTACAAATAGCAACATGACCTCAAAATGACCTGAGTGAGTCACAAGTAGCAACATGACCTCAAATTGACCTGAGTGAGTTACAAATAGCAACATGACCTCAAATTGACCCGAGTGAGTCACAAATAGCAACATGACCTCAATTTGACCTGAGTGAGTCACAAGAAATTCCATGACCTTAATTTGACCTCAGTGGGTTACAAGGAATTTCAAGTAAGGCTTAAGTAAGGTCAACAAAATCTTTGCACTATTTACAGATGTTTAAGGCCGATCTGAAGTTATTGAACAACGTGTAACTTAAAATGCCTACTTGAGGTCAATGGAGCAATTAATTGTTACCTGCTATGACCATAACCTGTACTGATGTTAAATGTTTGGGTACATCAGATATTGTAAACGAGAGCAATTTCTGTTGGACACCAGTACTTAGTTGGACAAATGTCACCTCCACTGCTGAAATTCGATTTTGTTTTGTTGTTTTTAATAAAATGCAGAAGGATGACTTGGATGCTAAATTATAAACTTGATTTGATCACAAAATGTAGAAACTAGTCTGACTGTGAGTTGACAGGAAGACACAGAAATAACAGAGAGCCTAAGCAATCCAAAAAAAACAATACAGGTAATTAATTCAATCAAGGCAACGGTCGAACCCAAAATGATGCGTATCGGTAGCACTAGGTAAACCCCACCACAATCGTTTGTTGATATATTATGTCTATATACGCGGTCATTTCAAGTCTTGTGGATGCATGGAATTACATTACACCTTACACTCCTGGAAACTATCAACAAAAGGTTTAATGAGTGTATTAAATAAGAGTTGTAAAGCATATCCGCCTAAAATTAGTAAAAGCCCATTTTTTTGGTTTTAACGTCCTTTGTGAGTGGACAAAATTTACACTAATCAACTTCTGTATGCACTATTACTAATACACAACAATCAATTTTACAAATTTCTAACATCTTCTACATCAGTAGAACAAAACAATATGGATTGTTTTTTGAACAATACGGATTGTTCAAAAAACAAAACTAAACTAAACTCGGTGAACAAAACAAAACTCAAATTGTTCTACTTTTGTTCATTTCCGAAGGGAACAAAACAAAACAAAACGAACAAATTACAGCACTATGTACAGGTACGCGTAAAGATACACAATTTTAAAGTATCCGTTATTCGGGTCCAGGAACAGGTCCAGGTACAGGATTTGTGTACCCATGAGGGGCACTACTCTTAAATATTGTTATAACTGCAGCACTCTCATTTTTATGAGCCCGAGTCATTATTTCAATAGCACATGAGAAGGTTGCCAAGACCCCTCCACAAATGAGAAAAAGAAATATCATAACAAAATGTGTAAAAGTAAGGGCCTTGGTTGTAGAACTAGAAGCCTCCTCGGTCTTCTTAATAATCTTATGACCCAACGATTCTGTGAGCCCCAGCTTCTTCAGCCTCTTTAACCAAGAAACCCCATCCTTCATCGGAATGTCCAGCACTTGTTCGAACCATTTATCAAAATGACTGGTATTTTGGAGCCTCCCAGTGTTCACTGAAATCGTCTCGGTAAGTTTTGAGTATTTTCGTAGTACCACGTGAACTGTACTATCAATAATTGGTTGCTTGGAGATTTTTACCGGAATAAAATTTCGGCTCCAAGTAACGTTCTGTGCCACGTCAACTAACCCCAGTGTCAGATATTTGATCGTTGCAATATTCTGCCCCTCTGCAGTTTCTATCATCGTTTTGGTCATCAGTTTTGGGTTTACGTACTCCATTCTGCTTTTTATTTTTAAATAAACAGGAGCAACAGTTTCACTGAAGAAGGTATCGTCTGCACCACCAGGGTAATGAATATATTTGATGGTGTAATCCGTCCTACTTGACAACTCTTCAGGTGTCTCGGGCACGTGCTCCGCTTCCGGGTATGTTAGAAAAGCCATGAAATTGCTATTGAAGAATGTTCCAAGCACGATAGAATAAAATAAAATTACAACCGCAAATGTCTGAAGCTTCCTCGGTACGTTTTGAGATTGTTGAATCATAGCACAGAATGGAACGTTGATTGCCAAATATAATGGCGTCTCAATGGTTTCTTCATTTTTGAGGTTACATATGTGGATTTTATAGTAGAGAAGAGCGGTCATGATTATTGACAAAAAAATGACGCCGAGCCAAACCTCAGTAAAAACACAAGCAGCAATCCGTACCATTTCACATTGATCTGGGAAAGCGATGTGAAGAAAACCACCGGCGTATTGATGACCATGGGAGTGAAATCAATGTAGGGGTAACGTTCGGTACTGATAGCAAAAAAATTGGCCATGTCAGCCCTGGACTCTGCAAGAGCGCCAATAAATCAATTCAAACTTCCATTTTTCATTTTATTTTGCTGCTTGTAGCGATCGCATCGGTACTCAAAAGTGAATTTGTACTTGTGACCTAACGTTTTAACCAAATTGTAACCCGTTCCAATTACCCCACCACCGGACTTACTTTTAAGGATGACAATCTTGAAGGGATAAGAAAGTACAATAAAATTTCCATTCTGGAGAATATCAAATCTTGCAGAAACAACTTTCATGTATTCCGATTTGGACAAACTTCGAAGTTCTTTGTGTAATTGGCTTTCGTACAAAATGGTGCCTTGCGCTGGAGAGGGTGATGAAATGATCCCAGTTTTGTACAAAAGGGTTTGAACATCGTCTGCTGCAAATATTTGCCGAATTTGCTCCTCGGACCCCAGGAAAATATGATGAGTTTGTTGCGGATGAGTGTTGAATGGAAATGGGAGTAAACTTCTGAGCTGGTAAGATTTAAATGCGGGGTACAATTTATTACCCGTCGACTCGAGGAAAACCATGAGCTTTTCGCAATGGGGGGATTGTTTAAGGACATCAAAATGGGGTACTGTGAGATCCATAAATTCCTGATTTTCACCAGAGGGAGTGTTCCCTGAAATTATGGCAGCTTTTGAAATAATGATATGTGTCAATTGTGTTATATCATTATCCAAGAGGCCCGTGGCCATGGAAAGGCTGGGGCACAAAATAATTTTTAATGTGCATTTCCCAGTTCCTTGAATTTGTTGGAAGTCTGAGTCCTGCCATATGTTTGCAGACAGGACTGTTAAAATAGTTCGTCTTATTTCGCTTGGACTTGTGATTATTTCTGGGTGAGACAAAACATGAATAAGAATTAAATTCAGGGGTAAAAGTTTTGGTACTATCATATTGATATTACGAATTGTAAATTGTAAAATTTTTAAAAATTATTTAATAAATATTTGATCAGAAATAATTGTCATTCCATTACTGTAGCAGGATTAAAAACACGAAAAATACATTAATACATGGGAATTTCATGTATTTTAGCTAGTCCATTAAAATATTGGGGTAATGCTACCCGGGTTGAAGAAACGCAGTAAGAGATTTTAAAATTACAGTTTTTATTTGAATTTTATTTGGAAAGAGTTTTATCTTTCTATTTTTGATGAGGTATTAATCAGTTAAATTATTTAATTATTTTTTTACTAATTTGGATTCTAAATATTTTGAGCAGAAAAAGAAGCGAAAATTCTAGTAAGGTAAACAGGAATATGCTTCCAAATATTTTCACTCCTTTAGAGATGCTCTGTCTGGACCTTTGGCCGTAGTGTCCCGGGACTCTAAACCATAATGGAAATTACAACCGAAATATAATTATTACAGAGTATACTAATAGCGAGTAGCTACTACTAACGCGATGTTTCAACAAGTTTTGTATAGGTTTTGTAACTATAGCTACTAATGTGTATGGGTCCATAACCAACATAATCAATAAATGTATGAAAGCACTAATAGCCTTTTATTAAAAACTATTAACTAGTGGTCGGAACGGTTCAGTTCAGTTCAGCTTTTTCCAATTCATTTCAATTCATATGCAGAACTGAATTGAAACTAGATTTTCAATTCAGTTCAGTAAAAACCAATTCAATTCAGTTCAAAATTTCGAACTGAATTGAACTGAACTGAATCGAAAACCAACGGTTTCTACAGATAAACTTACAAATACGCTTTCAAGAAATGGCGGCAGTGTATTCCAAGAGCACAACAAAACGAAGCTAAATTAAGGGTACAAATCGATACTTAAAGGATCTGGAGAGTCTGTAAACGGTGGATTTTTTATCGAAATCTTTGGGCAGATTGAATTGTTTGAACTGCAATTCAAGGGAAACAATTCAGTTCAATTCAAAGTTATGAACTGAATCAATCGGTTCAATGAATCGAAAAAATAGTGAATTAAATTGATCTGAAATTTTCAGTTCAGAACTAAATTGGTCCGACCACTACTGTTAATCCTGTAAACCAACGTTCATAGCATTTCACTGGGGCTATGCCGTATTGACGGTTGCACTCAGGCAAACTAATTGTGGCGGCTAGCCGTCACAAAATTGGAATGAAGATGATGGAAGCTTTATGAAACCGTGATGGAAAGCCACATGCATGACTTCAATGGCTATTTATTGGCAGGTATACTTGGATAATGGTTGTTACATGGATTGCACTTAAGAATCGTTCTGGAATCGTGCTACCGGACCGTTGCCGGGAAAGTCCCAGCAAGCGTAAAACACAAAGCCGTCACCTTGTGGATGTATAGACCAATAATATAAGCATGCACGAGTCACCATTTATTCACCAGATCACGGTCTTATCGATTGAGAATAGAATGCACATTTTTCAAGTTAATCGAATCTTGTATCTCATAATGAAACAAGCGTTTTACATCGTACGTTTCACTAAAGACAACAGTGTTGAAGTTGTGCCATCTACATGGCTTATTTGCAATGGTACAACATGTCATTGGCTCAATAATTGTGACAATCTAAAGATAATTAACTTAATAAAAAAGTGTCGACCCTTTAGATTATCCCTAAATTTAGTGGACGCTATACGACTGCAAAATCCGCTGTGGTGCAGGTAATAATAACTAATGTTATCTACGCGCTTAATAACACACATGTACCATTTTGGTTGCGAAAAATAAGTTTATTTATTTTAAAGTATACGTAAATGTATTTTTATTATGTTTGTCAAATATATAAATATTTGCGGGCTATTAGGCAAGATTCGAAACGCTTAAGGGTATATGTTTATTACAGATTGCTACGAAAAGGCCGAGTCAGGATTAGAGAAAGCCATAGACCAAAGTGACCTACTCTTGTAGGACTTTGTCACTCCAGGTAGAAAATTACCACCCAGAAAGCGACCTGACGATTCTGCAACTTCAGTGAATTCAAAAATTATTGATATGAACCGAACGGATAATCCATCAGTTCACGTATGTCTCGAAAGTGCATTTGCCCCATCAGCGCAAAGTGATTCAACACCACCCGGCGAATATTTGTTTTTTGGGCTAATGGGGAAATCCAGGTTCGCATTATTTTCATCTAATTACCAATCTCCCGTAGTAATGCTCTCAAATTCGTTTTTTACTGTTTTGTTCTTTTCTTTGAGAACAGTGTTTAAGTTGTAATTCCAGAAATACATGCAAGTAATGTCAAAGTTATTTCAACCTCAATCAACACCAATATCGATTTCGTAAATACCGACATTTCTGAAAATGAATCTTCGAGTGAAACGTCGAGTGAATCTTCAAATGAATCTTCAAATGAATCTTCAAATGAATCTTCAAATGAATCTTCAAATGAATCTTCAAATGAATCTTCAAATGCATCTTCTTGTGATAATGCTGAGATTTCACTAACTAATTATTTAGCATTATGGACTTGCAATTATAAAATCTCTCACGTAGCTGTTGACAATTTGGTGAACATTTTACAACCACATTTAACAAGTGAAAAACGTTTGTGTGCTAAAACTTTGATTACTACCCCACGTTCAATCGTAGTAGACAAATTTAATGATGGAGAATTTTTTTATCTTGGTATTGAATCCTATGTTAAGTCAAGAATTATTTCTGGTCTAAAACCTACTTTCCTTATTTTAAGGAAAATACGTGCGTAAATTTTATCAGTTTATCTGTTGGTTGTGATGGAATCCCGATATGTAAAAGTATCGATAGTTAACTCTGGCCTTTAATGGGTGTCGTTGACCAATCATTATGTCCGGAACTAATTCTTATGGCTCTATATTCAAGAAAAACTAAACCAAAGAGTTTAAAAGAATATCTTTGCAAGTTTATTGAAGAAGTAAAAAATTTACTAGTAGCAGGCATTACTGTCGAATTAGTCAATTACAAATTCTGCATAAGTTACTTTGCATAAGTTTTTAAAAATGTATTAATCCACATAACTCTTATTGTTTATGCGAGAAATGAGATCAAGAAGGCACGTGGTTTTTGAACAGTTACATATACTGATGTGTCATCCAATTTGCGTACAAAAATAGCTTTGTATATCAAAAGCAAGAAGAACACCATGTTGGGCAGTCACCTGTAACAGAGCTCACTCTAGATTTTATTAGTCAATTTCCAATGGATTTCATGCAGTTAGTATGTTTAGGTAGTGGTCGGGCCAATTCAGTTTAAATTGCAATTTTACAATTCAATTCAGTTCAGTTCATTGATTTTTCATTTCAATTCAACCGTTTACTGAACCGAATAATTCAGTTAACCTGTTGAATCGAATTGAATTGTTTTCTTTGAATTCCAATTCAAAACAATTTCAGGCTGAATCAAAACCGATATTGTAAGGAATCAGAAACGACAAACGGTTCCACAGATTTCAATGAAATTTTTTTACACCAGTAAGTGCTACTAGCTTAATTTTTCAACAATTATCAAATGTTTTTGTTTTCGAAAATTTGCATTTGTTAAGTGAGCTCAACATCTAAATACTATAATTTGAAGATGATGACAGTGGAAGAAGTGGTGGGGCATTTTTAAATCTTCGCTCTATCCTAAACGCGCTTTTTAGGTTTGCCATTACACATTGCCATTTGCCATATGCGGCTCATATGCGGTAGGCTCATATGTAGTAGGCTCATATGTGGTAGGCTCGTATGTTGTAGGCTCATATGTGGTACGCTTATTTGTGGTAGGCTCATTAAAAAAATTCCCTCCCTTCGGCTTCCATCGGCAGCTGGACAACCGCGTGCTCTCCCAATTTACTGAGCTCAGGCGAGCGCTCCACCCGTTCCCCTATTCCACTGAGCTGAGGAGAGCGACCCGCCCTTTCTCCAATTCCACTGAGTTTAGGAGAGCGACCCGCCCTTTCTCCAATTCCACTGAGCTAAGAGAGCGCTCCATCGGTTCTCCCATTAACGGAGCTCAGGAAAGCGTTCCGGCCGTCCTCCCATTCCACTTAACTGGAATCACCGCTGTCTTTTTTAAGACCATTGCCTGTCTTTTACAGACAATTAGCTGTCTTTTTTAAGACCATTGCCTGTCTTTTACAGACAATTAGCTGTCTTTTTTAAGACCATTGCCTGTCTTTTACAGACAATTAGCTGTCTTTTTTAAGACCATTGCCTGTCTTTTACAGACAATTACCTGTATTTTACAGACAATTACCTGTGTTTTACAGACAATTAGCTGTCAATTTTAAGACAATTGCCTATATTTTACAGACAATTAGCTGTCTTTTTTAAGACAATTGCCTATATTTTACAGACAATTACGTCCTTTACAGACTATCACGTCTTTTACAGACTATCACGTCTTTTACAGACTATCACGTCTTTTACAGACTATCACGTCTTTTACAGACTATCACGTCTTTTACAGACTATCACGTCTTTTACAGACTATCACGTCTTTTACAGACTATCACGTCTTTTACAGACTATCACGTTTTTAGCAGACTATCACGTCTTTTACAGACTATCACGTCTTTTACAGACTATCACGTCTTTTACAGACTATCACGTCTTTTACAGACTATTACGTCTTTTACAGACTATCACGTCTTTTACAGCCTATCACGTCTTTTACAGACTATCACGTCTTTTACAGACTATTACGTCTTTTACAGACTATCACATCTTTTACAGATTATCACGTCTTTTACAGACTATCACGTCTTTTACAGACTATCACGTCTTTTACAGACTATCACGTTTTTAGCAGACTATCACGTCTTTTACAGACTATCACGTCTTTTACAGACTATCACGTCTTTTACAGACTATCACGTCTTTTACAGACTATGACGTCTTTTACAGACTATTACGGCTTTTACAGACTATCACGTCATTTACAGACTATCACGTCTTTTACTGACTATCACGTCTTTTACAGATTATTACGTCTTTTACAGACTATTACGTCTTTTACAGACTATCACGTCTTTTACAGACTATTACGTCTTTTACAGACTATCACGTCTTTTACAGACTATTACGTCTTTTACAGACTATCACGTCTTTTACAGCCTATCACGTCTTTTACATTCTATAACGTCTTTTACAGACTATTACGTCTTTTACAGACTATCACGTCTTTTACAGACTATCACGTCTTTTACAGACTATCGCGTCTTTTACAGACTATCACGTCTTTTACAGACTATTACCTCTTTTACAGACTATTACGTCTTTTACAGACTATCACGTCTTTTACAACTTGTTAAGTCTTTTACAGACAATTTCGTCTTTTACAGACACGTCTTTTACAGACATTTACATTTTTTACAGACAATTACATCTTTTAAGTTCAAAAAATGAGAACCAAACAAAATTTGAAAAACGTGCTTCCTTAACTACCAGCGGAATTTCCTGGGCCTTCCATAGTTATTCGTGAAACGAATGAAGCACAAGATAAAAATCAAAAGCGGAAAAAAGAGTACAGAATTGCGCATAGAGACGCCATTAATGAGCCTCAACGAGATTACAGCATTGCTCATAGAAAGACCCTTAATGAGTATCGCCGAGATTACGGGATTGCTTATAGAGACGCCCTCAATGAGCATCAGCAATATTACAGGATTGCACATAGAGACGTCCTCAATGACTACCAACAAGAATACAGGATTACTCACAGAGACGCCATCAATAAGAATCAACGAGAAAACCGCGAAATCATTGCATGTAGGCGAGCAAGAACAACTGAGTTCTCTGCGTTAATAAACAAAGCAGAACATGAAAATATATTAATCTACCAGAATGTCAAGCATCTATGACATCCTCCATGTATGAAGTTTTTAACACAGAGGAAGAAATAAACTTATTTCAACATAACTATAACAAACTGAATGAAAGCCAAAAGTCAGTTGTGGATTATGTTGTAGAAAAAATTGAATCAGGAAATTCTGACGATAATTGTATTCACTTAAATGGACCAGGGGTAGTAGAAAAACGTTTGTTTACGAAACATTAATGAATTATGTACGAGGTCATGTATTTCATGAGAATCAAGGTATAGCAATAGCAGTTGCATCAACAGGAATTGCTGCAACTCTTTTGAAGGGTGGAAGAACATGACAATCTCAGTTTGGTATTCCTCTAAATGCTAATAGCAAAAGTACATCGAATTTGCGAAAACATTCGGCAGAAGCTGATCGAATTCGCAAGTCCCAAGTCATTATTTGGGATGAATGTACGATGGTTAGTAAGTTTAGTAGTTCGACGTGGTAATAGAGTGTCAACAGTTCAAACAAATTTAAAAAGTAGCTTGGTGTGGAAATTCTTTAAAACATTTAAGTTAACTGTCAACATGAGGGCAAGAAATGACGAATGTTTTGCGAATTGGGTTTTGAAATTCGGTAATGGCGATTTAAATATGACTAGATAGCCAAGACGATACAGTCGAGATACCCAATCATTTCATTAGCTCCAGCAACTTAGTGAACGAAGTGTTTGGTGGTATAACTGAAAAAAACGTACAGTATTACGTCAACAGGGCTATCTTATGCCCGCTTAGCGAAGATTCATTCAAAATCAACAATGATGTACTTCAACTACTTCCGAGTGATGGAAAAGTTTACAAAAGTGCAGATTCCATTGACTGAGCAGCCCGGCAGGATTCCAGCTTTTACCCAATTGAATATCTAAATACCATAACACTGGAAATTTTTTTGTACCCGAAACCGAGACCGTTAAAAAATGTTCTACCCGAAACCGACTCGAACTCGAACCACAAAATGTACGTAATATTATTTGTGAAAGTCAAATAATGTAGCAATCCCTGAGTCGATTTTTAATTTCCGTATAATTATTTTACCATCGACCATCCTCTCTTCCTTTTTTCTTCGATAAACTTGTTAGATGCCGACTTTAACTACGACATTGAAAGCAGTAACATCCATATTGTGTATTCTTGAGTAGCACACATTTCGGTGTTAACATGTCGGAGCCAAACGAAAAACCTCACAAGATAGGGACCCCATGGGTAGGAATGCCCTTAAATTCACGCGCCATCCTTGTGTGGAAACAAAACTTAGGTATGAGGAGTGTTATGCGGTGTACTTCACTATTTTGAACAGAACGTGTGAAGAAGCGAATCAAACCTTTGTGACGCAAACACACTTTTCCCATTAAAACATCAATTCTTGAAAAATCATTTTTTAATTGCAAGCAAAATGTAAGGACGAATATTCTCAAATAATTTTTTCTTTAAATAAATTTCAAAGCAAATGTTTTGTTAAATCGGTGTCACCGGTTAAAAGGGAAACCGAAAATGAAATTTCTCGAAAAGAGGTCGCTGTCGCTGGAGTTTCATCTTCTGTAAATTCCGAGGGAATGGGACTAATGGAAACCAGAACTTTGAAAGAAATTATTTAAGATACAGAATTTGTTGTTAAAAAAACAACAACAACATTTTAAATGATGAAACCGAAAAACAAAATTCAAGGATGCCGAAATCCAAAGGGAAAATGAAAACAATGGTTAAACAAGAAAGTTTTGAAAAATCTTCGGAAGAATTCGAAGTTGTGGAAATTCGTTCTAAAATTCAAACTGAGGAAACGGAACTTTTGAAATAAACTTTCAATAAATTGATAAATAAGAAAATAGCCAAAGATGGCGATAGTCTTCGGGGAACTTCTGTTGAAACCATTTTCAACTCAATTTAATTTTCAAAAGATGTAAAAGCATCTTGCACAAGTAAATTGAGTGAGTTTCTTCAAATAATTAAATTCTAAATTGTTGTTGTAAATAATGGAAAATTGAAATTGTTTCGGAGGGAAATCATTTGCTGCAGCATTTGTGCCAACTCCAGCTGTCACGGAGAAAAACGAACTAGAAGCGATGTAAATCAGTGGAAAACTCATTATTACAGGAAAAATTCGAATGTAATGAGTTTTCTCTTACAAATATTTTTCTGACCGTTTTTCTAGAATTTTATTCTTTTCGAGATTTTAATTTTTCCAGGCGAGCGATGGAGTGCAATCAATTGCGATAAGAAATTTCCAAGCGGAAATTCTCATGACGGAGGAAGAGAAATCGATTTTGAAAATACTAATTTTTGCAGCTTAATTATTGTGTTGTTTTTTTACTTATGCATTAACAGAAGTCAAATATTAAAAAACACGAATAATTTGGGAGCCTGTTTTGAAAAACCTACTTGAAAAATTCGATTTTTCTCGAAAATTTAAATATACTTCCTGTTTTTAACCCAAGTGGGATAGCCGAAACTGAAAATAAAAATTTCAGTTTGAGTTCAAACTACAACTAAATGTTGGCATTCCAGAAATTCTAATAAAGGTGTGGATAAATGGTGAGCATAACGCGAAAGTTGAAATTAACATTGAGCATAGCAGACAACGAAATGACATTCTCGTTTGTCTTGTTCTTTATACATAAACGAGAGAGGACGGATCTCTCTTAATTAACCGAGAATATCGGTTGAAATTAAATGCCACTTGAGTTTGTAACAAACTGAAAATTCCGGCGTTTTCCTTTATCATTCGGATAATGAAGACACCTTTGCAACTTTTGGTTGTAATTGCTATTGTTGAAGGTGTTCATTTCTAATTTTCCAAAATATTTATGTTCCTTTCGAATTTAATGGTTAATATCCAAAAATAAAGATATTGTAATTTGTGATTGTTTCAACTAGTGCAACTGAACAAACTTGCATTTATGGCAATTCTCGAGAAAATCACAATTACTGATATGTACAGTTCAATAATAAACATGATTTTGTCATGTCTCGTTTGTCCCAATAATTATTGCTTACTCTAGCAGCTTCAGTTTTCAAAATATTACGTTCCCATTTTTTTCCAAAAACAATAACGAGACAAACACGAATTCTGAAGCCAATGATATACTCACCCCTAGTTCGGATTTAATGTTTTCTCTATGATACACCCATCGTTGTCCTGAACTCTGTCAGAAGCCAGAAAACTTTGGACGACCAAAATTCTTCATTAAGTATATCAGCTCATAAAAACTCCTACAAATAAGTCGTATGCTCTAAAAATGTAACGTGAAAATGGACAAGTGTTCCGACTTTCCTTCACATTCATGAGCACTGTGACCACCAAAATTCATCATGGTCGATGAGACAGATTTGATAAAAATCTGGACGAGAAATTGTTACAAAATATTGGAATCTCGATTCTGACTCTGCGAACACAAAAACGTCTATAATATTGAGCTCAGCTGGAACACAATTTCCTGGCCATGTAGATGTAAAAACCATTTTGAATCTTTCGAATTTTCGAAAAATACGTAATTATATATCATACAAACGGGTATTGCGTTTTAAACGTCATTTTCTTTTACTTTTAAGTCAGACGCGTACGACTCCTATCGATTCCCTCATTGAGTTGCAACTAGTGTTTCTGTCGGTGCAAGTTTTGGGAATAACCGAACTTGCAATTACAATTACAATTGATAATGCAAGTACTGGTAATGCCGTAACTGGTACTTGCTAAAATGCGGCAATTAAATCATGCAAATAACCGAAGTTGAACTTGCAATTAGTTGATAAGTTACTTGCAGTTGGTAAGGCAATTGCAAAAACATTTGGCAGTAATTGCACCGATAAGTACAATTGCAAGTGCAATTGCAATTTGTAATTGCAAGTTAACTGATATACAGTATAAATCGTCGGCGAAGAGGCAAATTGATCTGTGCATTTTTGATTCTCATGATGATATTCATGTTTCACTAAATTGAACAAAGTGTATTAAATAAAATGATCTAGATGCAATGCATAATGACAGAAAGGTGCACAAATGAAATAGCCTTTCTTTAAGCCATCCAAGGCTAAAATATTGTAAAATTTCATCCTTTAACATATATTTACAAGAAACACTTATAATTAGTAAACTTAATTAGTTAATTAAAGTTAATTAAAGTCTTTAGTCTTTTTTTTAAGTTATTAAGTCTTAATAATTAAAGAAAACTTAAATATTAGTATAACTATAATGTATACATATTTATATAGGCTATAATTTTGATTCTAATCAAAAATTCACTTAGATTTTGCCTCCTCACCAACGGAATTGTACACTCACAATCAGTACAATAATTATTACACTCATTGAGACACTACTCTTGATTATTATGTACATTTGTTATCAGAGCGGAATGACTTATTGAGGCATTTTGTGGAATTTTGCGCTCAAATTCGAAACGGTTGCAAGTTGCAATTAAATTGATAAGTATTTTTTAAATTGCAACTTTTTGCAGTGCAAGCACTTGCAATTGCAATTGAATTTCTATCAATTTCAGTTAGGCATAACCGGTAATTGCAAGTATTTAATGCTTGTGTAATTGCTATTTAAGTACACAGAAATTGCACTTGCATCGGCAATTGCAATTCCCGGGTGTAGAATAACCGTAATTGAACCGAACTTGCAAGTGCAATTAGTAATTGCGGTTAACTTGCAATTGACAAGAAACACTAGTTGCAACTGATTGCAATTTACGATTTTTAGTACGATTTCAGTATGATATTTACGAAAGGAACTGCATCCAGTGGGCTGGTTGTGCATTCAAGTTTGTATTTATTTATTCTGTCCTGAGGAAGAACCATCGTAAACCATTTGCTTAAAATTTCCAAACACATCAATAGTCCATTTTGAATCCTGACCAACTTTACGTTAACTGTTCGTTGAATTATCAATATTTTCGCCATTTAAAAACTCCTATGAAGCGACATTGATTTCAATAAATAAGTATCTGCTACATACATACAACGTGCTTTGAGGAATTAAACATGACGCACGTTGTGTGGGCGCCTTTTATTTTTATTCTGTTAATGGACGCCAAAGCGCGTGTTGTGCTTAATTCAGTAAAGATAGTAAAAACCTAAACTCACAATCAAGCTTTTATTTTCAATGGAATTATTTATGAAGTCAATCAAACTATTATCACAGAAACACGCACTTCCCATTATAGATGATTTCCCACAATTATTTATTCCCATGTTCATTTTGCTTGAAATAAACTTTGTCCTGGAATTTTTACAAAATTCTTATTTATTATTCCTGCTAATTTTTAAGGACAAATATTTTAATATAATTTTAATATTAATTAAAATTTGAGGTTCGTAGAAATTCGTTGCAAACTGAAGTTGAGGAAACTGAAATATTTGAATGATTTCAGTGTATTTGATCCCAACTTTTTATACTCCGTTCTCACCAATCCCTGGTATCATTTTTGGCATGGTTCAAGAAATAGCTACCCTTTGAAAAGTTTCTGCGAATATTTGGAAATATTTCCACTCCCCGGAAAAGTTTCACGTGAATGCAAGAGCTTGAGGAATTTAAAAAATTTGTTTTATTTTAAGAGCACTGTTACAAAAAGTGTCTAGTGTACAATATCAGAGTACTTAAATTAGGGACACTGCTCATCCTTATTCCGTCTTTCCATGGAACTTTTACCTCTACTCATTAGCCTCTCTTATCACTGTCAGCTTTTGTGTCTTTAATAGTCTCCCTTTGAAAATCAAATTACATAGTACTTGACCCAAGTGAATGCATACAGTCAATGCTGGCTGGAACGTGAAATGAAATAAAAATTTACTGTTACTTATGTACCCCAGTGAGATTTTTCAAGTTGAAAGGGCATGCGGTTATCATCTTTAAATTGTGTACATTTTAAGGGTGTTTTACTAAAGAAATTCTAGGATGTCCTCACGACGATTTATGCGTAATTTTTGCTTTATTTTACAAGGGAGATTATCTTTCATAAACACTGTAATGTCAGTATTGCTATAAAGAGTCGTATTTTTTAAAAGCTCCGGAATTACATTTACTTTCGTTGAAGAAAACTTGAAGTGATGTAATACTTCAAAGCACATACTGAATTGCAACTATACTGCATGGCAAAATATGTTTCTTCATTAGGTCATAAAAGGGAACGTAAATAGTATCTACTGCGTACAGACTATATACGTGATCTTCAATAATGATTGTGCACTACATGGAAATTGAATGATTAAACTGAAGCAGTACTCGGACTGGGTACGGGTAATACTCGGGTCAATGGGTACGGGTACAAGTGCGGGTACTACCTGGGTACGGAAATTGCGTACTCGCAAGTACGCGGGTACTACCTGGGTACTCTGGATTTTAGAAAATAAAGTGGGTACAGGTACGGGTATGGGTACTCACCCAGTGGCAATCCGGTAGTACCCAATAGATACGAGTATCACGACGTAAAATATCTGTACCCGAGTATTTGTGGGTACTTTAAGGTTTCCTACTGGAATGGATTACTATGGCTTAGACCTGCCAACCGTTGAGTTGGGCTTTAAATTTACTTTGCTCCTTTGTATACGGGTGCTCGTATGAGTGACAGAGCAACGGGGCTTTGTTTCAATTCCGATTACATGGTAGTTGCGTTCTAACGCTATCTAATAAAGAAATATAACATTAAGAGCCAGTCAGATTGCCTACTTATCTACTTGTAGAATGGAACTCCTTACAAAAAAATTTCAAGGACCGGGTTTTGAGTTTAAATTTAATTACGTTCATTGAAAGCCGAAAATTAAAATTATTTGTATCTATCAGAGCTTCTGCCGGGGACAGGGACGTCCCGTCGGGACACTGGACGGACCGGGACGGGACGTCCCCGGGGACAAAATAATTGTCCCCATGTCGTATTCGGGACGGGACGGGGACAAAAAAAATTGTCCCCATTATATTCGGGACGGGACGGGGACAAAACAAAATGTCCCCAATATATCGGGGACGGGACGGGGACAAAATAAATTGTCCCCATTATATCAGGGACGGGACGGGGACAAAACAAATTGCCCCCACTATATTCGGGACGGGACATGCTTTTTGGTCGTGTATATAACGGGACGGGACAAGCAAGCACAGCAGAACAAGGATAACGTTTCAGCTTTAATGCTCATGAGTAAACTATTCTGTGAACACTATTTCACCTTTGTAGAAAATGAGGCTTGTTGCTCAAAAAGTTCAGGAAGAATCTTCTCGATTCTATAAATGCGTTTTTATGTGTTTGATACAAACATTTTTTTACGAAATTTTCCTCATGTTCCGATTTTCGATATGAGAATGTCGACAACTGTTTTCAGTAATTATCGGGACGGTACAGGAATTTTGTTCACATTCCACGATTTTCGGGACCGGGTACAATATTTTTTTTTAATTTTGGGGACGGGATGGGGACAAGGTTGTTGTCCCCATGTCCCGACTTTCGGGACGGGACCGGGGACGACGTTTTTTAAAAAGTTTGGGGACGGGACGGGGACAAGATTTTTGTCCCCATGTCCCGACTTTCGGGACGGGACCGGGGACAACGTTTTTATAAATTTTTGGGGACGGGACGGGGACATGGTTTTTGTCCCCGTGTCCCGATTGTCGGGACGGGACTGGGGACAAAGGTTTTTTTAAAATATCGGGACGGGACGGGACGGGGACGGGACAAGAATTTTGTCCCCAACAGAAGCACTGGTATCTATATATGTATTACTTAAATAATAAATATACGTTTGTTATATTCTTGCCAGATCCGTTTCATATGGGTATAGTAAACAAGGTCTACAATTTGAAAATGCCAAGACATTTTCAATCCAGCGCATTTAGGACACTTTGGGCATTAAAGGCATTTATTGCAGTAAATATTTATGAAATTTTGGACAATATCAGTAGTAATATTGAGCATCCCGTTTTCCAAATTCCCTATCCCCCGGACATGAAAATCATCTAATGCCTGTGACCAAAGGCCGGGAGAACTGGGGGGATTAGGATACTTAGTATTTACTATGTATAGCAGGCTGGTGTATAGCAGGCGTGTAGGTGTAGCTGTATAGTTGGTTGTCTATATAGGTAATCATACACATCTTAATGACGTGTCGGGGCAACGTGATAAGTCAGGAATATTTTTTCCCTCTCGTGCTAAATCTACTAAAATCTGCGAGACTGAGTGTATACACGTGGGAAAAAATATTCCTTGTAATGTTGAGCTTTGAGCTTCTATACGTTAGCAATTATTTTGTGGGTTAAAAAATGAGTTTTTTTAATTGGAAGGTTATTGTCGTGGTAATTATTTTACATAATTACGGGTTGGGATCCATTATACCAGGTAATGTTGTGACTTATGTGTTTAGTCACAATACGTAAATAAAAATTTAAAATAAACATTGCATTTTCGTTCCCTATTCTTCACCATCTCTCATTCAGACGTAAGCCGTTCCATTATGCAATCACAACAAATATTATAATCTACTGCTAATCTTTGTCTTTGGAAAAGGAAATCGTTTTTCCTCCGCTTTTATAATCCATAATTGTGCTTAAATATTTTTTGTAATATATTCTACACCACCATTAAAAATTAATAAAAATGAATCTGGAGGCGCTGCAAAAATAACCGTTGTAATAAGTTATTAACAAAACTCAAACGCGTTTCCCAGGCTTTTGGAGTGCTTTGACAAGAATGAAGTGTCAAATGTGATCTGAAATTGATTATTATTTAGTAGTGACTTTCCCCATTATTAAATTTAGTTGGAAGTTCGGTTGTCACAACTCACAAAATAATTGAAACTAAGAGATGTGTATTGACTCTGCTTTTAAATAATCCAATTGATATTGTTTATATCCGAGCGTGTTTATGTGCATTAATTATTTGAGATAATTATTTTAAAAATTGGTTTCGTAATTATTAATTTCAGAAACCCTTAGCCTCAAAGAAGTGTCAGGCATGTACACGCAGCGGGTTTATATGGACAGCTAAATTGGATACGTGCTGTTGTTTGAAAATTATGGATGACGGAACCGAATTCGTAGGTGTTTTGAGACCAGGACAGTCATGCAGAGATTTTGTTGCAATTTTTTGCAACTTTCAGAACTCCACTGTTGAACCCTAATCAGCGTCTGAAGCTTCTACAAAGTTCGTTTATATGGGTAAGAACTGCATTATTGTGTTGAACTGTATTGTTGCCTATACAGTAAAATCGGTTTATGACGGAATTGCATGGAATATCGGATTTTTGGTTTGTATAAACAGTATTCCAATGTTTATAACAAACAATATATGTCAACACAACTACTTCCTGAGGGAATAAACAAAAGCATCTGACATAATGAAAATTCTGTTATAAAGCAACTGTGACAAACCTATTGTACTGTATTATTAAAAATTTGTGAACTACAAGCTATGTATATATACATTTTATACACAACTAATACAATCTTGCTGTTCCTCTAGCCTTGGCTATTTGTTTGATGTTGTTGCTGCTGTTGTTGACCTGGAAATGTTGGGGAAGAATTATCGGATGCTACAACTCATTGATTAGGGATGTCCAAGTAGTTGGATTAAACAACCCTAATTATGGTGCTGATGGGGTTGGCGAAAATGTTAACGACGCTCAAGAGGGAGAACCCGAATCGGATAGAGATAGTGACATCTCTATATATACTTCCCCGACCGCAGCCCGGATAATTCCGTCTACACTTCCCGTTAGCGTGCAACCTCCAAGAAAGGTAAAAGCAGTGCATTGCAATGCTTGTAAGGATGAGTAGCTGATCGGGGTTTTTATTCTCTCTCTCTATCTCTCTCTCTCTCTCTCTGCTCCAATATATTTTGTTGCTATGAATAAAAATATCACTAAAACAAATAATTACTGTTTTATTTATGCATTTAAATTATTGTAAACATAATCCAAAAGATATTATACATATAATTATCCATGTTTATGTGTGTGCTGTCCTCATGTCAAGCTCAAACATTTTATTTCAAAAAAGAAAAGTCGTCTTCCCAAACAGATCTAGTTTCTTATAGATCTTCAGATCCAATACTTTCACCAATTTGAGTCTTCACGTCTTACAATAATAATTATTGTTGTTGCAATCCTGATATTTTTTGCTGACATATATCTAAATAGAATGGTAAAAATGCAATTAAGTTGAAGCTCGGGCTATGTTTTACGTCAGAATAAAAATGTTTAGATTTCATGACATGTACAGATATAGTAGTATCTCGGACATATACTTACGTCAGATCTTCACACCATTGATACATAGTCACTTAACAAGTTCCAAAAGAAGGAAATGACTACTATAACGTATTACGCACTGTCAGAATAATTTGATTTCGGGTTACTAAAACTTAACAAGATTATCCTACAAAATTTGCAAAACAGTATTTCAATTAAATTCACTGCTCTCACTCTGACAATACTGTCCACAGATTTATTTAAATTTAAAGCGGGAATACAAAAAGTCACGAGGAAATAACAACACAATTCAAAGTTGGCTTTTCTATCTACACTTGCTTATGTGTTCCCAGTTTGTGCAACTTAAAGTATCTTTATTGTTTTAATTATTAGTTTCAAGTTAGTAAAGATTAATTACATACAATGCCAGGCGCACTCTTTCAACAGCATCGAGAGATTGCAACTTTCAATTCTATAGCCGACCCGTCGACATTTATAGAGTTGCTGATGACGCTTCCGCCGGTTACTGTTCAAGATAAACTCCTGACCCTAACCAATCCAAACGACGGAGAGTATTTTGTAAAGGCTATAAATGGTATTGCTAGCCATATTGACAACAGCAATAAATTTGTGTATAAGATTTGGTGGGACGGTTATCCGGCGTAAGTATTTTGATTTTATCATTATTTTGACACATCAAAAATTAGTTATGGAGCAATATAAAGAATGAGCAAATTAATATTACTTTTAATTTTAGTGAAGCTTCTACGTGGCAGACTTACGAGGACATTTCAATTATCCATTATGTTCTACCCGAATATCACGATTTGGTACAGCAGAAGCTTCAGGATTTGCGACAATCGGAACCGAATTCCAGAATTGTACAGTTTTGGCCCCGGAAATCAATAGCTAAACTGTGAACAGCCGAGACAAATGTGTGCAAGAGGTTGGAACCCGATCGCTCAATTAAAGGATTAGGACAAGACCCACGAGCTGACGAGTCTGGACAGAATCAGGTCAACTCATTAAAATCCAAATACCCAAAACGGGCAAAGTCAAAAACCAACTTGGCTGAACAACCCAACAGTGAGTTTTCAAAACGGTATACTTTGATTTTGAATGGTAATAATTACAATAACTGTATCAAAAATAAAATCTGGATTTTATTGTTCAGAACTAGAATGTGGAGTATGTTCATTTTCGGGGCAGCAAAACATTTTTAGCAATCTCCGGGAACTAAAGCGTCATGAGAGGTTGGAGCATAAGATGGCGGTCAACGCCTGTAGTAAGAAGAATACAGGACAACCCCCTCCCCCAAAACAAGTTGTCAAAGCACGAGTCGGTAGAGCTGAGGAGAAGCTTACAGATGTGAGCGTTAAAGGTAATAGCAACAGTCAGGGTGGTATACTAGAATTATATTGTACACTACTGAAGCTCGGGGTAAATAATGTTTTACAGCTTGTAATTGGTTTTAATCAAGGTTGGGAGTGTGATCAATGTCGCGCGAAGTTTCAATCCAAATTCAATATGAAGCGTCACAAAGCGATTGCCCACGGACCTCCTCAAAGTGAAAAATGCCCAAAGTGTGAAAAAGTGCTGGCAAACAAGGCTGCTGTCAATTCCCATGTGAAAACGACTTGCTCAGGACAAGAGAAGATCAAATGCTCAAAATGCGATAATTATAGTGGCATTAAAACTTATCTGAAGCGTCATATTGAAAGATGCCATAAATAAAATAATGGTCAGCCTATAATGATTCCTTCTGTCGTTTAAAATTTCGTCACAATCACACAATAAAATCATTTTTGAAAATTGCAACTGGTTTTATATTTATCATGTGTTCATAATCATGTGTATATTGTAGTGCTCGCACATCCACCGCGGTTACGTTGCGCTCACTTCAGTGAGGCGCGACGTAACCATTTCGACTTCCCTAACTCCATCCTGATTTAACCCCATGTTATGTAAGGAAGAGCCACGCTCTTCCTTACCAACCCACACCAGCTTCAGCATTCGCGTTTTTTTCCCCGAGACCAGACCCTCTCTCCCCGCGCTCCACTCTCTTGAACGGATTTCCGGAGTGGAATTAGATTTTTTAACGAGGTTTGAATCCTCAGCTTCCTTTTTTGTTGGCCTTAAGGTCCCCATATTTGTACTCTTGTTGTTGTTATTATTATTCTTATTATTATAATAAAAGAGCGCTTGTGGCTCACCATTAAAACCACAACTCGGCTGTTGATTCCTGTGGCTCTCATCCAATCTCTCCGTCATCTCTCACATCCGTAAATATCTTGATATGAGTTATTATTACCAATTTTATTTGTACTCCTAGACAGCACACCAGGGATAATAATTAGCAGATCGAGTTTTTAGTGTGTTTTAAATTCAGTTGCATACAACTTTATGTTGCTCTAGGTTGCTCTAGGGTGCTCTAGGTTGCTCTAGGGTACTCTAGGTTGCTCTAGGGTGCTCTAGGTTGCTCTAGGTTGCTCTAGGGTGCTCTAGGGTGCTCTAGGTTGCTCTAGGTTGCTGACTTATGCTACGGTGCTGAGTCGAATGCTTCTACTTTCTGATTAATTGTAATTATATACGTGCATATGATAACTTTCGCTAAAGACGGCTTCGTACAAGATCTTTTGTAATATATCCGACTACAAGGCCCCCCTTTAAATTATTGTTTATTTTTTACATGGAATTTCCCGTCTTAACAGATCATGACTAATCAAGCTCCCTGCAGTTATTGACGACGCACATCTCACTAGAAATCATTCACCTTTTTTACCAGTGTTAATAATTGCCTTGGAATTTTTCAATTATTTTCAAAAACTAAACCGAGATCGTGATGAACACCTTCAACAGTAAGTGTTCTATGTTATTAATTGTTGTTGTCATAAATACCGAGAAATGTTTCTGATTATAATAACATTATTGCCAATATTTTACTGTTTTATAAATTTTAGAATGCGATTACGACGGATCCTGCTATGATTGTGTCACTGCCGGCTCCAAGTATGTAACCCTGGTCAACATGACCAAACGTTGCCTCGTGAATTTGTCTGTAATAGGGATTTCCTTTATTGACGTGGTTCGAAGCCTGCTGCATTGTAACGATGTTCCGACAAACGACACTTCTTTGGTCTCATTTCTTCTCCTTATTGTTTGTAAGTATATAATTCATTTTTTGGGATATTTTTGTAATAAGGATTGTCTGTCGACACAGTTGCATTACTGTTAGTGATACATTCTTTACGTATTTGTTTTCCAGGGATTCTACTTGGTGTTATAACCATTGTGGCTGCTGCATGCACAGCCTACTGTGTGTGGAATAAAAGGGGCTGGCCGTGTATGAGAGTGTTTCGACAGCTTGCTAGCGACCCAGCTTACGGTTCTCTCATCCACTCCTCAGTTTCATTCAGTGCACAAATTAGCCCACCTGCACGTCCTACCTGTGAGAGCCAAGAAAATTCTATTGAGCTGAGAGAGATACACCTTTCTCGTGTGGACGATAGCGAGCAGACCACGTTCAACTGCTGAGACGCACAAACAACTTTCACTAATGTTTAGCAGATGACGTGCTTACAGAAATGCTTACAAAACTATTATGTATGATCAGCTAGGTTTACAGTTTTATTTTCTAATACTAAATAATAGTAACGATAGCTCAATTATATTATGAAGTTGGTAATTGCTTGGTAAAAGTGATTGCAGGTTTTGGGAAAGATCCTATCATTATTTAACTCGTACCTAATTTTTATAAATTGTTGTCATTTAAAAATCAGTACTTCAATAAATCATACTCGTGGAAAACTTTTAGTTTGAATACAACGTGTTATATTTTTACTGCTTATCTGAGTAAGTAATGTCGCATTCTCCTGTGCATTTCTCAAGTCATTGCCTGAATTACTGAGGCTAAGGACAAATCTAACAGCGAATCATTATGTTTACAAATTTTATTATCCCGAAGTCAATTAAAACTCAATTGTGCTTGCTACTACTGCTATACCAAATGTGTACTACAATTCATATTAAGTAGATCCCCATAGTATACCAAAAGCGTACCAAAGCTCTTGTAATTACTACATTTTACGCACTCTTTTCATGTCTTGCAGCTCTCCTACCAACGGGCAATAAACTTTCCTCACTAGCAGTATCTTTCTTCTACAATTTCCTAGCTTTTACAAATCTTCCTGTCATAAAGACATTAAAAGGCCTCCATGAATTACGCTAAAATTATATAATATGACAGATAAATGCTAACATATTAGAATACATTATATGAGACATTATAATCATGTTTTTCTAACAAGTCACTCATAATAATCCCTTCTGGGAGTCGAGTCAAACTCCCTGAGATGTGGAAACACGGAAAACAATATTACCGCTGCAAACTATAAAAGCAGGAAAGTTCTTGCTCACTAATTCAGTCGGTTTGTTTTCATTTTTAATAATAATTATTATTATTATTTATGCTACTTTCTTTTATCCAAATCGTCGAGGTTTTATTTGAAAATAGTTTTACATAGTAACCCCACTTTCAACAGCATACAAATATGCCTTTAAAACGCGAAGTAAAAGAATGGGTCTAATCCAAATGCAGAAAAAATATTTTCACGGAAGGATCAGTACAATTTGTCCGAGTGAAGTTACAACCTCTTCATGGAATTCTAAAAGCGAAGCCGCATTTTATATTGCAGTTTGATAACTGTACAACTAACGATTGGTCCTTTGACGGTATCGTTAAAATACGTCCTCCGGTTTCGTCTCATTGTGAGCACGTGACCCTTGTAAAATGCTTTCTAAAGCACGTTCAATCAAGCTTGGAATACAAACGAAGCAACCCTAAAACAGGGTTACGAGATGTAGAAATCAAATGTCCGGCGGCTTTCTGCAAGGTAAAATTTCGCGACATCGAAGATGTTCAAGTGAAGCCGAGATCCAGTTTCCAATTTTTACCCCCTGAGTGCGTCACTTGTCAACATCAGCAGTCAGGATTGATGACCCTCACCAATACTCCGGTCTGGTCCGAAGATCCAATAAACCAAAGACAGCGGAAGCTTGCAAAAATTTCATGTGTTGTTTCAAGTGAGATTGAAGAAGAAGCCAACGAACCTTTTTGGAAGTCTGAGTAGCCATTAACACTTTCTTTGATGAGGGAAGATGAGAAATTGCAAAAATCGGCGAAAGAGGGAAAGTGTCTTTATGATGAACAAGGAGGCAATGCTAATAATATAACTTTGCCCGACGGAACAAGGGTGGAGTTTCGCAAGAGTGCGACGGATAAGGATATCTGTTTTGTAGAGCATAAAAATCTCAACAGAGCAGAAAAGGAACATATTGGGACAGAATGCGAAAATATAGAAGAGTTGGCTACGTCAGATAAGATGCCAAATCCACATGAAACGAACATTCCAGGTATTATTTAATTATTTATCTATATACAGAAAAGTTGTAGAAAATTTCCTTGGTATTTTAGGATGCAGTAAGACCATGTATGGTGGTCACGGCGAGATACTACCTCCAACCTTGCTTGTCAACTCGAAAGATGATAACTTGTTGTTCCATTTCAACAAGCTTGTTGCCGATGTGCTTAATTCAGATTTAACAGCAGGACGTTCTGAAGCTGTTCCAGTCTCCATGGAATTAGACGGATCCTTTGACAGTGGGTTTTCTGTGAACCAGGGAGACATTGTGGAAACGTTTTTATCAACGCTTGAGGATTCTATCAAGACGAGACCCAAAGAATATGGGCTGGGCGCTTATTCCAAACCTGAGATTCAGCTTTTCACTTGTCTCCGACGGCACGGGCATGTTTAGCATTATTTCAGGTAACCCCACTGTTTTATTTAGCACGCATGCTACTCGAATCGTACCCAAGTCTAGATCTTTGTGTTGCTGCCAAAATTGAAGCCTGTTATCCTCTGGACGACTAAATTACGTGCGATCCTCCTTCTCACGAAGAAAGGGGATAATTGGAATGTCGTCCAATTGTTTCATTTCCTGCTTGCCTCGCATTTCTTCAAACTGATCCAGAATTAGACCAATAAATGACGAGATTTTTGAAGACTGAAATACTGAACATTTAACAACCGTTGGTTTTAAAGTATTTGTTTGACGACCCAAATAGAAAAAGGGTGTGCTATGCTGAGGATTAATTGCCACACGAGCCACAATGCTCGTATCTATTTCCACAGACCCGTCCATGTCGAAAAACTCTAAATTATTACACTGGTTCTGGACAGCCTTTTTAGCCTTTCTACTATACGGGTCAAACTTTGTAAGCTTACAAAGTTCACGTCTCCCCGACAGCCTCTTCCTCCCTGCTTCGTTATTACTTTCTATGGAAAATATATTTTTTTCAGTTATCTATTCTACGAATTTTAATTAATTTGTATATTATGTACTAACCCAAAGACAGCCCATTTTTCAGAAAGTTGGTGGTCAACATAGTGTATGCTTTCAGTTATACAGTTAGATATTTGTCAAGCGTGGATGGTAATGACTGGCAGTCCTGAGTTCGTATGCGTTAATAGTTCAATCGCACGTCTTTTATACAAGAATTAACGACAAAAATACCAACAAATGCTTATTAGAAACATTCTTGGGATTTTTCCAGCAAAATTCTACTAACGGGTGAAAGCAACCACTAATGCGCTCCGCTAATGTAGTTATTAATGCGATCATACTGTATACACTAGTTTCAAACTTGCACATTGCTTCGGCGAGTGAACGCACCTGCAATCATGCAGCAAATTATTGCAAGAAAAATAAACGAGTCTGTATGGAAGAAGTGGAAGGCAAAATGGTTGCGACTAAAACCAGAACTCATACACCCGCAGGTTTCGTTTGAAAGTTTGGGTAGGAAGCAAAAAATGATTGTTCAGGTAATTAAAAACTTCATTGAAAAACCTTTATCGGACCAATTAAATAATCCTTTGAGACTGCAGATACAGGGAGATCCGGGTACATACATTCTGAAACTAAATAAGTTACGTACTAATGGTTGGGTTTTATCTTTTAACTATGCACACTAATATTTTTTTAAAATAGGAACAGGCAAGAGTGCTGTTATTTCCCACATAAAGTACATGCTGGATGTAAAAAAAAGGAAATATCAGTTTGATTACCTCATAACAGCGTTTACGGGAAGCGCCAGTAGTCTTATCCACGGTCAAACAATACATTCCGCATTCCACTTAAGTGCCTACGGAAATGAAGATTTTGGTGAAAACGAAAGTGCAAGCAGTATAAAAACCACTCATCGCTTCGGAAGAACTTCAACAGCTCAATTGAATGCAAATAGGAAAAAAAGTTTAAAACATGTGCGTCTAATTTTTATTGACGAATATTCATTATTTCGGCTGCAAATGCTAGACAAAATTGATAAAATATTGCGACGAGCGGACAATAAAAACGCTGATAAATTATTTGGAGGAAAATCTATAATCTTATTTGGAGACTTGTATCAGTTACACCCTGTCGGTGATGTACCTTGCTACTATCCCTGCACTAAGAATCGCCACCCAGGCCTACGCGAGGCTACGAAATCGTATAGAAAATTCAGTAAAGTTATACTATTAAACGAGCAGTATAGGCAAGAAGGTAGTGATGCAGAGCAGGAAAAATTTAGAAACTTTCTCCGACGAATAAAGAAACGTGAGTGCATACCTGAAGACCTTGAATTTGTTCGCTCCCGTCAAATGAAGAACTTAACCGACAAGGAACAAGCCTCATTCAAGCTTGCTCTACATATTTTCCCACTTCGCATGCATGTAAGGGACCACAATAGGTAAGTGTATGCAACATCATCATATTATAAGCGAGAGAATGGTTGGGTTTGACAACGGCATTCAGTTTGTTCTTTTTTGATTTAGTATGATGCTACACAGTTAATATGCTGCTGAAGAAATTGTTAAAATTGATAATGGAACACAAGTGCTGGAGTTGGCTCAAGGCGCTCCTGTAATGCTGACGCGAAATCTGGCTGTATCATTGAATTTAAATAATGGTTCCTCTGGAGTTATTTTAGAGTTTATCTATGAAAAACGAAACGAGCATGAAAGTCCTATATGTGCTATATTAGTCGAGTTTCAAAGTTACAAAGGAAATTTTTATATGATTAGCACCTGCGGCAAGACCGGTGTGCCAATTATACGTCATTCAGATTGGGAGTATTGTGAGCACAGTCAGTCATACATACATTCATACAAAAATTTGCCGAAGGCTGTCGTATTACTAGACAGTTCTCCACTTTGTACTGATCAAGATTATGTTTCCATGTCGAGGGTTAAGCATGCTACTGATATGGCTTTCCTAGACGCATACATACAATCTGCCCGTATTTTGGAACCTGCAAAGCTTAACAGTCCTACTACACTACAAACGTATGAAGAACGACGGCTTACAAAAGTTGAACATGAATGCGAGCATTTGCTTTTCAAGTAATAAATAAAGAATGTGTTGAGAAAATGTTTGAGTTTTGTTGTTTTATTTATTCTAACACAAATTATACAAATGGAGAACCAACTGTGTCTTACAATCCTGTCAATAAGGTTATACAACAAGCCATCAAATAAATAAGCCAGTTAATATTACGATTATATACAAATTCTTGCAATAAGCACCGTATACAAGTTAATACATTCCGTATAGCTTTAATCCATGATAACGGAATGGAAAACTTAAATTCCTATCGTTAGGGTCAGGATAAGAACGATACAGACCTACAGAATGAAATCCTATCTTATTTACGGTAACATAATATAAGGTGTGACTATACGATCTAATCAAATTAACATTTAGTGTCTTTATAGTATTTTCCTCTATTGTGGTTCTGTATGTGTCGTGATTGCAAAAGGCTTGCAATGTAGGAAATGGCACACCCTCCTTTCATTTCCAAGCTATGGTCATGCATAAGTAAGGAATATTGTTTACTTTTAAGAGTAATAGCTTGTGATAAATCCAGTGATTCGATTTTCCACTTTCCAGATTGGTTAGCATTGAATGAGTGTAAATCGGGGATACCTTTATAAAGCGAAAACAGTTCGTGATCGCGCGCAATTTTGCTAAAATCAAAATACATGCGGTTTTCAATAAGTTCGCTCCAAATTTGACGTTCGTCGCCGAGTATGCGACATATGCAACTATTTATATCTGTGTACATGTTATATATACGATCGGCAAAAATTCCGCCAAGTTCGTCGTAAAAACCACGAAAAAATATTTCTTTTGCAAATTCAAGGACGGAAAAGCCTGCTTGAATTGGCTTGGACAGAACTAGTTCTTTTGGTTTCAATCTTATAATGCTAACGTTATTACTCAATATATCAAAATCAACAAATAGTGGCGATGCTAAATACTCTCTAGCTTTAGCTGTAGAACTACAAAATTTAACCTCCAGTTCGTTTTTCCCCTGTGAAAGCAATTTTCCAAAAATTGAATTCATTGTAAATTTTAAGTCCCGCCTCTCCGACTCTGTTTTGGCGTGCATTCTGTTCTCTATATTGCTGTGAATAAAATCTCGTAAATAAGGTTTTTGAATAAAAGAAAATCCAGCATTAATTTTGTCTAATTTTAAACCCATGTGCAGATAATATGCAAGTATCTTTGAATGAAGTACATAGTTCTTCCTGTCCATAAAATGTGAGAGCAATTTGGGTTGTGTTACAAATGACCGTGCACTTGCACTACCAATTTTTTCCAATGACGTTTTTTGCACTGGACCCAGCTCACTTATATTTACGCAACGCTTTTCGGGTGCTAGCGGTAAAGAAAGAGTTCTATCTTGTACATCTGGCGGATATGATAAATCGCAGGAGAGTATTTATGCACGTTCGCTAGCGTTGTCTTTTAAGCCTTGTTGTTCCCAATCAACCCTCTGTAACTCATCAACGTCCTCCCAAGCATAGTCAGAGTGGGCAAAGCTATTCTCTTGCATTGTATGACTACAGGGAAACCTTATCAAAATATATAAGGATTGATGATGGTTCATTTTCATTGTAGCCCATAGGACACCGTGTCCAGTTTGCAGTCGTAATCTTACGTGTAGCATAACTCTGCCCCCCACGTGTTCCTTGACGAACCATATCGAGCATTCGCCTGTCGTGTATATAATGAACATCTGCACCTGAGCTATACAACCAACACTGGAATCCGTATGCACTTGCTGTACACGTATATTGGGGGTCTACTCCATAGCATTTAATAGCATTATTTATATAGTTGGCCCATACTGCGGCTAATTGAGCGGAGTCAAGACATGCATATAATTTTGTATAAGACTTGAGGTCTTTGATGTTAAACGTGGATATTACTTTTTGAATGATCGTCCTTGACTTGTCGGAACATTTTTCATGCCTAAGCACGTTATCGAAATGATCTTGGCTCGGAATTGGAACACCGTCTTTTAGCACGTCTTCGCCTGATAAATACTGATAGCCAAAGGGAAGCTTTGCTAGCAGCAAATTTAAATGCTCTAAAAATGCTTTAAATTGGTCTAAATTTGTAATCAGGGCATAATGATAAAGTTCTTCGTTCCTAGACACACTATATTCGTAAATTAAAAATATATTAATTAATTTGCTATACCGGTTTCCAGCTGGTCTCATCATGATTATACTGTCATCCTTATGTGTGAATATATTTATGTCTATATCATTATTCCGCTCAAACAATTCTACATCTATGTAAGGGTTAACGAATCCGGAAGAAATGCCGGTAAAATCTAATCTGTTCATATATTTATTCCATGTATTATTATTGGATAAGTTGTAATTTTTTCTGCCATATAACTTGTTTTCCTTGCACTTGTCTTTCCAAAAGTAACCAGCTGAGACAACGTAGTGGAAGCAAAGGTTGTCGGTATGTTTGAAGTCTACAAGTCCTCGCTTCTTGTGTGTGAACGGAGATTTAAGGTAACCCGTCACCCAAGCATCCTGAAATAGTCTTAGCTCTCCGGTCTTTAATTCAAAATCTTGAACAGAAACAAGTCTAAGACCACTAGCGTTCTCTACAAATTCATTCTTCTTCTCAATTATGGACGAAGCGCAATTAAATAGAACACTGTCAGCACCTGTTGCATGATATAGGTCGTAGTTGTCACGCTTAAAATATATTGTTGCTGTTGTCGTAGTCTTGTTGCCGTCCTCTAGTATCACTTCATTTTCAAATATACAGGGGGTGGCTATTTCCACTTGCATGTTTCCATGAATAACACTTAACTCTGCCAATAACTTTAGTATTGCTTCGTAAGTTGTAGTAAATGCTTCTTCAATATCAGTTGTGTTCAATTCATGTCGATACACGTACTTGACGAATACGCCTCTATGGGAGCGACTGTACTCAGAGAAATCTTGAAGGTTTAACCGCCGGCCTGTATTAATATGCCCCAAACGTTCGCCGCTATGCATACATACATGTTCGTGCTTATGGGAGCAATAATTTCCACAATGTTCACACAAGTGTGCTTGTTCCACATGGCTGTCATAATTCACATATGTACGACAGTAGAATCTGCATTCCGGCATCGTGCAATTCAGATACTGTGAATGCAAATTATTTACCTTAATAGAAAATTATGTAGTGCTTATTAAAAATGATCACAAATCGTAATAATCCATTGTAATACCAATTCGGGGAATGAAGAGACGTGAGCTCGCGGATATTCCAGAGTTTCCATGTTGGCTGAGACATTTTCAATATCCATACAATCTCAGATGTTTGGTGTGGTAATTCGGTTCTAGCCTCTTCAAAAAAGTAGCACTAACTTGTATATTTTTACCACAACAAGAATACAGAGCAGAACTGTGGACGCAAAAGAAGTTACATTACAAATGATCAAGATATAAAAGGAGCCTACTTCTCAAATAAAAATTAATTCATGTATGTATTCGACAATAAAAACAAATTAGGAACATACCTTGCAGTTCGTGACCGCCAGATCCTGACGCCTGATCTTGTGCCAATTGATTTTGTAATATTTGCTGTATGTTTTGCAGGATCCAGAAGTTTGCTTTGCTATCTATTACCGACGCTTCTATAAAGTTTCTTTGGCATTGTTTGCTGTTCTTTTTAACTTATTCGCATGCACTAATCTGACTAAACACTGCTAAGATAATAGGGAACAAATATAATTGAATCGAAGCCATATTGTTTAGTAGTAATTACGTATTAGCTTTAGGCTTTTTGAACTGAAGCGTTGCTTATTTTTTGCAATGGTATAAGTCCTTTGGTTTTTTCCCTGAGCCGATTTTCCGTATCCGCGCTGATTTTTCTAGGTCTTAAAGCTTTCCCTCCTTTTACTACGGCTTCTTTACCTAGTTTTTCTTGATTTTCGGGCTGACTTGGAGAGCTTCTTGAACTTTCGTCTAAATCTTCACTCTCCTCCGCTGCTTTTTCAGGCGAATTACTATAATTAAGTCTATCAGAATTTGTGTCAACCTAGGTTTCCTGTACTTGTTTAGCTAAATTTGATATTGACGGATTTTTGGTGGAAGTTTTGACTTTTTCATACGTTTTCCATTCGGAAGGTTTGTGTAAAATATGACCCAATTTCTACTTACGCTCACAGCAGCAAATTCGAATAATTCTCGGGCGGTCACTGACAGATAATAAAGACTTCAAGTTATTAAGATTTTGCGCGCCAGAGTTTTCATGTTCCTCCTTTCCAGTGTCGTTAATCTCTTGACTACCGATTTTTTTCTCGGTGGTATAATTATGTGTAGATGCTTGCTCCTTTATTTCTTTAGAATTAGTGCTAGTGTTATTACTTATCTGCATGTTTGCTTCGTACAATTTCATGAGCTCTTCATACAGTCCTGGTTCAATGACCCTCATTATTTTTGCCATTAGATAAGATTAAGATGAGCTCGCATTCCACAATTTTTTTAACAGCACAAGCCAGCACGGCTCGCATTAAATTAGAATTTTTCAATAATAAATGCTTAAATGATTTTGATGGACCTAATTCATACAAACGTAGCAGATTTTTTCGTAATATGAACACGTTTCTGTATTTTCGCTTGCAGAACAGCTCAAAATTGATTATTATATCAAAAATGGCGCGCAGCTGTACCAAACTTGCCGAACGAATTAACTTATAAAACTGACGCTTGTTGGTCACAGCCAGGTCTGTTAAGTATTCAATATGTGCTTCAATTCGGTTCATTCTAGTTTTTCTAATTCGGTGTATACACTTCTGTGGAAGCAGTTGGTAGTATTGAATTTCTAACCCAATATGCAAATCCTTTATTCTTAGGATGCAAATCAAGTAGGAGATACCCAAATTCTTTATTTGCCACTGCTTTGTGATATGCAGACGTTAAAAATGCTGAATTTGATGGGCAAATCTGGCGACTGATGTAGCTTACTACACTGCGGTCGCGAGCGCTGTCAAAAATTACAAGTAACTGTGTATTTAAATTAATTATTCGTAGATGCTTTGAAAAGGCTTGTTGCAAAAGTAATATAACTGTCACGTTGCGATGATGGGAAAGTTTTATAAAAAATCTTGTTATCAGGTCCAGAACGTCTCTGTTTGACAATTTATCTTGTAAATCATCAAAAATAACTATACTTGGGCTCGTGGCAAGCTCCCCTACCTGATTAATTTGATCTGTAAATATTACGTTTGAATCCTCAGCCTGTAGAGCGTAAAATTCCTTCTGAAATTCACTGAACACGTAAATGACCTTGTCCACGCTCGAATCGAAAATCTCCCTACGTCTCCTAATTAATTCAAGGGCTGTAAAAGACTTCCCCGAAAACGTTGACCCCACAAAAATTATTGTGCTGGGATGACAGATGCTCATATTAATAAAGTTGGTATCTGTCCTTTTCACGACGAGCTCGTCCATTTTTCAGTTGCTTATAAAATGAAACTCGGCACAAGACTGATTGTGAGGAGCTAAAAGGGCATTATTTATTCTTGAAATTTGGATTTTAAATATATTATTTACAGACATAGATATTTTTTTTGCATAACGCTACTTGGTATTTACGCTTACTCTCGGGAATTATGCTAACATTGTAATTTTTATATAACCTCAGCATAAGGTGCCTTATATAATTATCGTTATATTTTACACTACAGGTAAAGTTAGAAATAAACACCTCATATGAAATATTTTCAGCACATGCGCGAATAAAGGATATAATGTTGAGAAGTGAAATGGCATAGTTTTTTTTACTGTGTAGCAGTAGTAATTGTTACTGCTATTAGTTTTATTTAAGTTATTTGACAATAGCAAAAGTATTGAATATTACTTTCATAGTAATAAATGAAAGGCAAGTATTATGAATGTAGCATAGCAAGCGCATGTAAGTATTAGTACATTGATCTGGTTAAGATGCAATGATGACTAGCGCTTGTAACAGAATGCATTAAGACACGGAACTGTTAACATCTCAATAAATACTCTTGTTAATCTTTAGAATAGTAATTCTTGTATTCGGGCAAGTCAATTACTTAATTACACGTGCAATCTGCAACGTTCATAGTAAATCAAACTACATCGGGATTTTACTATTTATCAGTCACACACAACTCAACATTTGGTCCTTCGAGCCGGATAGTGTCTGAATCATATTTTTACTGAGGAGTTATTGTGGTGACTGACACAATGGATGTTCTACTCGCAAGAAGAAAGTTGCTGAAGTCAAAGTTAACAAGAGTAAAGGCTAAGGTTGACCATGAGAATGCGCAACTGTGGAATGCGGCTACAGCTGGGGTCTATGATCAACAAATTACGGATATGTGGAAGGACTTCAATTCATTATTTGAAGAAATTATGTCTTCATGCCCGGAGCACGAGGAGGAAGTACATCTTCAACAGTATGATGAAATAGCGGATCGGTTTGATGAAGTTAAGGCGGCAGTGAAGCGCATCATCGGAAGGATGTCTGGCACTGAACCTCAAGCATCGAAAAGGAGGATGTCGGCTGATGGAGCATCGGAGCATGCTGTGACGGTGAAGTTACCAAAATTGGAGACGCCAACATTTTCTGGTAGTATGTTGGAGTGGACTTCATTCAGGGACCTGTTTATGTCAAGTATTCATAATCATCCGACACTTAGGGGCGCAGAGAAATTAAGTTATCTCAAAGGTTGTCTAAAGTCCAGCAGAATTGTTGCAGCCGTTTTCAATTTCCGATGCCAATTATGAAGAAGCATGGGCCACATTGAATCGAAGATACCATTACACGCGTGAGTTAATTAAAAGTCATTTAAATCGACTAATCGATATGCCTATTCTGGAAAGAGAATCAGGAATCGAGCTGCGGAGGATGGTGGATATTGCTTCATCGGTAGTGAGAGCATTAAGGGCTCTGGAAAGGCCGATTGATGAAGATAGTGACTTGGCAATGTTGCTCATTACTACAAAGTTGGACAACGAAACACATAAGTTGTGGGAAACGAAAATTGGACAGGAAAGAATTCCAAAGATGGCGGAGCTGATTGAGTTCCTGGATGATCGTGCTGTTATTCTGTGCTCATCGGAATTTGGAAAGAAGTTGCCAATCAGTGAAACTATGCCGGAAAAGCAGCAGGGGAGCACCAAGAAAATTGTGCATGCTCATCATACGAATGTCAATGCTTGCTGTCTATTATGCTCAAGTAAGGAGCACCTGATTGGGGACTGCGAAGCATTTTTAAAAATGACGGTTGCAGACAGAAGGGCAAAGGTAGTAGAATTGAAGTTATGCTACAAATGCATGCGAGCGGGTCATTTGGCAACGAAGTGTTTTAGCGGTACAACATGCATCATTTGTCAAGGAGCGCATCACTCACTTTTACACATACGGAGGAATTCTCGAACCGAGGTCAGGACAAAATCGGTGACAGCACATATTGGAATTAGTTCTGTATCGGCAACATCAAAGAAGGGATTGATGGCTACTGCAACGATTGCTGTTGAAGATAACAAAGGAAGGTTGCAAGAGTTCAGAGCACTCCTTGATCCAGGCTCCGATGTCAGTTTTGTTTCGGAGAGAGCAGCAAAATCTTTGAAGTTAGAACGGAAGATTTGTGATGTTAATATTTCTGGAGTTGGAGAATCGAAAGCGGGAATTTCCAATTCTTCGATCACACTTGGGTTAAGATCAAACCAAGAAGATGATTTCGAGATGAAAGTCAATGCATACATTCTTCCCAAGGTTACAACGATGTTACCGAAGCGAAAAGTTAATGAAGATGAAGTAAGCCATTTAAGAGGTTTGCCTTTAGCAGATCCTGGATTTATGGTACCGGGATACATCGATATACTTTTGGGGGCTGATGTATTCTTCGATGTTATGAGATGTGGAAGAGTAACTGGAGCAAAAGGTAACCCAATCGGACTATTTACTGTGTGGTGTTATGCAGTCGGAGGAATATGTCCATCACAATCAGTTGACAGCGATACATTCTGTGGACAACGATTCCGAACTGTGTGGAGAGTATTGTATATATACAGTACTCTCCACACAGTTCGGAATCGTTACTTTGTAGAGACCTACAATTTTCCTTTACTATATAGCTACTAGGTAGCTTTATATGAGTATACACGGTTATATGTAAACCATAAGAATCAAAATAATACCACCTGATGGCTGTAACAACTTTAAATGCTATCCAATGCGATCCGGGCATACTGCTAGCATCACAATTAACCACAACTAATGCCGGAAGATCGTTAAAATCAATTTTATCAAATAACTTATCTGCTGCAAGAACATAATATTTTAGTTAATTTTACGGAATCTAAAAAATCTGCCAATTAATTCTCTTATACTCCAGGTATTCATAATAATTCTAGTAGTCAAGAATGACTTGCTTATCTTTTGATAGTTCAATTACAGATTGATAATGACAATACAGAATGCAATTAACAGGAGCATCCAGCGGGGATTTAAATTTCAACGAGCCTTTAATCTGTCCGGTGCGGTTCACGGAGAGAGAATCCCGCAAGTTAGGCAGCAAATCAACTGCGATGAGAACATTGCCTGCATAAATCCATTTACAAGTTATTATAATACACCAATGCAGTCGGAGAATGTTTATAATTTTTATAATTTACCTGAGCAATAGTTCGTTCTATTCACACCGTTGCCGACTATATCCGAACTTGCTGTGTTTTTCAACGAGCGGAGTGCCAGCAAATAATCATCAGCACCCGCCCCGTTTGAGGTTTTAAAGCTCAATGAAAATGATCGGTGACTGACTACTTCATTGTTCCACGTAATTCCAACTTCACTCAAATTTTTATGTACAAATTCAAATGCATCTGCTGTTATTTTCCCTAGATACGCGTCAGAAGAGACAAGTCCTAGGACAATAATTTTAGGTATTTGTCCCAAAATTATTCCGTCTGTATTAATCGAAGACAGTCCTTGGGCTATACTGAAAGTCTTCATATCCACATTAATAATAGGATATTTAAAGGTATTTCCCTCGGCTAATTGCTGACGATGAATTGTCATAACCTGAGATGATACAGTTCGTTGGGGTACGTAGAATACCGCGTCATTAATTTCTACCTTATATGGCGCCCCAGCAATTCCGGCTACTTTTCCAACCTTAGACTGCAGGCACAATTCAGGCAGTGACCGTCGAAGTATTAGCCTTAAAGTGGTACCACTAGGCAGGTAGCGATTTTGCTTGAAAATATTTACGCATGGTCGTCCAAGCAGCGTAAATTGTTGCGAATTTTTACTCATATCATAGCGCTGTTTCCAGCCTGCGTCTGTGACGTCCTTCAGGCGACCCACCTTTTCTTCAGGACTAGTTGAAAGAAGTTTACTTAAATAACTGATTGTGGGGTACTGGTTGTTAGCGTTGGCAATTAGCGTACCGTTCATATAAACTTCGATGTTTGAGAACATAGCATGAAAAATATTTTTGCAGGGAGCACAAAAATCCGAACCGTCCATATTGGTGCCATCAGCACGCAATATACGACATGTAAGAGTTAGGAAGCAATCACTTGGATCAATGTACTTGTCAGACTGAGAAAGAACACAAAATTCTAATGGGGAAAAGCTGTCTTTAATAGAAACGAGGGGAAAGTGTGAAGTATAGTCGCTGCTCTGTTGAATACTTACATCAGTAGGCGGTAAAGACGTTAATGCTAGTTCCGAGCGTAATGACTGAACACTACCTTCGTATACACTTGCTGTATCCTGGAAGATAGACTCCATGGTTTATGGTTTAGTACGTGTTTTATTTACGAACACACCTGCGTTTATATATTCTGGATTTATTTTTTCCTGAACCAATTTGAATTTTTCGGAGAGACCGATTGTGAAAACCATCTTTCTTTCTACCCCTCTTTCTATTTACAGTTTTGGATACTGATTTTCTCGCACTCCTTCGTTTTCTTCCGCCTCCTGTCTGCACCGCTTTCTCTCGACGTCTCTGCTTTAAACCGCTACTCCGACCTTCCTTTAGAGGAATTAAATATGTTGAATTGTCACCACCAGATAATCCACCACTTCCGCCTGCCATAAGGTCTGTCTCGCTCGCGCCAGATCCTACTTGCAACTGGCGCTTGGGTTCGTCTAGGAAGCAGACGTTATCATCGCACTGAACCTGCCTCATCTTAACTTTATTATACTAATAGCGCGGGCGAAAATGCAAAATTACACTCGTTTCCCCTTTGCTTAAAAACCACGGTTGCATGTGTTCGTCGGTAAAGCCAACACGCAATACCGACAGCTGTTGACAGTTTAGTGGCAAATACATTACTGGCATTAACTCCTTTTCTATTTCCGTATTAAGTATTGAGCTCATGCCTGTCTCGGCAAGCAACTGTACGTGCTGATTTTTATAAAATTGGCTCTCGACAACATTGAGTACTACTAAAAGCCGTTTCCCTGACGATGTCACAGGCGCAATTATATCTTCTCCTTCCTCCTCCTCTTGAATTTGCTCTTCCTGTATGACAACATCGTGCCCGACCTGGACACGCTTTGCTTTGGTAAACAAAGTGTCGCTAGGTATTTCAAAGTACCTTTTCACTGAATAAGGCAGATCAATGGTATAATCACGAGGAATTTCATTCGTAAATAATTCCCATTTCCATACTGAAACTTGATGCTGTAGTCGGGAAATTTTTCAGATACTAGAGCAGCATTCATTTCTGCAAGCACGTCCTGCACACCCACTGTTTGGGGCTCCTTCATTGCAATAGGATACAGGTTTTTATAATCAAGTCGGAAAAAGAGTGTGTCATCTCCCCGCAGTTTTGCGAATTCCACCTCATTGAATACTGTAGTAGATTCTTCCGACCCTGTCTTAAAGCGTTCATGAGTAAATCCCAAACATTTTAGTAATGCCTCTGGTAGCGTTATATAGACTTATGTTTGACTGGAGTAGAAACATCTACTTTGCATTTGTTTGCTGCATTAAATAAAAAGTTAACATTGAAACCGTGCTCTAGGAAGCGAGCGGACAACCCCGTGAAAAATCGCTTGTAGTTCGTCTAACTGCGCTTCCAATAAGCAGCAAGACTTTGGAATTGTTGGTCTATAGCAATGAGACTTCCCTTATAAGGATACTTTATAAACCCGATCGAAAATTCGGTAGGCTTTACAGTTCTGCTATAAGCTTCCTCAGTTGCCACATCCTCACCCGCAAACTTTCCTTGTGTAAAAAATTTGCGCTTGAATCCCAAAATAGCAGCAAATGTTTCCGACAATAGTAAATATTCATTCAAATCTTCATGTTGATTATTAATGGTGATTATGTAACCACCGGCTTGAACAACTTGAGCTGAAAACGTGACTCTTGTATTTGAGGTCAGCATAGCTCGGTTGACGCGGGATATTAAATCTTCTAATTTTGCGTCACCATTGATGTATCGAAAGCTATCGATCCTTGGTGGGCTAATGCCAGGAAATAGGGGTCCGGTTGGAAGCGCCCTTTCGGCGGGAATAATTCTACGAGTTTGTTTTGGTCGTACAATTCTGGTAACAGTTTTTGTTCGTCTCTCCACCTTTTCTTCAGGTTGCGGTGTGTATCGTAATTTAACCAAACCTACGTCATACAGGCCTCCCTCCACATTTACAACGTCCGGTAAAGTATTGACAATGTTACCAAAAAGACCTACCCCTCCAGGATTAGCACGAATCGACAGTAATGTTTGAAAACCTCGCAATGCGCTTACGTCATGTCGTTGTCCTCCACCAAAAGTAAAATTAGTTGCTAGGGACATTATGTAAATTTGTGCAACCCTAGGTTTGATTTTCTTCTTGATTTTTTGGAGCAAGTTCCAATTCTTCTGGATAGAATTGACCTGCACAAACATATGTATATATTAATAGAATCTAGTCTATAAACGGTACTGTATTATAGTTTTATAAATTTAAATTCACACCTGTAATTTCTTCTGGTGGTACAGAGAAATCCTGTAGTAGATATGTGTATGGTAGCGTGTCTTGAATTTTTATAATCTTAAACTTTTCTCGAGACCAATTTTCCGAATAACCTACCCACAGAGATTACAACTGTCAAATGGTTTGAAATTATGTGTTGCATTATAACTTGTAGAGGATAAGATATAAAAGTCAAACCCTTTTCGAATAGAAGTTTAGCCCGCGATATTCTCACAACGTCACCAACCTTAAATTTTGGAGGCTTTCGTTTCGGAACAGATTTTTCTCTAACGTACTTACTATACACGCGAGACCATATCTCATTCTGATCTTCTACATCAACAGCATTGGGAGCTCTCCCCAAACTTTTATGGAATGAATTGTTGTATGAATGAACAAAATCCTGTAAAACGTTGTCTATTCTGGCTGTATTATTTTCCGTCTTATACCTTTGAAGTTTTGTGAACAGACTTTGTATAATTCTTTCGCTCATTGCGGATTTTATGTGGCTATATATATGATACAACTTAATTTTATTCTCGTTGAGAAATTTCCGAAACTTTTTGGAGGTGTACTCAACACCCCTGTCTGTAAATAGCATGGACGGCTTTTGCCCTGCTTCCTTATAAATGGACTCAAATGCTTTGATCATAGACCGTGAGTCCTTTGATTTTATCATTCGAGTATAGAGTTTGCGCGAGAAGCTGTCTACTACAATAACAATGAAATTGTTGAATTTATTCCAAGACGCTATTTTACTAATATCTTTCAGGTCCGAACTAAAAATTTCTCCAATAAAATTGACCATGATTTTACGACGACGAAATTTTCTGCGTATAGGCTTGTGGAGGGAATAGCCGTCTAGCTTTATGAGTTCTTTCTCGACCTCTCTCTTGTCTGCCCACCGGCGTCTATTCTTAATAAAACCGCTTAAGCCTGAAAATGACCCACTCAATCGTTGGTTTAAATAACTTTTCCTAGGTGTTGACGCCATCTAGTTTAATCCCAATGAATTACCGAAGTACTAATTTGCGTACATGAGTAATTCATATGCAGTGTAGAGTTACAGCTCGGATTACAACTAACAAGGTGATGTACAGTTTTCTTCTATATACACACAAACATCAGCTTACAACTAGCAATAATTATTACGCAAGAGGCAAAAAACCGGAGGAAAATGTTCCAACACACACAACATACATACAATACTCACAGATATATGTGAGATAGAGAGTATCGTTTATAAAGAACATATGCTGCTATAGCTAAACCCATCACGTATACTAATTCCCCCGACTCTCCCGGCCTTCGGTCACAGGCATTAGATGATTTTCATGCCCGGGGGATAGGGAATTTGGAAAACGGGATGTTCAATATTACTACTAATATCATTCCCTGCAGACACTATTTGGATTTCAGTCCCTTTGATTATTGTTGATAATTTTAATGTTAACTGTGTATAGGCATATGTGCTTGGCTTTCAAAGCTCTCATTGGACTAAATTCGAGAGTAATTTCGCCAGTCTTGGTTAAACATTGCAGCTTCAGTCAACAAATAAAATATTCAATCTTGCCTCCTAATTTACGCCCTGAAACCACAATATTTACTTTGAATAATGATACACAATTCAAATTAATTCGCATAATATTTTGTGAACAGTATTAAAATATATTGTTTTATAGATACATCAGATCGTTGATGAAATAATGGCAAGATCAGACAATCCTACTTTCCTCCCGCTTCACTAATCTTGTTAGTACTACCCAGATTTCTAAACGTCGAAAACTACACAGAAGCTCCCTAAAAAGTCTCTTATAATCTCCTACGGACTTACGCTAAAAGATTTTTGAAAAGATTTCTTTAGAGTGGAACAAACAAAATTGATGTTTTCAAAATTGAAAAGCAAGTTTCCGATTATGAAGATTTTGGTATTAAAGAATTCGTTTAAATTGGTTATTCATAAACCATGCAAGAATTCTTGTATGGTGTAATTAAAATTCAATAGCTTATTTGCGAGAACTTATTTCATTTCATTAATCTGGTTAATATTTTAGCGTACTAGCAAATGAATTTCTTCAGTGTTTATTAAAAACAAACCACAAATGATTTTGACGGGGGTATGGGTACGGGTGTAGGTACAGCATTTCGTCGTACCCGATATTCGGGTACGGGTATGGGTACGGGTACACGGTTTCTGTACCCAGTCCGAGCACTGAACTCTGATGTCTATACTTCCAGAAAAATAAAATCATGACTGTGATAAAGCTGGAATAATTTTGACAGGCTGATGAACTGAGGCTGAAGATACGTAATCATATGATGATATTCAGCGTATTTCAAGTACCTTTGCGAAATCCTCTTGTTCCTTCTAAACAGTTCTCGGCCTCAATACATGTATATCTACTTATTAGAAAGTGAAACTTCCTTATGCACGAGTGTATTCCGTCCGTCCGTCGTTCCGTTAGTCTGCAAAAGTTTGTGATAGCCATATCTTTACAATGGATTGGCGTACGGACATGCGACCTTTACCGATAACAATTCAAATATATTTGCCTACCTTACTATAAATCTTTTAATACAAGTTTCACTTTCCTGCACATGAAAACAAAGTTTGCTCAAATCAGTGCATTGCACAGATTGTTTTATTTAATTCTGAGCAAGTTCAAGTTTACGTTCCACTAAATCCAATTTAAAATTCTCATGTCAAAAAATAAATGCTTGTTTAAATTAGAGTACTCTTAGAAATGGAACACAGAGAGGAGAAACTCTAACAAATAGAAGAAGTAACCAATAGTAACGGCGGAGTTACGAGAAAACTCCGCCGGGGATTTTTAGGCGGAGTTATTTACGCAGAGGAAACTCCGCGGGCGATTATTACGCCCGGGGGGAGATTATTACGCGGAGAAAATTCCGTCGGAGATTTTTACCCCACTTGAGAGAAATTTACGCGGAGAAAATTCCTTCGGAGATTATTAATATTTTCAGTAGAATATTGTGAGACACTACCAGTACGAATTGCGCCAGTGAATTCTTTAAATTCATTATTCCAAAAATAATGATTGGGTACCACTATTAATAAATGTCATGAAGATGAGATGGTCAAAGATGAGATGACTTCAACAAATTAAATTTCAGTCCAGGGCTGCATTTATCGACTCGTTACTTTCTAGACATATTGTCATTGATTAACGCAAATCAATAACGGCAGTACCAGTGCTTCTGTTGGGGACAAAATTCTTGTCCCGTCCCCGTCCCGTCCCGTCCCGATATTTTAAAAAAACCTTTGTCCCCAGTCCCGTCCCGACAATCGGGACACGGGGACAAAAACCATGTCCCCGTCCCGTCCCCAAAAATTTATAAAAACGTTGTCCCCGGTCCCGTCCCGAAAGTCGGGACATGGGGACAAAAATCTTGTCCCCGTCCCGTCCCCAAACTTTTTAAAAAACGTCGTCCCCGGTCCCGTCCCGAAAGTCGGGACATGGGGACAACAACCTTGTCCCCATCCCGTCCCCAAAATTAAAAAAAAATATTGTACCCGGTCCCGAAAATCGTGGAATGTGAACAAAATTCCTGTACCGTCCCGATAATTACTGAAAACAGTTGTCGACATTCTCATATCGAAAATCGGAACATGAGGAAAATTTCGTAAAAAAATGTTTGTATCAAACACATAAAAACGCATTTATAGAATCGAGAAGATTCTTCCTGAACTTTTTGAGCAACAAGCCTCATTTTCTACAAAGGTGAAATAGTGTTCACAGAATAGTTTACTCATGAGCATTAAAGCTGAAACGTTATCCTTGTTCTGCTGTGCTTGCTTGTCCCGTCCCGTTATATACACGACCAAAAAGCATGTCCCGTCCCGAATATAGTGGGGGCAATTTGTTTTGTCCCCGTCCCGTCCCTGATATAATGGGGACAATTTATTTTGTCCCCGTCCCGTCCCCGATATATTGGGGACATTTTGTTTTGTCCCCGTTCCGTCCCGAATATAATGGGGACAATTTTTTTTGTCCCCGTCCCGTCCCGAATACGACATGGGGACAATTATTTTGTCCCCGGGGACGTCCCGTCCCGGTCCGTCCAGTGTCCCGACGGGACGTCCCTGTCCCCGGCAGAAGCTCTGGGCAGTACACCGCTGACAAATGCATGAAACCCGCATAGAAGATTCTTAATAAATAAAATTCTTTGCCACTCTTCCCAGCAGCATAATTCACAATGTCTTCCTCTAGTGCTTTATGGATGCTGTCATTATGCGTTAATGTTACTGTATATAACCAAGTGCATTTTATGACTACTGTTTTGAAAAACACACTTCTATAAGAATAAAATTCATGTGTTACAGATAATAATTACTCCGCGTAAAACTCTCCTGCGCAATTTTCTCTCACTTGGCATTTCATAATTCTCTAGCCCAATTTGTACTGGCAGTGTTCCACAATATTGTACTGAAAATATTACCCTTGGCAGTTAAATTGTTGTTTCCGGATGTAGTTTAAAATGCAGCATAATAATCGCCGAAGGAATTTTCTCCGCGTAAATTTCTCTCACGTGGCGTAAAAATCTCCGGCGGAATTTTCCCCGCTTAACAATCTCCGTGTAATAATATCCACCCGGGTGTAATAATCTCCCGCGGAGTTTTCGCGGCGTACAAATCTCGGCGTAAAAATCCCCAGCAGAGTTTTCTCCGAACACGCTAATTTTAGGTGTTAACTGAAATACTATTGTTTACTAAATTATTTTTATTGTGCAACATAATTTTAATTTTACTGCATCTGACATACAATGTGTGCAAATTTTTTTATTATTGTTGGAGCAGAATAGGAAAAACCTCGATGAATTGCTCACTTTTACATATCCCATGATAACCGGCTGTCCGCATCTTTGTACATACATGCTTTAAATTAATTGCAAAAAATACTTCGGCTGCGGATATGGACAGCGTTCCAGATACCTTTTGATAAAAGTGTGAGTTTCAGGGGATACATACATAATTATGGCGTTCGCAAAATGTATCTTTCAAAGCTGGAAAGAGGACACACGTCTTTGAGCAGTTGACTTCAGTGTCACTTGCACTCTCATCCACTATTATATTTATCAGTGTATGTGTATGTTTCCCAAGCTCTAGCTACTAACGTGGGTTATAGGTCAACTATTGCGAAAGTAGAAACTAGGAAGGACCTTACGTACTTTGTACATATCAGCAACGACCCCTCAATGCCTCTTTGGATCAGAATTTCATTTCGTATTTAGGTAGAAACCTGACCCAATTTCTCCAGCGAACAAAAGTTCCTGCCATCTCACTATGACTTTTACTTTTAAACTCACGGAAATACAAAGATCTAAAATTTCTGGTGGGTGAGCTAAAAAGGGTAATCCCTGAAGTATATGCTCTATTTCTATAACTATATTTCATTCCAATCCCATGGGCCCGAAACTTCGAGCAAGGCTTCAATAAATTACAAAACCATACTAAGCCTTCAAGTATACTGATCTTTAACGAAAAGCACATGAAATATAAAATGTAGTCACTGCAGAAAGGGTATAAATTAGTTGGACTATTCGTTCATTAAAAAGGTAGCTTTTATCTGTATATGCAGCCTTGGTAAAAAAAAGAGGGATGTAGGATAGGCTGATCCATTCGGGCGTTACAAAATTGGCATATATTTAGGGTGTCTGAATTTTAAATGTTGGAAGCGTACAGGATATGCTGATGTATTTAGACACCTATGAATGCTGAAATTGCAGTGCATGACACGATCCACGTGATGACTTCCCAACCTTCCTTGATTATTTCCCTCACATTATAGTTTCCAATGAAATTCAGGCTATTACTATTACCGTATAAGTAGTCATCAAAGTTAGGGAAACAAACGGTTGACTAGATCATCCCCGATTGAAATGCATGAACGACTGGATATTACTTGTACGATACCTGGATTCCGTATAACGTCGGTGAGGAGGCAAAGAGGTCGAAGTACAATTTCGATCAAAATCAAAATGGTCTACATGCAGTTTTACTAAATTCAAAATGGAATAGATGCATCAAGTTTTAAAAGCAAAATGGTGTACATACAATTTCGCCTAAAATCAAAATAGTCTACATACAGAAACGAATGATAGCGTAATTAGAATACGAATTTTAACTACATACCATGTCGACCATTTTGCTTTTAGTGAAAACTGCATGTAGTTCATTTTTGCTTTTATGAAGGCTTACAACTATTCCATTTTGCCTTCAAGGGAAAAGTCGAGTAGATCATTTTGCTTCTAATCGAAATTGCACTTATACCGTTTTGCCTCTTCACCGACGATATGTATTACGCGTATTGATGGTGATCAACTAGCTCACGCCATTTCCAAAAAACTCTGTAAATCCCATTCTCCCTCGTGAAATCATTATTAATGGAGTAATTATATCCCCACACGTTTAACATACCTAACGAGAGTAAGTTCTTGCCAAATTCTAGTTGAAGATTTAACATCCGGAATTTTGAGAACTTTGCGATGTCCTAATTGTGGATGTTTTTGTCAGTTGGAAATTTAATAAATAATATGACATTTATCAGAGCGTACCGTCTATTAGCACTCATTGGCATTTTATGCTGTACAATATTTTAAAATTTTAGAAGATTTCTACGCTTATTAATTCTGGGAAGCTAATTTCAAAAAATGTAATCAAAATGTATTAACAGATACTGTATATAGAAATGTATTGGTCGATTTGGCCTCAGCCAATACAATCCGTAATTAAATTAATGGATTTCCATTATTAATTCATTCTTCCTAGTTGTTATGCAAAAAAATTAATTTTAGATTTAATTAGATCAAGGTCTTAACACAGCGATAAATTTTGTTTTGAGCAGAAATTTCATCATCAGAAGTGAACTTAAAGGTTGGCATTCCCTGGTCCTGCCAGAGAAAACTAATTTTAGAGTCAGGATAAACTTTTATTATAATATTCCAACCCTGGCAATAATTAAGATTTAAACCATATTTCATAATCAGTTGCTACTCATGATTTTTTCATTAATTAGCAACACAACACAAGAACTAGTATCTGATATCAATGATTGTCTCCACAAATTCATGCTAATTCATACAATTTCAAACCCAATACACACTTGGATAAATTATTTTCTAGAAAGAAAAGAAAATGAGTATCTACATTTACAGTAAAAATTGAATGATCGTTATACGATATCAAACGGTATTTTAATTTAATGTTTTAGAAAGAAAAACCGAACATACTGTGTTAATCCCGAAAGGAAATAATGTAATTAAGGCTTCGAAGAAGTTACTAATGGGGTCTGCGCAAGATTTGATTACTTGAGCTATATAAACTTGATCAACCCAGAAGATTTCATTCAGTCACAACAGTTCTACTCAACTCCACAGCTCTGAGATCAGCAACCTTGAATATTAGAATAATCCTGTATTGAGAAGATCACCATGAAGATTTTTGTAAGAATTGGATTATTTGACTGAAATTGAGTCTGGGAACTTTCATGAAAAATTTTTCACTGATATGTTTTTTAAAAACTAATAAGTTTTTCCTTCCACAGTATATGATTTTTGCCTTAACGCTCCTGGTCTGCTCAGCAGTGGTGAAGGCCGATGCTGGAAAATTTGTTCCAACGCAAGCCTCTGGGATTGCTCAAAATAAGCAGGTATCAACAAGTTTTCAAAGAGTTTTTGCAGCAAATTATTGGATTTTTTTCATTTAATTCCTACTCGGGAATTTTATTCTTCTATTTTTTTTCAGCAAGGGGAAGTTCGGGAGGGACGCTATGGAAGCTATGGTGGTTATGGAATGGGTTGCTATTATGGCCACCATCATCATCATCATCACCATCACCACCACGACTACTGCCGCAACTAAGGCTCTGGTTTGATGGCCGTTGAGACTGAGAATGTAATTGGAATAAAAGTCAAAAGGTGTAAAGGCAGGAGCGTACAATTACAACTCAATACTGAGACTGGTTATAATATTTTACTAAAGCACATTAATGGAAAACTATATGTAATTCATGACGATTTGTACAATTGGCTTTCAAAATAAAACCTTTCATCTAAAAATGAAAATCAAACAATCTACAACCTTTAGCTTTGGCAAATTTTCAGCAAATAGATACTTCAATATATCAATTATTTTTAAAAAACAAGTAATGTGTACCATTTGGGACATCATAAGTTCCGCGGCAATTGTTTTGAAAACGCTAGCTGTAAACTGATTGTGAGTAGATTAAGTTGTAGCAGTGGCTAAAACAGCAACCAAACTGTAGATCATTCCATAGTTTTTTTAAATCAGATGTGTATAATTCCATATGAACAGAGCAGGAAAGGATGGTCATTTTGTACAGTATAATTATCTGTATCATCATTGACGACGCACAATAAACCGGATCAAGTTCAGACTACAAGAAAATGAGCTAGATACATTTTTATTGAATGAAAAATTCACCAGGTACATATTTAAACGCAATATGGCACACACGAAAGTCAGGGTACGAAAAGCAATTTGTCTAGAATTATTAATGTGCAATAAAGTATTGCGTACATTGTTTTAGATCTTATTGATTGTACTGAAACGGGTACCATCAATTATTCTAATTTGCAATTACAGTGACCTACATCTAGCAATTATTTTGTACCTTTGTGAGAGGTGTCTCACACATCCTTATGGGAGTACTCATACTCCCATACTTATGTATATTTAAGGGGAAGTGGGGTGATTGGAACTGGGAGTTCCAATCATCCTCCACTTCAGGTTTAGTCCTGCTGGACTATTGATTAATGTTAATAAAGACAGTACTCCTAAAATATTCACAGCGTCTAGAGCTCGAGCTCTGCTCTTATTATTTCATAAGGCTCATCTCTCCCTAATATTTAGAGGTCTCAATTCTGAGCCCAATATTCACTAAGATCTAGTACTCATTTATTAGGGCCATAATATTATTAATTATAAGTTAAGTTAGGTAATTATAGGAAAGTCAAGCCTGACATTTTGGTGGAGGTTGCGTGGCTTTCCCCCTCTGTCATCACACGCTAGCGAGTGCTCCCGTTAGTATAGGCTCCAGAGCACGCGTCGCATTCCACCCCGGCAGCAGCACGGCTCTCAGCAGTAGGAGCAGCGTGGTCATCGGCAACAACCTATAGGCCGCCATCTTCAGCCACGCCGTTCTCCGTGCACAGCAGTAGTGAAGGCCGGCTCACCACGCCGTCAACGACTCATCCTTGGATCTCCGGCTCTTAGTGAATTTTTTTTCGGACAATTGTGAATTTTCCCAATTTCAGTGATATCGAACATTGATCCTTTCAGTGATTACGTGGAACTTACGTGCAATTTTGAACTGAACTGAACTGTGAAAGTGTTGGTAATTAATTTTTACAAAATAATATAATTTTGGATTTACGTTTTGGAAACCCAGCTCTTGAGGTTTACATTCATAATTTTGAAGATCCTCCATCTTGGATTTCAAATATCGGCGTGGTCATCAGTCCATTCCCTCTGCCATTCAAGATAAGGCATTGAGACCTTCGACATACAATCAGTGGTGATTATGAGGTCAACTCCTCCGAGGTCAGCCTTTGCCATATCCAAGGTTGAGACGTTCCTGATAATTTATCTGCGGCTATTCCATTCAGGTCCATTTTGAATAATACTGATTATTATTGCTAATACAATTATTATCATTTTGGAAATCTATTAACAAAGACTGATTTAATTATTCTTTTTGTGTTAGAATTAGCTTCGATTCTAGGTATCTTCGTTTTTCAACTTTGATTTTTACAAGGTTGTGTTCCTACTGATATCATTCAAAATTTTTTGAATTTTTTGAATTTTCGATAATTTTGGACGCTATTCCCATTCACATAATATCTCGTTTTTTACATATGATAATATCCAGGACTGTCGATCCTCTGATATTATCTAATTACTATTGTGTGACTACTTATTTAGCATCTTTACTAATTATCATAATTCATCATCACAGTAACTACACAAATCTCACTTTGCATTCATTGCATTTAAAATCGTAGTTGATTATACACAGAGACTTACAATTTACTATTTAATTCTAATCGCCATTTGAATTAATAATTAACATCCGCTTATAGGTTTTTGGTAATTATTCAAATTATACCTTTGTCCGTGCTAGCATTTTTTTAGACGCAACCTATTTCGACAATGGATCAACAATCCGCTTGGACTTCCTTTGACACTTTTGGGGATTTCTTCAACTCTTCCACTGCTCCACCGCAACAATTTAGTGGACATCCGGATCCTTTCACTCGACAACCCATGTTGGGTCCATCACTGATGAACGTCCCTGTCGCTGATCTCCTTGGCGCACCTAACCCCAAGTCATCTGATGAGAAGTACAGACGCTTGGATCGCTTTCGAGCTGAAGTCGAACAATATTATAGCGACGATGACCCTCGGGCCTTCGTCCGCCATGTGGATTTTTACTCCAAGGACATGTTCGTTAGTCCTGACTCCGTGGTGCTTAACTTGAGGAAATTCTTCCAGAAGTCCCCGGATAAGGCCGTCCAGGAGTGGTTCCGTTCCGAATTTCCCCGGATCCGCCTCTACGAGGAGATGGGAAAACCTGCCAAGGAAATATGGCAGTTTGTCTCTTCCAGTCTCATCCGGAGGTTCGACCACGAGAACCTCAAGCCAGCCAAGCAAGCAGCCTTGGATTCATTCCGCTATACAGCAGGAATGTCAGCTGATTCCTTTGTTGCAGAATTGCAACACTTATGCCTGGACCTGGATCCCCGGATGACGGATGATGCCATCATTGAGAAGGCTCGTGGGAAACTGCCGCCATCCATCGACTCCTTTGCAGTCACGCTTTCCCAGAACATCCCGGAGTTCATTAAGAACATCCGAGGCCTACTGAGGTCCACAACTGGAGACAATAATGCCCGATCCCGGACTACAGGGACTTCAGCTTCCCAGGCTCCACAGCTGGTGGATAGTTCGGTCAGGGCAGTCAAAATGCAACCCTGTGATTATTGCAACCGCACTGGTCATACTTGGCGTCAATGTCGGGAATTACATGAGTATTATTCAAGTATGCAAGTTAATTTGGTGTCTAATGGAAAACGCTCCCAGTTTTTTCTACCCGTCAATGAAAATATGCAATAACAAATACCGCTCTTGTATCTTATGCTATCCATTCCCCTTGCTTGCTCACCATACACGTGACAACTGTGTTGGGTAAATATGCGATAGGCCCTTCGGGGTCACATAGTCGAACTAACCTAACATGAACGTCCGAACCGTCGGGTTATGTTTCCCATTACCCAAATTCTGATTCACCCCCAGAGTTTTCGTTAAATTATTACCAAGTTTGGTTCTGGTGAAATCAAAATATACTTGATACCTTTGTGATTCCTTGTTGCCAGCACCAGCAGTTTCTGAAAAATTATTACCACCTACGTTGCTGATACACTTGAAATATACTCGGTACAACCTACATGATTTATCACTTGTAACCACCAGGTTGTCTTCAATTACTTGATATCAATTACGTATGTAAATAGTTGCACTCAATAGGCGCTATGGTGGTCGATGGATCTATAGAACGCATATTTGATGCTTACCATCACGGTCATTTTCACTATCCACTCGTTCAAGTTAGAAGAGTGGATTAGGATAACGACAATAAGTTATCAATTATTGTTTTTCGATCCAATGCTATCGTTTTATTTCAGATCTGGGGAATTTTACAAATTTCTAAATAATAATCTGGTTTAATTTTTCAAAACATGTTTTTTTACGATTTGAAAATTCACGAATTAGTTGCCAATGAGACATCATAACAGTATAATTGATTTTACACTACTGTAATATTACATTTAGTCGCCATTACAAAATTTTTCCGAGATTTCATGCAAGACATTCTACCATGAGACATTTTACCGTGAGCTTCGTTTCCCTTAGTAGCCATGGGGACGGTGATGGTGCCAATCGCCACCCCCACCATAGCGTCTACCGTCCCGAGCTTCCCCTGGCTGAAAACATGTAAAGAGAAATAAGTTGCTATCTCAAATATGTGTTGCGCATGATGTGTAAAATTAATTCCAATTATATGAATACTTGTTGCAGTACCTGCTTATTTCCAGCCTTCTCAGAGGGTTTTGTTGGAAGAATTTTTCCAGCATTGACGCTGGAAACTGCAGAGCAGACCAGGACCATCAAAGCAAAAATCACGTGCTGCAAGGACAAAACATTAGTTTGTTATGAGTGACAACTCGTATTCAATAAATTTATAAAACCAAATTTAAAGCATATTAGTCTGCGATGAATATGCAAATACGATAGTGTTCCTTAAAATTACATGACGAAATTTCAGAAAAATACTTTAATAAAATAGTATAATTTATATGAATTTTAATGATTTAATTTTTAATTCTCACAAAAATCTTCATGATGAACTTCTCAAGGAATTCAGACTCGACAGGAGTTATTCTGGTATTCAAAGGATACTGATCTCAGAGTTGAATGTGAGCTTTTGTGTTCGAATGAAATCTACCTGGTGGATCAACTTTATATAGCCCAAATAATCAATTTTAGCACATTAGCAAATTAGTAAATTCTTCGAAGCCGTAATTACGAATACATTGTTTCACAACAGAATGCTTATTGTTTGTCCTAAAAGTATAAGACACATTAAAACAACGTTTGATGTATTACCCATTAGTGTTCATATTATCACTGGAAATGTACGCATTTGTTTATCTTTGTTGAAAATTATTTACCGAAGTATTGCGATGTTTGTCCAATGGAATGTTCCGTCTCCGTTTAAAGAAACACACGGGACAGAGTAACTGCTGATAGTTTTTTAAAGCACGCAGGTGCAATTTGAGTGAATTTACGAATTAAAAATGTATCTTAATAAAATGTACGTACTTTCTGTCAATAGGTACTTATTCCGTCCCATATAAGTACTGTACTTTGTACAAATACAAAATTTCTTCCCTTTGAGGTTTTGTATGCATGAAGAGGAGAGATGCCAACGACGTAAGGCCATTTTCAAAATATTACATGGAAAATGGAACCAATGCTTTAGATTAACGTATTGTTACTCTTCTACTTTTATTATGGCTATTACCGATAGCTAATGGATAACAAAATCTTTTGGATTTCGTCGTATCCGACACATTCCTATACATATAACGAAACCCCTCATAAAGCCGCACTTTGTTTTATCCCGGCCTGTACTTGTAATGTAATTTTATAAACTCAATGCATTATGGGAGCAAGATTTGTAAAGATAACCAACTAATAGGGATAAAATATTACAGTTTTATTTTTAAGTTTCATACTCTTCAAGGCAAGTAAAGGTGGGTAAATGGACACTTATGACACGCTTCGCCTGCGACGACCCATAAAATGAGACTGACAAATTCCTGTGTGGCTGGTGCAGTCATAATGGCGTAAGTCACTGATCCTTCTACAGTAAAATGTGTTTATAACGGAATCGCAAGGGAGCTTGGATTTTTGTCCGGTATAAACAGTATTCCATTATATGATCATAGGGGACACTATATGCCTATACAACTACTTTTGGTGGGGATGACCAAATGTGTCCGGTATAATGAGAATTCCGTTATAAAGCGGCCGTTATATAGAGATTTTACTGTATAGTGTCAGGTAAAACAAGTTTTCCAATTAAAACATCGTGCGGAATCTAGTTTTGCAATAGTTAAATTTGTACTCATCAGAATATTTGTGTCTATGCAATCATTCCATCATTAATGTATATTTTAAGCAATGCAAACATTGCAAAAAATAACATAAATTCTCGATAAGTTTCAAAGTGATACTTTGGACAGTAAATAGTCAACTGTTGATATATATTATAATATATAATATATATTAACATATCATATTTTATATAATACAAATATTCAAGACTTTCCTTGAATTCACGATTGTTCATTTTACACATTATAACCATGATTCATACTTCTACATTTGTAATCCATAACTTTTTGAGCGCTTCAGAAATCATTTTCTGGGAATGTATGTAGATAAATGAGTACATTTACAGTGATAATATAAAATTGCTGTGTGTATCTTATCAAATGGCAGTTTAATTTATTGCTTTTTCGGAGAAAAATAGAGAATTCCTTGTCGACCCTAACAAATATAATGTAATTAAGGCTTCGAAGAATTTACTAATGTGAACTATAGATTTGATCATTTGAGCTATATGAACTGACTCACATGCAAGATTTCGTGCACAGACAATCACAACAAGCCACAGCCAACTCTAAAGCTCTGAAAACAATATCCTTTGAATACCGGAATAACTCGTGTCTAAATTCGTTGAGAAGTTCATCTGGAAGATTTTTGTAAGAATTGAATCCTTTTTCTGAAATTCGGTTTGGTAAATTTTATGAATCTTTCGGCAGTTCATTAAAAAAGTAACACGGGTTTTATTTGCAGAACGTGATTTTTGCCTTGATGCTCCTGATCTTTTCGGCAGTGGTGAACGCCAGTGCTGGAAAGATTCTTCCAACGCAAGCCTTTGAGAAGACTGAAAATAAGCACGTACACAAATGAAGAAGTATTTGAAGGGTTTAAATTTCCGGTTCATTAAGTAATGTTCCATTTAGTAACTACACATTCACTTATTCACAATCAGTCAATACAGCAGCATTTTTTACTTGCATATTTCAGCCAGGGGAAGTTCGGAAGGAACGTTATGATGAAGACTGGGGCGGTCACAATCATCATCACCATCACGACTGGTGACTGGCGTAAATGATACCCTGGTTTGATGATGGTTGAGATGGAAATTCTGGCTGCTGAATTATTATTTTTAAGTGTGTGTAGCATGTGATGGAATACAGTAAAATCTCAATATAGGAATTTTGGATGAAAGCAAACGCCTTGTTTCAAAAATATCTCCTGTAAGAATCCATTTGGACATTGACTTTTGACCCGAGTGTTAGACAAATATATTGCTTAAAAATAAAGTATGTTTATCTACTATTGAATTCTCTATTTTATTGATATTAATTCTCTTTTCATCTATTTATTACTATTAAACACGCACCGTTGAAATATTTGGCCCAAGAATAATAAGTGCTGCCAATGGATCAATGGACAAAAAGTAAACCAGGGCTCATGCCATTTCTACGAAACAACTATTTCACTCCTATATCATTACCGCTGCAATTAAGTGCAATCTTGAAAATACGGATACATTCGGTGGACGTATTTGTAAATCCCATTTTATGCGTCTCCATAATAATATAGGCTGGAGATGAGCTAGCTAGTACGCTGAATGTCCAGTAATAGAAGCCTATACCGTCTATTAAAATGTTGTCCATGTAACCATCCATATAGGGCATTCCTGTTCTTATGCATCACACATTATACGCTCCTCTGGGCAATAGCTAAATTTGGATTGTGTGGGGATGATGAAAAGATATGGATCAGATCATTCAATCTGGCTGAAATGTATTCTGTATGTGAACATCATTAAAGTAAGTTATTTGATGTCCATAGTTTAAAACCAAGAAAATGAATTTGTCACTGTGAAAAATATCCGTTCATTTATCGTAAGTTAATATTCTACAGTTTATATTTCTTCTAACAACACACGTATAGATTTTAGTAAGATTTTAATGCGATCATACTGATAAGTTATTCCATCAAAACATTCTGCGGACTCTAGCTTACATAGGTACATATCGTCGGCTAAACTTCCTAACCGGCTATAATTTAAAATGCCTAAAATGAAAACCGGCTATAGCGCTTCCGCAAGAAACTCTAAAGTGAAACCCGGCCATAATTCCCCTTTGCAGTGTATCATGTAAGTGGAGTGGAGTTTACCTCCACTATCCCACAATTCCCCTCCACTTCCAGTCCACTTCGAAACCACTACCCTTAACTTCCCTCCACTACCCTCCACTTCGCCTCCTCTTCCCCTCCACTTCCCCTTCAAATACTCAACCCCTCCACTTCCCCTTCAAATACTCAACCCCTCCACTTTCTTACCACTTCCATTTCAAATACATAACCCCACCACTTTTCCTCCACTTTCCCTCCAAATCCATTTCAAATACATAACCCCACCACTTTTCCTCCCCTTTCCCTCCACTTCCCCTTTAAATGCTCAACCCCTCCACTTACCCTCCACTTCCATTTCAAATACATAACCCCACCACTTTTCCTCCACTTTCCCTCCACTTCCCCTTTAAATGCTCAACCCCTCCACTTACCCTCCACTTCCATTTCAAATACATAACCCCACCACTTTTCCTCCACTTTCCCTCCACTTCCCCTTTAAATACTCAACCCCTCCACTTACCCTCCAGTCCATTTCAAATACATAACCCCACCACTTTTCCTCCACTTTCCCTCAACTTCCCCTTTAAATACTCAACCCCTCCACTTACCCTCCACTCCATTTTAAATTCATAACCCCACCACTTTTCCTCCACTTTCCCTCAACTTCCCCTTTAAATACTCAACCCCTCCACTTACCCTCCACTCCATTTTAAATACATAACCCCACCACTTTTCCTCCACTTTCCCTCCACTTCCTATTTAAATACTCAACACCTCCACTTACCCTTTACTCCATTTCAAATACATAACCCCACCACTTTTTCTCCACTTTCCCTCCACTTCCCCTTTAAATACTCAACCCCTCCACTTCCCCTCAACTTCTCCTCTCAGTATTTAAATGAAGGGGAAGTGGAGGGAAAGTGGAGGGTATGTAATTGTAGGTTAAGTGGAGGGAAAGTGGAGGGGTATGTAATTGTAGGTTAAGTGGAGGGAAAGTTGAGGGGTATGTAATTGTAGGTTAATTGGAGGGAAAGTGGAGGGGTATGTAATTGTAGGTTAATTGGAGGGAAAGTGGAGGGGTATGTAATTGTAGGTTGAGTGGGGGGAAAGTGGAGGGGTATGTAATTGTAGGTTAAGTGGAGGGGTATATAATTGAAGGGGAAGTGGAGGGAAAGTGGAGGGAAGTTGAGGGAAAATGGAAAGAAAGTGGAGGGGAATGTAATTGAAGGGTAAGCGGACGGGAAGTGGAGGGGAATGTAATTGAAGGGCAAGTGGAGGGGAATGTAATTGAGGGGTAAGCGGAGGGTAAGTGGTGGGGAGTGTAATATAATGTGAGGTGGAGGTTAAGTGGTGTGGAAATGGAGGGGAAAGGAAGTGGACTGGAGGTGGAGGGGAAGTGGAGGGGAAATAATGGGATGGAGAGTATAGATGTAGTACGTATGGTAGTCCGTACGTGGGGATTAGTGTAAGGGGAGCGGAAGGTGTGGTCAAGTTAAGGGAAATGGGGGAATTATGGCTGTTGTGAGTATTGAGCGACAGCGCTAAATAGCCGGTCTGTATTCTAAGCATTTTTTATTTTAGCCGGTTAGGAAGTTTCACCGACGATATATTAAAATAGTATCTACCTAAGGTGCCCAGGTAACTCACTAGCTTAAATATGCTTACATTTAAATGATTGATGAGCCTACACTGTATCCTTCCTATATGGAGATGACCTTCCTATGTTGTATGTGTAAGCCTTCCCTTTTGTGGAAAATAGCTCAATTTATTCGATTCCGCCCTTTCTACTTTTCTCGGCTTATATTCTTTCCACCAACCACATACTACTTATCTGAGTTCTCCAATAATAAATAAATACCCAACCTCAAGTTTCAGTGGTATGGGATAGGAATGCAATATAGATTGAGTATTGTTACTATTGCCAAAGACCTTCAGAGCAGAATATTTTTGGTATTTTAAATTTTGAATTGATCCATTTCTACATATTTTCGATTTCTCACCTAATTATAAGACCAACAATAAAATTCCATAACATCCATAGGTTTTTGAATCTGTTTCGATCAAATTGTTTTTACTTTAATTGAGACCTAAATAAGACTCCTATTCAACTATGTACAAATGTTTTGTTTAGTAAATTGCTTTTATTTTGAAGTCCATCTGAAAATGTGTTGATTATATTCCAATGGGATAGTCTTAGTTAATAAAATTGATCCCCGCAGTAAATATGTACCCGTTTTATCGGTGTTACGTAATTTTTCTGACATGCAAATTGTTTTACCTTATCTTTTATCTTTATCTCATTTTTCTCGTTCAAGACCTTCAATTGCGCTAGTAGCCGTGATGATGGTGATAATTGATAATAACCACCTCCGTACAAACTGACATCCGAAACTTCTCCGGCTAAAAATATTATTTCTGTACACCATGTCTACATGATATACAAAGAAACTTACAAAGATAAAATCATCAAAATTTCCATTTAAGATGAAAGATGTTTATTTAAAACAGCCAATTTTACAAATCGATATGAAGTACGTTGTTAATTTTAATTTAGTAAGATATTAGAATCAATCCAAGTAGTAATATTTTTTATTCTTTTCTGCAGTGTTTGGCCCCATATTCCACTTCCAACTAAACTGTCATCACAGAAGGGCATCATTTGCCGTAGTGGTGGTCGTGGTGATGATGGTGATGGCCGTGGTGATGGCGGTAGTAACCGCCTCCAATTCCACCATAGTATCCGTAGCCGTACCCGTGGTGATGATGATGGTGATGATGACCGCCACCACCATAGTGTCTACCCTCCCGAATTTCTTTTGGCTAAAAAATGTTATAGAACATAAAAGTGGGGATCTTTCCTAGTCATAAAAATTAGTAGAACTAGTCTATAAAACGTTTTTGTACTAGTGTTAGTATCTGCTTAATGTCAACCTCTTTATTTTCGGTGGCTTCCGTTGGAAGATCCTTCCTAGCATTGGCGTTCACCACTGCCGAACAGACCAGGAGCACCAAGGTGAAAATCACGTACTGAAAAGCAAAGCAAATTAGTTTGTTCTGAATGAATAAGTACGAAAGAATGCCTTGACATTGCTAAATTCATTTTGTTTGAAATTATTGAAATCTTACAAAAAACTTCATGATGAATTTCTCAACAAATTCTAACTCCACAAGAGTACTGCGGAAGCACTAGTTTGAAGCCAAAACATTCTACAGTGCGTTTATCCGAACTGAAATAATCTAATTATTGGTTTCGAAAATCCAGCAATGTGTGTAGTGGGTTTGATTATTTGAGTTATGTAAACTTGACTCACCTGGAAGATTTTACTCAACCACAAAAGTTTACAATCAACCCTAAAGTTCTGTAATCAACATCTTTTGATCAGACTAGCTCGTGCCTGAATTTGTTATGTCGATAATGAAGTTTTTAGTAAAAATTAAATTAAAATTGTTTGAAATTTAGTTTGGGAACTTTAAGTAAAACTTTCGAACTTACAAACAGACATTCAATAGCAAAATCATTTGTAATTTCCTTCCAATACTGATATAGTGTTCGTTAAAAAGTAAAGGCTTAAAATTATTTTATGTACAACTTTGTTTGTATGTTCCCATGGTGTATGATACCATTTGATGTTAGCTCTCTCTCACTATCCAATTGGAGGAGCGATTATAAGATATTTAGAAAAATTGCTGATAATTGCATATAAATTATATATTAACTGAATATAGGCGTATTCTTTTCTTTTTACTGATCCCATTCGGAACACCGAGAATATAGTTGGTATTAATTGAATGAGAGCTGGTACTGACATTGAGGATTTACGTAAGGCAAACCAAGTATATTTTAACCCCACTGACAGCATAATTGGTATTAATTTTTCTGAAACTTTTGAAAACAATAAGGAATCCCGTAGGTTCCACCAAGTATGTTTTGATTCCAGCAGAAACAAACTTGGTATTAATATTACAGAAAAACTGGTTCTGACAATGAGCAAATCCCGTAAGTTACACCTATGTTTTAACGTATGTTTTTACATATGTATGTTTTGAGGAAACCAGGAATTTACATGGTATTATTATGAGCTGACTTGAATTAGTTAATATATATTAAAATGTTGGGGGTGAATCATTATTTGGGGAATCAGACCACGTATTTACAATATGGAAACTGACCGATATATCGTTCAAAGTTTACGAGAATTATCGTTCAATTATCGTTTCGAAAAATGTACGATATGGACGATAATATCGTATGCCTATATCGGTATGCCAATGCCTAGTACATACACAAATAAGTACTGTCACAGAGTAAGGTGTCAGTAAGTCAGTATATGTTGATATGGAGTTCAGGAATACTCTTAATTAAAACACAATGGAAAAGGAGTGTAATTGCTTCTTGGAAATGACATACATTTACTTTTCTTGTGTTCATTCATTAATTCAACAATGGTTGACCTACTTACTTTATTTACTTAACTTTGGTGATTACGGATAAGTTGGAAGCGTGAATTTCAATGGAAACTATAGCTTGAGTGAAATGCGTGTTACTCATATATTCGTTATTGCAGCATTAGTGGAAGCAACACGAACAACGAGGGATTCACGTATTGCGTAAAGTATCATAAAATTGTTCTTACTGATTTATATAGTCAGTATTTGTGGAGACAACGGGGAAAAACATGAAATAAATCTGGTGTTTGTAACACATTTATAAATTATAGTCAATTGCCATAAAAAACAGAATAAACTATGACACTTGTTTGTTGGAAGGAAGTAATGGTTTTTACCTGAGATTCTTACTTACAAATTGCTCTGTTGATGAAAAATAGTGTAAAATAAATGGTTAAACAATTCTGAATCGTCTTGGGTCTGTCCACAACTATTGATTCTAGGTTATTGAAAAGAATCGTAAAAACAACTTAAATTAATAGGGAAATGCCAGATAAAAGTCCAGAAAAGTGGCACATTGCCCCCGCCTTTTTTCAAGAATTAAATTAACATTTTGCTTAGCTTTGGTTGCTAGAATTGTCACAAAATATCAAGCATTCCTAAATTCTTTCATATAATTGTGTTTAAGAACCAGTAATCTACGTCTCCAACACAAATACCTCTTGCAAAATATTATTTACCAACTATTTATATTTTGCACTAAGTTAGCAAGCTTGCTTGAGTAAAAGTAGATTTACCTTGGTTTTGCATTCAAGTATTTAATCTCAAGTTGATAAAGCCATTGGCTATGTTTATAATTTTTTTGAGCCATTATTCTAATTAGCAATTATAAAACATATGTAGCATGGGCTTCATATGTGACCTTGAGGCTGCTAAATTTACTTCGGTGTTTTTAATACAATTTTGGGCTAGTAAAGTCTTTAAATCTAAATGAGAATAATTATTTATGATTACTTTAGTCACATATTTTTCGATAAGCATAACGCCTTTAGAAATTCTTTAACTTACATAGGAAGTCTGTTAAGTACGAAGAAAATACGCAATTGACTGGAAATTATTAACCACAGGGAAACAATTTTCTAAATATTTAATTAAGTGTCTTAGGGGACCCCTAAATCAGTTTTTTAACATTTATTTTGAAACTTTATTAAAATACCATCTGTCGTGAGTGGGAGTTTTAAATACGTCACTAAAATTTCGATTTAGAATTTCGAGATTTCGTTGACGCATATCATAGCTTAATTGAAATTAAAAACCTTTTCAATGAGTAATATGGACCAGATGTGACATGCTAGACCAAAGATATTATCGTTCCTTGAACTTTTAAAAACGAGTTTTTGTTAAATCTTAAAAATGTTGAATGAATTCTGTTTTTGCGTACAACTGGCAGCTACATTTCATTGAATCAAAACATTCGGGCCATATATTGTGCATATTTGTACAGCTAAAACATCTCATATCGTCGTTGAAGAGGCAAGAGGGTTTCATGCTCTACACAACCATGTATACATATGGACATGTACATGCAGACCATTTTTCCATTTCAGCTATGATATTCTTCCTTTCATTGAAAGATTTTACTGTATTTGTATTCCATTACATGTTATACAAAATGAAACAGGAATTTAGTCTTTCCAGATTAAAGGGTTTATATTAAACGGCAATATTACACATCATCGTGAATTACACAGTTGTCAATGGTACATTAGTAAAATATTATAATTAATATCTGCAATAACAATTATTTATCATTTGAAGTGACCAGTCACTTCGCTTTACATAGCAGCTACTGATACATTTTCCATCTCAAATATCAACAAGCTAGGGCCTCATTTACTCCAGTCGTGGTGGTGGTGATGCTGATGGTGATGGTGACCGCCACAATCTTCATCATAACGTTCCTCCCGAACTTCACCTGGCTGAAATATGTAAGTAAAAATTGCTGCTGTATTGACTGAGTTAGTGAATGTGTAGTAAATGGAATATTACTTAATAAACCGCAAATTCAAACCCTTCAAATACTTGTGTTTTTGTGTACCTGCTTATTTGCAGTCCTCTCAGAGGCTTGCGTTGGAAGAATTACGACTGATTGACTGGTTTTTAGGGTTTTTAGTAAAAAAGCCTTGTAATTACGTCCTTCCGCACGATGGACTCAAAAACTACTGAACCGATTTCAACGAAATTGTTTATGGACATTACTTGTGTCAACAGTAAGCTTGAATTCGTATTTGGTTGAAATTGGCAGGATAGGTTTGGAGACCTGGGTTCGGGTCAAGTATTTTGGGGGTACGAACTTGAACTTGACCTGCACTTGAACTATCAAGTAGATATTTGTCATTACCCGAACTTGGCGATCATATCTTGCAAGTAATCTTTCCTAAACCCGAACTTGATCTGATACTTGAGTGTCGGGTCCATAATTCTTGCGAACCGAACTTGGAATTGACTTGAACCCGAACTTGGATTTCAAGCACTTGAACCTTACAATTTTGTAGTATGAGGTCGCAAAAACACTCCAACGGGTGGAGCTAAGATTTTCAATTTCCGTCGTCTTTATTAAATTCTGATTAGGGTTCACTCATGGTTTTTTTTCTTGTGTTAGTCTCACCGGACAATTTACTTTTACATTTTTTAAAAAAGATGAAAAATTAGAAGAATAGTTTTTAGCACGACGATTTACAGAATACACAATAGTCACTCCAAATGAAAGGGAGCTCCAGCTTCTGTGCATATCTCTGCAGGCATGGTTTCTAGTAGGGATGCCAATGGTCTGGTCCGGATCATTTATAATGGTCCTGTATTGGGTCTGGTCCAGGCTGGTTCGGTCTGATTCAACACTTGGACCACACCAGATCCAATTGGTCCAGCTTCAGGATCAGACCAGACCACAGGACCATGGGCTCCAGCGTACGCAAAATACAAATTTATGAGTTAACGAAATCCCATGGAACAAATTAAAACAGACATACATATCTGGGCATAAAAGAAGAATTTTACGGGATAAAATGTGATTATTTAATTACTGCTCTCAATGGTTCTCTGGACCATGGTCTTTGGTCTGGTATGGTCCAAACGACTGGATCGGACCAGACCATTGGCATCACTAGTTTCTAGAATGCGGAAGTGCGAACAACCGAGGGAGAAGAACGCACAAATGAAGCACACGTTGGAACTAGGTTACTTGAATCGGTACTTGAAAGTGCAAGTTCGGGTTCAAGTAAAATCCAAGCCCAGACCCGAACTTGAACTTGATCTTTAGTTCAAGTCAATTATGTGGGCTTGCACTTGGACCAGAACCGACTTGAAGTTCCAAGTTCGGATCCAGCAAATACTTGAACTTGACCCGATTCAACCAAGTAGAAACGCTCATGATCCCGAACTTGCCCCGAACTTGACTTGACTTGATACTTGTCAAGTACTACTTGAACTTGAGCGCAGCTCTGATTTAGAAATTCAAGTGAAATGACAGTTATCTCCAAAACTACTGAAACGATTTCAATGAAATTTTTTGCAAATATTAATTATGTAAATAATAATGGTTCATGCATCTGTATAGTAAAGTATACTTATATGAAATTGAGTTAGTAGCTATTGACAGGCAAAAGGAAGTATGTACGTACGTTTAAAATAAGATACATTTTTATTTCGAAAATTCACTCAAATCGCACTTGTCTGATTTAAAGAACTATCAGCAGTTTGACTAAACGCATGTTGTCATTCTTGGCATTTCCTCTATAGTAAAAAATGTAAAAACTATCGCGTGGTTCGCGTATGGCTCCTGAGGTAAAGTTTCTACAACCTTAATGCCAAGGTTTATGTCAACAATAACCAACATGTACCCATACCGACTACCTCCCTAAACATTTTTAAAATTTCCTGGAAACGAGCTTCAAACCGTTTTTCAAAGAGAACTGTGCTTGCCATACAAAGATGATAAATTCGATGTCCTTAATTTTCAAAGCTTCGCGTTTTTGACACCTGTGATTTGACAATGACGGAGGTCCATGAAATAAATTTTAGAAAATCTGAAACAAAATAGAAACTCGGAGATTTTAGGTCACATTTTTATGAGGGCTATTGATTCTAAATTATGAATATCTACTCGTTTGTTTCACTGTGTAAAGTCCTTTGGCTGCAGACTAGTAGTTTTTACGGATATGGAACACTCCACTGGACACGCACCCCAATACTTAATAACAGTTCGAAAAATAATTGTCAACAAAGATTACCAAATGAGTGTATTTCTAGTGATAATCTGTGTACTAATGAGTCTTGTATGAAAAGTTGTTTTTAATTTAATTCTTTTCGGTCAAACAACAAGCATTCTGTGTTGTCAAATAATATAATTAAGGTTTCGAAGAATTTACTAGTTTAATCTGAATTGGAAATGATTATTTGGCCTATATAAAGTTGACCCACTAGGAAGATTTCATTCTAACTCAAAAGCTCACATTCAACGCTACCAGAATAACTCCTGCCGGGTCTGAATTCCTTGAGAAGATCATCATGAAGATTTTTGTAAGCATTGAAAATTAAATTATATTAATTAATGAAAATTAAACTATTTCATTGCATTATTTTTGTGAAATTTTGTCTGGTAATTTCAAGGAAAATTTGGCATTCACACAGATTTAAAGTGATTTTTCTTTACAGTACGTGATTTTTGCCATGGTGCTCGTGGTCTGCTCGGCTGTTGCCAGCGTCAATGCCGGAAAGATTCTTCCAACGCAAGTCGCTGAGAAGGCTGAAAATAAGCAGGTACTAAAACAAGTATTAAAATAATTATGCCTATTTTTACAATTTGTGCACAACACGTATCTGAGATAGGAGCTTATTTCTCGTTGAATGTTATCAGCCAGGGGAAGTTCGGGAAGGTAGACGCAATGGTGGCGGTGGCGAGGGTCACCATCACCGTCCCCCTCACGGTCGTCCACATCACCACGGCTACTAAACAAATGAAGCTTCTCAACGAGAAAAAACGAGGCGGTAAAACATATTGCACGAAAACTCGAGAAAATATTGAAATGGCAACTAAATGTAATCATACATTAATTTGAAATCAATTATACTTTTATGCATTTCCCATATTGGCAACTTATTACTGAATTTTGAAATCTTCAAACAGCCATAGTATTTACATTACGGAGGTTTATTTCATTTAAAATTTGCTTCTAATCATCAAAAATGCATTCGATGATACTCATTTGAAGGCGCATTAAGACGAACCATGTTCACGCATATACATACTATTGTAGTAAAAATTAGTTCCCTAGCAAGTAGCTTGATTTTAAATTTTAGTATAAATTGCACTTGAACCATTTTGGTTTGAAATGTTAACATGCATCTAAATCATTTCAAAACATATCCGGTTCATTTTGTATCGTAAGTGAGAACACGTATTAAACCGTTTTAGGCACAAATAAACCTGCTCAATTGTATACGTCATATACATTGATATTTCACCATCAGTAAAATTGCAAGCCTTTTTGGTCCCCAAGTGAAATTAAACTGGATTAAATTTTAAAAATTGCTTCAATGCAATTAATATAACTATGCAGATTACAGTATCAGCGTAAAAAAATTGTGTAGCATCTCAAATGGTGAACATTTAATGTGTGTATATCAGTACTCACACGGGTAATTATGTGTAATACTCGGATAAACGGGTAAGCTCTTATTGCCTGTGTTGTTTTTAGTTCATTGGAACAAATATTTGTACCATACTTGCAGTTTTGGTCCAAAGTTCAAATTCAGTTCCATTCACATCCAAAAATTTTTTGTGCCGTTCAGTTAAGTTCAGTTCTCCTTGTCCCAAGCCCGTCGTAGTTCAGTTCAACTCACTGCATACTTTGCCGTCGTTACGTTCAGTTCAGTTCACCCTTGCAGTATTTTTTCAAAGTTCAATTCAATTCCTTATATAATTTTCGGTCGTTCAGTTCAGTTTGCTTTACCTTTCATTAGCGAGCCAATTAGTTCAAGGCATTTATGGTATATTTAAGTGGCATTTAGTTATATTTTTATAGCTGACTTTGAAATTTGACTAAACACGATTTTTTGCTAAATGACTGATTAGATAACTACTTTAAAATCTCCGGTGTTTTGAAAGCAGTATTGACTTTGAGCTTTCTGTGAACGATCAATCTAAGAAAACCAAGCTATTTCAAGTTATTAAATCATATAAATATGCTCTCAATTATTGCGCGTTTTATTTCATACGATTTCGTCCAAAATGTGCCAAATATGCGTTATTAAATGTATGATACCGGGTTGCTTGAAAATAACTATTTCTTTGATTTGTAATTTAATGTCATTGAATTGAATAGTCACAACCCAGGGGTGAAAGTTTTTGATATTACAAGTATAAAATGTATGGTCATGCAATTTAGAGATAGAGCATATTCGTGTTGTGTTCACGAATATAAAAGTTTATATTCAAACCCGGACTCTTAAGTTCAATTCAGTTCAGTTTTTGTTACTTGAACGTACGATGAACGTTCGTTCACATTCATAATACGTTTTGCTGAGTTCAATTCAAATTCATTCAATCAAAATTTTGCATCTAGCTAGTTCGTTCAAGTTCATTCAAAAACAATGAAAATATGGGCTAGTTCAGTTCAGTTCACCACTTTATGAACTGAACGACTGCAAGTATGATATGTACTCTCGTTACTCTCGTTTTCAAAATACATATCTCGTTCTCGTATTTTTTCCGAAACAAGAAAGAAAACCAACGAGACACTCGCCCCTAACAGCAATAAACTATAATTTATAAATGTCTTACAAACACCAGATTTATTTCATGTTTTCCCCTCTGTCACCACAAATACTGACTGTATAGATCAGTGAGAATAATTGTATGACACTTTACGTAACATGTGAATCCCCCTTTGTTCATGCTGCGTGCACTAATGCTGAAATTACCCACTCACGCTATAGTTTCCATTGAAATCCACGCTTCCAGCTTATTAGAAATTATCAAAGTTAAGAAGAGAAACAGTGTAGGTTAACCATGATTGAATTAACGCATGAACACGAACACAAGATAAGTGAACGTATATCATTTCCAAGAAGCATTTATAATCCTTTTCCATTCCGCTTTAATTACTTGCAATCTTGAACGCCATGTCAACATATTGTCATGCCTCTGTGACAGTCTTTGCTTGAGTACTGCACAAATAAACGGTCCACCACGAACAATACATTTGGGGCAACATATCGTAACTCCAATTTAAGGGGAATCACTAGTAGGTTGGAGAACTTCCTAAAGGCAGGACGCACGAAAAAGGCGCTTATAGGCCTGGACATTGAATTAATGGGATTTACTTTGAAATGAACTCCATCGTTCAGATTATACTAAATACTAACATTCTGATTAATTTGAGTTCCGATTATATCCACGCAATATAATTATATTATTAATTATAACTAATTATCCTAAATTGGAATATTTTTTATAATCGCTTCATCAATGAGTCAGTGAGAGCTAACAATAAATGGTATCATGCACCATGTGAACATTACTACATGGTTGTAAGTACATAAAACATTTTATTGTCTATATGCAGACAAAGGTAATCTACTGTTTATGTACAATTGTTTCATTACAACGTATACGTCCACTGTATTCGAAAACACAAGCTTGTAAGCAAATTCAGCAAATGATATTAAAAACAAAACAACCTGATGATTAAAAGGTAGTTACCAATATTGCAATAGTAAAATATTTTCAACACATTATTTAGAATAAAATATATTAGTCTTGTTATTTCTTACTAACGACTTTCGCTTGCCTTCTTAGTCAAGTTAGATCGTCCCAAATTTCCCCTTGCTGAAAAAATGTTCGCTGATGCCTGAAATAATATAGGGAATATATAATGAAAATTTACAAACAAACCATTTGGGATACCTGCAATACCTGCTTATTGTTAGTTTCACCTTCCTATGCTTGCGTTGGAAAACTCTTTCCAACATTGAGGATCACCGCGGTCAAGTAATTATACGAGGAGGAGCATCAATCCAAAAATCAGTGTTGGATGGAATAAATTATGTTACTATTGGATGTCTATTTGTAAGTGCAAAAGTTTTAATTAAAGTTATAAAAATAAATTTCAGAAAATTAAATTGTAATTCGTACAGATGTCATCATAATACATAAACATCTTAACGAATTCAGACACGAGTTTTTGGGATACTCAAAATAAGTTGATATCAGATATGTAGGGTTGAGTGTGAACTTTTCAGGTTGAATAAAATCTTCCAAGTGGATCAAATTTACATTGCTCAAATAATCAAAGCCACTATTTATAAGTAGTGGATTCTTCGAAACCATAATTAGATTATTTCACTTCGAAAGAACGCATAATTAATATGCTCTGCCTTCACCCGAAAGTCATTAAACAAAAGACCATCTGATAAGACGAAATACATCACACGCATAATCAATTCACTTATTTCCTTATCTTTCTCAAAAATTACTGTCAATTATGCCTTGGTCATGTCCACCATAACATCGCCGAGGTACGTATGTCAAATGAATCACTAAAAATATCATAAAATTTCCAATAAATGACCTTCAGAAAACGATTTGTGACTTCTTATAATGCTCGAGGGGAAGTTTCAGAAAATCTTGAAAACATTATCCACAAAACCAGGTGTAATATTAAGGTAAATTCGAGAAACACTTATATGCGTGCTAGAATGAGACGGAGATGATTCAAAATGGTGTAAATTTGAATACTTGATTTGGCGGGACATATAACGTGACATTAACGGGGACAATGCCCTCCTAGATACTCGGAAGCGATCTGTCCCTGATCGATTACCTCCATTTTCTGCAAATTCATACTTTGACATTTGCAATATCCCAATACTTATTGAGAGTTTGATAAATAATTTTCTAGAAAAATGAACAATGAGCAATTACATTTACGGTAAAGTAACAACCTAATGACAAATGCAATATGCCACGGTATTTTGTTTAATGCTTTTCAGATGAAATTCGAGTATTCTGGATTGTTACGAGTCATGGAATTAAGGTTTCGATGAATTTACGAACATGACCTGTGCTGAATTTGATTATTTGAGCTATATAAGCTTTCCAACCACCTGAAAGATTTCACTCACAAAAGTTCGCAATAGAGCTCTATTTGCAACTGTGAAGTGCGCATCCTTTGGATATCAGTACTCTTGTGGAGCAGTTAGAATTTGTAGAGAAATTCATAATGAAATTTTTTGTAAGATTCAAATAATTTCAAACAAAATTATATTGGGGACGTAAAGGCATTCTTTCTGAGTTACTCATTCAGAACAATCTAATTTGTTTTGCTTTTCAGTGCGTGATTTTCGGCTTGATGCTGCTGGTCTGTTCGGCAGTGGTGAACGCCAATGCTAGGAAGGATCTTCCAACGGAAGCCACCGAAAATAAAGAGGTTGACATTAAGCAGATACTAACACTAGTACTAAAAATAGTTTATATTGCTTATAGATTATTTTAGCTAAAATTGCTTTATAGACTAGTTTGACTAATTTGCATGATCAGAAAGATTCCGACTTTTATGCTCTATAAATTTTTTTAGCCAAGGGAGATTCGGGAGGGTAGACACTATGGTGGAGGTGGATGGGGTCACCATCACCATCACCACGGCTATGGATACTACTATGGTGGAATTGGAGGTGGTTACTACCGCCACCACCACGGCCATCACCATCATCACCACGACCACCACTACGGCAAATGATGCACTTGTTTGATGACAGTTTAGTTGGGAAATGGAAGTGAAATATAGGGCAAAACATTGAAGAAAATAATAAACAAGTTCTACTAATTCGATTGATTCTAATATTTAACTAAATTAAAATTGACAACTGTACATACGTCATATCGATTTTTAAAATTGGCTTTTTAAATAAACATCTTTCATCTTAAATGGAAATTTTTATGATTTTATCTTCAAAAATAACTATTTGCAAAAATAATGTTTTAGTTTAATGCTCTTCGGAAAAATATTAATTGTAAGCATTCTGTGATCCCAACTGAAATTATATCGTCGTTGAAGAGGCAAAATGATCTACATGCAGTACAAAAACCATAGCATGTAGATCATTTTGCCTCTTCAGCGACGATATATTAATTAACGTTTCGAAGAATTTATTAATGTAATATATTCTGGAATTGATTATTTGGGCTAATTTGACCCACTTGGAAGATTAAAAAGTATACAAGAATCTATAATTAAGTGTACTGATAAAAGAAATATAAACTATAGAATATATACTTACGATAAATGGACGGATTTTTTTCACAGTAACAAATTCATTTCCTTGCTTTTAAAATATGGACATAAAATAAATTACTTTAATGATGTTCACATACAGAATACATTTCAGCCAGATTGAATGCTCTGCTCCATACCTTTTCATCATCCCCACACAATCCCAAATTTAGCTATTGCCCAGAAGAACGTATAAGGTGTGAAGTGTAGGAATAGGAATGCCCTATATGGATGGTTACATGTAGTGGTCGGAACAATTCAATTCAATTCAAAATTTACAATTCAATCCAGTTCCAATACTGAACTGGATTAAAATTTGTGTTTCAATTCGGTTCAGTAAAAAACAATTCAATTCAATTCAGTTCACTCTATGAACTGAACTGAATTATAAACCATTTGGTTCGCCGGGCATATTTAAATACTGCAAAGGTGGCTAGGGTGGCGTGTCAGCTAAGGCCATCTCTCCTTACCCTTTTTATAGTATTACGTTGAGCTGATTTAAAAAATGCAAAATTTTGAAAAAAATAAAATTTTGATAATTTTTGAAAAAATTAAGCTAGTAGTACTGACTGGTAAGTGTAAAAAAATTCCATTGAAATCGGTGGAACAGTTAGTCGTTTTTGATTTTTTTACCTACGAACACGCATTACGACTTCAACCAATAAAGATTAAATCCTCCGAGAGAGTGGCCTAAGAAGGTGCTAATCTTATCCTTAGTTACAATATCGGTTTTGATTCACCCTGAAATTGTTTTGAATTGGAATTCAAAGAAAACAATTCAATTCGATTCAAAAGGTGAATTGAATTATTCGGTTCAGTAAACGATCGAATTGAATTGAAAAATCCCTGAATTGAACTGAACTGAATTGAATTGAATTGTAAAATTGCAATTTAAACTGACTTGGTCCGACCACTAGTTACATGGACAACGTTCTAATGTACAGTATAGCCTCCTATTACTGGACATCCTAACCTTCAGCGTACTAATTAACTCATCTCCAGCGTATTAATGATTGTGGAGACGCATAAAATGGGATTTACAAATACGTCCAACAAATGTATCCGTTTTTTCAAGATTGCACTTAAGGCTTCCATCCGATCGGATGATCCGCGGATATCCGAAGATCGGATATCCGAAATTTCGGATCGGATACACTACTTATCCGATCCGAACACAATCCGATCGGATCGGATACTTACCCCTTATCCGGTCATCGGATCGGATCGGATTTGGAAACGACTTTATCCGACCGGTTCGGATCGCAAATAATAAATCCTTTATTATTATTGAGCACTTCTGTTGATTTAAACCTTCGCGCGTTTGTAGTACAATTCAAACCTTCGCGGCTTATTTCACGAATTCAAACCTTCCCGGCTTATTTACTATACAGCCAAGAAGTCGGTGGTATATACAACAAGCCGAGAAGCACAGCGGGCTGAAAGCTGAAACTCTGTCGCAGTGGAGAGGTTTTTCAGCTCGCTGTTCTTCTCGGCAAATACCAACTGCTTGCAGCATACTGGAAGCTCGCCTGCTTGCAGCATACTGGAAGCTCGCAATATTACGCCATTTTAGATTATCACTTAACAGCGCTAACCATAATTATATATTATAAACATAATTATATATTATAAACATTAGACATAAATCATCAAATTTGGATTAAATTAAGACTGGTAGTGATAAAAACTACGTTCGGTTACAGTACTGAATAATTTGATAAGAGGAGAATTTTAATGACTGAACTTAGTTCACATTAGTGTGGGATTCTTATTAGGAAGAATAATTACAAGTCTTAGCATCCAGTGTTTTGATCTTTATATCCCTAAAAATATCATTAGGATGTAAGATGGATTTGTAGGAACCATGGACTTTAGTAACTATAGCAAGTTAAATGTGTTGCGCTAATATGAAATCCTTTCATTTTTTCATTTTAAATAATCAGTGCGTCCAGTGTCTGAGGCTTCAGTTACAATATTGCGGTACAAAGGATCTGTATACAAATTATAATAACATAAAAAATCATATTTGATCAGCACGTTGTGCTGATCCACTAAGGGGTGAAGCACCATACAGTGATGCAACAGCAAGGTTTAATAACGATGTTGGTATTAAATTGATCAAGGGATTAGTTAAATTCCACGTGTATAGTCAATATTGAGTTTGGGAGAAAACTTTAGTGGGCCGGAAGCTGTTCCATAATATTTTGATGATGAATTAACTTCCTTTAAATTAACTGTTTTGATGAACTACCTATATGAAACGAATTGTTAGTCTTACAGTTAATACTTCACGTCTTATATGAGATTACTTTGCCTGGCGAAGCGGGATATCAATATTAAGCCTTCTCGACAGACCTTGATACGAGATTTATTGCCATTTACACTTTAATTATTTACACTCTTTATTTACACAAGTAATAATTGCTCCTGTGCGAAGCACGGGGCTTTTACTAGTATCGGATAATCCGACGGATATCCGAAAATCAAATTTTTAGCGCGTTCGAGCGACCAATAAGAACGAAGTGTGCAACAACAATTTGTCCAACGAGTAACTTTGCCGCTTTTTACGCGTTTTCTCATTAATTCCGTGCTTCAAATTTACAGCTGTGTTTGTAATATTTTTCTTCAGTTTGATTAACATTTTGATGTAGTAAAAAGCTATTACTTTTTTTAGTGAAACTTCCCAATTGTTTTTCCCATTATCATCCAATGGTATCAATTCGGACAATTTCGGATATCCGCGGATCGGATCGGATAGCAGCACTTATCCGATGCGAAAATTTCGGATCGGTTACGGATGAATAAAAGTTTTATCCGATCCGCAACGGTCGGATCGGATAATAAGAAAATTTATCCGAAAATTTCGGTTCGGATCGGATTCGGATCGGATATTCGATTTATCCGGTCGGATGGAAGCCTTAATTGCACTTAATTACAGCGGTAGTGATAAAGGAGTGTAATAGTTGTTTCTTAGAAATGGCATGAGCCCTGGTTTACTTTTTGTCCATTGATCCATTGTCCGCACTTTCACTTACTACCTGGTTTGAATGAAGGCAAATGTTTTAGTGTTAATTACTTAAAAATTTTGATCGACTTTCAAAACTAAAATTTTTGTTTGTGCGATTTGACGCGTAAAATTTTAAGTTGTACAGAATGGATCTCAGTAAAAACTATTGAAAGGGGTCAAATATCTTCGGGATCAATTTTGCATTATGATGGGATTTACGAGAAAATAAAGATTTATAAACTAAAGTTTGTTATTTTACAAATAAATCAAAAGTTAAGCTATATGATACTCGTTTGTTAGAAGGATGGACTTTCCGGAGTTGTTTTCTTACAATTTACTTTGTTGAGGATTTTAAACATGATCAGTTAAAAATGAATTCAAGGTTGGAAGAAATTAAACCTTGGGCTGAGTCGAAAGTGTGGACATGAACCATGAGGATTTTCTGCTCTTGCCAATTTTCTAAAAACCTATCAAAATACGGGGACTGCAAAAAATTTGTCGGAATTCAATAACAACATTATTATTCTTGGGTCAAATATTTCAACGGTGCGTGTTTAATAGTAATAAATAGATAAAAAGAGAATTAATATCAATAAAATAGAGAATTTAATAGTAGATAAACATACTTTATTTTCAAGCAATATATACTTGTCTAACACTCGGGTCAAAAGACAACGTCTAAATGAATTCTTATAGGAGATTTTCTTTTAATAACATCATCTGTTTTCATCCAAACCACCATTAGTGAGATTTTACTGTATTAAAACACATGCTATACATAATTCAAAAAGAACATTTTAGATTACCAGAGAAGCGTTCCTTATTTTGAAAGTCAATTTTACAAATCGTCGTGAATTACAAAGTTACCAATGGTGGATAGTAAAATATTAAAATATATCTCTGCAGTACTGATTATAAATTATATGTAGGTATGCGTACATACAATTTATTATTAATTATTAATTATAAGCTGCGATTAGTCATTTCGCTTTATACAGATACTGCAGCTCCAATTTCCATCTCAACCATCATCAAACAAGGCTATCATTTACGCCAGTCACCAGTCGTGATGGCGATGGTGATGATGATGGTGTCTGGTGACCGTCCCAGTCTTCATCATAACGTTCCTCCCGAACTTCCGCTGGCTGAAATATGTAATTAAGTAAAAAATGCTACTGTATTGACTGAGTAAGTGAATGTGTACTAAATGGAACATTACATAATGAACCTTAATTTCAAACCCTTCAAATACTTCTGCTTGTGTACCTGCTTATTTTCAGCCTTCTCAGAGGCTTGCGTTGGAACAGGTATACTTTTGTGGAGACCTTTGCTTTTCCACCCAAAAACTTATATAGGTCCTAATACAATCAATAAAATAATAATCCTATTACTATTAGAGAGATGTTTTACAAATTGGATACAAATTAATTCCCATGCATTACTCTAATAGAACGAAAATACAAATTATATATCATGGCATTTTTAAATTCAGATAATGCATAAATGCTGTTCGTCATGAATAATCCTCTCAGCTGCAATCAATATCTATAATTGTGCTGGTGCTTGTAATATTTTAATTCGACTACTCAATATTTAAAACATTAATACATTTGGTAATTTATTGTGTATTGTGTTGTGTATTAAATGTAGGAAGAAATTAAGTAGATTTTTTACGTTTCTTTACAGTTTTTGTGCTTGCACAGATACACAAAGAGAAGGACTCAAGGCATTGAGGTACGAAGTGGTTATTTTCTTTTTAAACAAAAGATAATAAAATTATTATATTATAGCTTTTATAAATGTCTCCACACATTTTGAAAATCCGTTTATGGTTTGTATCTCGATTGGGAAATTTTTATAGGGACCGAAATAACAATATGCTGTACTTGTACATATTACCTTTTTTACTAAAGTTCGCAACATGGATCCGTGCGGTCCCATATCATTACAACATGGAGACAAGGATGCTGGAAGTTCGGTCTCGTAAGGATTTATTTCTTTGGATGTTTTTCCATACTTGCATTACGTTGCGTCTCATAATATTATAGAGCATTCCACGAAGACATCCCGAGTTTACCTTTTCATTGAATAGCAGCGCTCAGAATACTGTGGATTTAATATTTTACATTGGTGCTACTCCAATATTTTTCGCGTTTTACATGTACATGTGTACTGCCATTACTAAGCATTCTTTAATGATTTCCTTCATCAACTCGTACAATAAATTTGATAAAACGTAATATATCCGATATATATATATATATATATATTGTATATAAATATACTATATACTATAAATCCGGCTGTGCGAAATAGTTTAGAACGCTTTGCTGTCCAAGTTAAAATTTGCAAGATCAGTTTCTCGTATTTGATCCTGACGTCAAATTTTCCCAACCTTGCTCTTGATACTATCGGGCCATTTCCACAGTCCTGAGCGTAGATAGCTCATGGTAGCCAATAATATTTTCTAAAAATGATCCTGCAAAAATATTTAAGAAAACATTTGCTGTTGAAATTCATTATGACCTCAGATTGATCCAAGTTGAAATCGTATTCAGGCTGAAATAAATATTAGACAATTTCTACAAAGGGGGAAGGGGAAACAAATAATTTATGGGTTGGACGGGTGAAAGAAAATGGATATTAAGCATTGCACATATTTCCATGTATAGTGTCCTTCCTTGGAGTGTCATCAATCCTACAGTACTTCACCAGGCAGTATTTACTCGTACAGTTGCTCGCGGCCATCGGAGGAACCATGGATCATGGGTCACAATGGCAATAATTATGTATGTATTTCCGAAATCCACATTTCCCTTGTCCTTCTTCTTCTGTGGTCTTTAAAACTCCTGTTACTACCCTATTGCTTGGACAGTAGTCTCCTTATTATTTGATACATAGTGGTTATTCTACACTGTAATGTCTACACTGTTTTACCTTTCTTAACTATTGCTACAATCATTTGGCATTCTGGTCAGTATCGAACATCTTAGGTAAAAGTCTTGGAATATTTATTAACTTTTGTCTAATGTAATAATAATTGTTTACACTTATTACAATGAGGGTTAACAATTCATACAATGCAAATTTGATATTTCTCACAAATGATAAATCGAGACAGGATTAATTATGTACAGTACCTATAATATTATTATATGTATCAACTATCTATATTTGTATGTTACACTTCCAGAAGTCAATTGAGAACCCCTCGGGAGTGAAGGAAGCCCAGAAAATTTATTTACAACTTCAGGTTTTCATGATGCTCTTTAATCATATCTGTAACCCATTTTTGAGTCCAGTATTTCAATCTGTATTTCTGCTGGTAGTAGGTTTACTAACTATTGCATTCACTATATTCTATAAACTTGGAATTCGTCTAGGTTATTTATATCTCGTATTTCCATTATTCATATTTTTAAGTTTTGGCATCGCATTTGCTATCCTTAAGTATAGCTCACAGCTGCGAGCAACTTCTAGATTATTCCTCGAAGCCTCAAAACAGGAGTTTCACAAAAATAAAAGATTATCAATTATGCGAATGTCCTTTTGAGAGATCTGAGATGAACCTAACTATGAGTGGCAGGTCTCTGAAGCAAGCACAACTGTGTTTTCAATTCGGGAGCTTTTATAGAATCGGGGAAGGGGCCTGTTTACGGTTTTTTCAAGTCGTTATTGATAACCGATCACCATTCATTTAACTTTCTTAAAACCATGCAATACAGTTTCCCCAAATCAGTATTTTTTAGTCAATTCCTTTTAATCTATGTACACACACACTGTATAATCCTAATTTTAAGAGCTTTTGAGGAATATGACCAAAGCAATGTTTCAATTAAAATTGTGGTCATTACGTGTAACTCACTCTACGACATTAGGCTCTTTGCGATTTTAGCGTTCCGTAAACGTAGAACGTTAAATTTGACTTCGCGCCGAGAAATTGCCCACGTGACGCCACTTTCTCTTTGCGTAATCCGTCCGATTTTGGACGTAAACGCTAACTCAAACGCTAAATTGTATCATTTAGCGTTCTCAACACGTTAACTTCAAATTAATACTTAAGTACTTAATTATTAACTTTAATTGGGTTGGAAAATAGTTTTAGGACCAGAAAAACATGGCCTTTTTAATGTGGTAAAAATCACAGGAACAACTTGTTGATGAAGTTGTGTTTCAAAGTGTAATTTTTAATGGTTTCTGTGATCATTGAGGCTTTATGTCTACTAAAATAGACCTCAGTTTTGTGCTTTTATGAAAATTGCAAAAAATAAATATTGTCACGTGTGTATAATTAATATATATTAAAGTAATTATTAATAAACAGACCAACTTAATGGTTATAGTGTTAGCAATAATTACAAGTAAGTACTTACAATATTTATACTTTACACTTTCATCATATTTTTTCCATGATTTAATTGGCTTCTAATTAATTTACAGCCGAATTTTAAATGCCTCAGAATAGTGTTATATTATGATTCTGTTCGAATTAATTTTAATCATGAACTAAACATACATACATATATTGATTTTAAAACCAGTATCAGTTAGAGCTAATAATAAAGTAATAGGATATTATTTTAGGTAAAATTGAAGTTTCTTTTAAAGTATTGTATTGTTTTTTATAGATCAAGGTAATGTTAGTTCATGATTAAAACAATACTGATTCGATCAGAATAATTATTAAAACACCATAAACATTAAAAAGGTAAAAATAATTATTACATGTATTTGATAATTTCTGTACTAATTATTTCGTTAAATACTTAAGTTTTAGGGAAAGAAAAAGGGAAATAAAACTAAAATAGCAACAACTGAATATTGTTGGGGAATCTTGAGATCGCGGCCATTTTATTAATAATAAAATGGCCACCGTCTCAGGTTTCCCGTCCGTGGACAAACGCACAATCGCAATTGCTTTTTTTGATTCAACGTAAACGTAAACGCAAATGGAAAATTTTAGCGTTTGCGTTAGCGTTTACGTCCTACGTTTGCTTTTCGCAAAGAGCCTATTATTTGTGTTCTAATTGTAAATGATACACACTGGTTTTACGCAACTGTAAAAATACTTCAAAAATCAACAGCTTCAGATAGAATATAGTCCACTGACACTCCCCCTGCCCAACATTAGCTATGGTTCCGTCTGGATCACGAAACACATGATACCGACTAGATTCTTGAAAATCTTGGTCCACAATGTGAGATGACGCACTTGTAGACTATTGAGCATTTAAGGTTAGATTTACTGTTGTGAAGCATTTTTCTATATATTTTAGAAGCTGTCGACAGACCCGGTGACAACAACAACCCAGCCTGCAATTAAATACATGCAGAAGCAGTCACATTTCAAGGGGATGTATGGTTGGAAGTCAAATGGGGTGTCTGGTTCTATGTATGTACGTATATGTAATGCATGCCTTCAATAGTTAACAGAAGTCCTACACATATCCGATTCATGATTCATGACACTTGTACGTAGGAAGAAGCCAAATAGAGAGTCAGAATCCTTTCCGCCCCGTATAACGCCTTGTCAAATGAAATGACCATATATGTTTTATGAAACCATCCCTATTTTATTGAGTCATCACAAGGGTTTAGACTTTGAAACGAACCAATGGCGGTAGTTATTTGAGTAAAAATTACAGCTGTGCTTGAAAACTTGAGGACTGAACACACTGTTCTTTCGGGATGAAATAATCACTTAGGATTTCGCTAAGAACTACCACCTGGGGGAATCGGTAAGAACTGAGATCTGTCATGCGTAAAGCAATGGCTACATAATAACATGAAACCCGTTTTTAATATCGTTAGTGCAACCAATCTTAAATTTTTGACAGGCAATACCGATGGCACTCACTCAGATCTAACAGGTGACAGCGACGGTGGCGTTTATGAACATGTTCACATAGAACAAGGTGTTGATTCAACTGAAACGAATAACGAACCAGGACATAACGACCTGAAATGTTGAGACTATAGGGAACTTCTAGCTGGAAGATGCGACGGGTTTATAGTTTATAAATCACGGAGGAAAGAAGGTCTTAACGGAAAACTTCGTTGCATTTGCCCTCTGGCCATGTTTGTATGTTTCGTTGTTGGGATTTCACGGTTCGACGGCCGTGAAATTCCGATTAAATGGTCTATAGACCTAGTCATTATTCACGGGATGATGCTATATGCATATAATATGCATTATGGGTGTGTAAATGCGATGTTTGGTGCCTATGGGATTTAATAGGTAGGTACATAATTTAATGGTTTATGTTTTATGTTTGTAAAAAAAATATTGACACGAAAATTTGTTATGTAAGGTATATTTTTTACCCTTGATTATTCCATGACTAATTTATTTTGTTAGGAATAATTTTCCCCACACGCACCCACGCCTACACCCAAAATAGCTATATTTTACGAAAATATATGATAAAATCAGACTTAATTTTAGTCTCAATGTTACAGTGTGATTCCTGAATACAATGTTGATTATGCTTTATTTCAGTTATTTTAGAAATACATTATTTAATGTACATACATTTGAAACTGACTGTCTCCCACTGTCAACTTATTTCCCCTTTTGCATTTTTTTGTAAGTGTTTGTTCCTGTTGGAACTGTTGGTAAACCCCTTGCCACACTTCTCGCACAAGAACTTGGCTGTAAAAAAACAAAATTCAAATTTTGACTCTTACAACATTTTACGTCCATTCATTTGAACAAATTACAACTGGATTTTATAAAAATGTTCTTACCAGATTTATCGTGAGTGGGCAAATGTTGTGTCAATTTGCTGGCATAATAAAAAACCTTATGACATTCTTTATAGGTGCATTTGAATAAATGGACCGTTTTTGGTTGGTCCGCTGATGGCGGATCGACACTTTCTGCCACTGCTTCGAGTTCCAAACTTGGCCCTGCTACTTCTTCTTGTACTAGCGAGATTCTGTCTGTCAGTTCCTGGTCCAGTCGTTTCACCCAATCTAATGCAAAAGGTTAAAAGAAAATACACGTCAAATTAATTTAATGTAGGTACATATATTGAGTTCCGAAATTATTTTCATGACTAATTGTAAGTCTTACCGATTCTATTGGGAAGACATGCTCTCTGCATAGCGTGCCGATCATATGGAATAGCGTCCTCATGGTCCAGTGTTTCGCATCTGCACATCCGAATATCAACTGATAAGTACCGGTCATCGTTATGATTGATTCCACGGACAATGTTGAACCCCGGGTTGTGAACTTGATGGTATGTATTTCCGGCTAACAGGAGCAGGTCCCCGGGATTTTGCAGCACGATCAAATATTTGACCTGCTATTTCTCCAACAGTTCTGGAGTAAACATTAGTTTAGCAGCTGAAAGTTTCCGGTCGCATACCTCCGCCGTCTTCTTGAATTGGGATGGAAGACTTACTTCGACTAACTTCTGGAAGCGAAGTTTGTCTTTGGGCGCAATACTAATCCATACCTTGGTTGCTCCTGCTACATTGAAGCTTGTTGTGGATAATCCGTAGTCATCCAGGTGCATTGGCGCTGTTAATAATAAAAAATGGAGTTCTTGAATTTACAGTTCTGGTTTACATAATGCATGCCAAAAATCAAGCATTATAAATAATAGTTGATTTTAAAAACTTACGTGAGGAGTTCGGACATCCATAATAATTGAAGGGAATATTTAGTCCTTCAATGCCTTTGACAGTTTTATCGGCAAACAATGGCGCCTCCAGGTTTGTCAAAGAAACCGGATTGAAGGAGTTGGAAGTTACTTCCCCCGACAGATCAAAGTCATTTATGTACTGACAGCTATTATCAGCACATAATTCTACGAGATCATTCACAATCTTTACTACATCACTTCCATTCTGGCAAATATCCTCTGGGTAGTAATTGGGCCCTGTTAATTCTCCTTGATGATACTCGGACACTAAACCGATGGGCTGGATTTTCTTTTCCTCATTCCGGAAAACTCCAGCTTGTCTTAATGGCTTGTACGAACATTGCTGGACGTACTTTGCGACGCATTGATCTTGTATTTTGTCCAAATCAAAATACTTTCGCTCTGCCATTTCGACTTCTGGTGGCAGCGAAAACATTACGGCGTGGTTGTTACTGACCGAGGCGGCGTGAAAAGGCACAGGTTGGGATATGAGCCACTTGTATTCGTCGAGATTCAATTGTTTTGGCACTAACAACTGGCAATGTTCATTAACTCGATGAATCCGGTTCTGAACAAATCGTCTTCCCCGCTGTTGCTGCAGCTTCACTCTGGAACAAAAAAATACAATTCTTAAATTAACAATAAGTCTAATCAAACAAAAATAATTCCCAACTTTTGATGACTATATGTTACATTATGTGGAAGTGTAAGCACTTTAAAATACAATAAAAATAAAAATAGGGTTACCCTTATTACGTATCCTTTCCAGCAACTGATGATGACTGTGCAGTTAGAATATTTCAGACCAAATGTAATGAGAGTATCCGTGCTTGTCTGAAGAAAAACTAGAAGCATGTAGATATTAAAATAAAGCGCCCTAGTGTGTAGCAGTGATGGGCGTTTTTTAACTTTGCAGGTCAGCATTACCCTACTCATAAAAATTAGCTAAAATGTCATTGAAAAAATCATTTAATAAATTCGTATACTACTATAACCTTGCCAAAATAAAAATAGTAGAGAATAAAGAACTTAAGTATGAAATAAAGAGCTGAAATAAGGACTTAAGGACTGAAATAAGGACTGAAGGACTGAAATAAGGACTGAAGGACTGAAATAAGGACTGCAGGACTGAAATAAGGACTGCAGGACTAAAATAAGGACTAAAGGACTGAAATAAGGACTGAAGGGCTGAAACAAGGACTGAAGGACTGAAATAAGGACTGAAGGACTGAAATAAGGACTGAAGGACTGAAATAAGGACGAAAGGACTGAAATAAGGACTGAAGGACTGAAACAAGGACTGAAGGACTGAAATAAGGACAAAAGGACTGAAATAAGGACTAAAGGACTGAAATAAGGACTGAAGGACTGAAATAAGGACTGGAGGACTGAAATAAGGACGAAAGGACTGAAATAAGGACTGAAGGACTGAAACAAGGACTGAAGGACTGAAATAAGGACTAAAGGACTGAAATAAGGACTGCAGGACTGAAATAAGGACTACAGGACTGAAATAAGGACTGAAGGACTGAAATAAGGACTGAAGGACTGAAATAAGGACTGGAGGACTGAAATAAGGACTGCAGGACTGAAATAAGGACTACAGGACTGAAATAAGGACTAAAGGACTGAAATAAGGACTGAAGGACTGAAATAAGGACTGGAGGACTGAAATAAGGACTGCAGGACTGAAATAAGGACTGCAGGACTGAAATAAGGACTGAAGTACTGAAATAAGGACTGCAGGACTGAAATAAGGACTAAAGGACTGAAATAAGGACTGAAGGACTGAAACAAGGACTGAAGGACTGAAATAAGGACTGAAGGACTGAAATAAGGACTGCAGGACTGAAATAAGGACTGAAGGACTAAAATAAGGACAGAAGGACTGAAATAAGGACTGAAGGACTGAAATAAGGACAGAAGGTCTGAAATATGGACTGAAGGACTGAAATAAGGACTGAAGGACTGAAATAAGGACTGAAGTACTGAAATAAGGACTGCAGGACTGAAATAAGGACTGCAGGACTGAAATAAGGACTAAAGGACTGAAGGACTGAAACAAGGACTGAAGGACTGAAATAAGGACTGAAGGACTGAAATAAGGACTGCAGGACTGAAATAAGGACTGAAGGACTAAAATAAGGACAGAAGGACTGAAATAAGGACTGAAGGACTGAAATAAGGACAGAAGGTCTGAAATATGGACTGAAGGACTGAAATAAGGACTGAAGGACTGAAATAAGTACTGAAGGTCTGAAATATGGACTGAAGGACTGAAATAAGGACTGAAGGTCTGAAATATGGACTGAAGGACTGAAATATGGACTGAAGGACTAAAATAAGGACAGAAGGACTGAAATAAGGACTGAAGGACTGAAATAAGGACTGAAGGACTGAAATAAGGACTGAAGGTCTGAAATATGGACTGAAGGACTGAAATAAGGACTGAAGGACTGAAATAAGTACTGAAGGTCTGAAATATGGACTGAAGGACTGAAATAAGGACTGAAGGTCTGAAATATGGACTGAAATAAGGACTGAAGGACTGAAATATGGAATGAAGTTATCAAAACTCACCCGTGACCAATCAATCGTAGCCACAGCCCGTACAACTGTTGCAGCACAATCAGGTTCACTACAATCTGCTGGCGACCTTGCAAACCCAATGACTCCTTCCCCCAATTGCGCAATGTCACGCACACATTGACCTGCTTGCTGGAACAAAATTTCCAGTTGCAATCTGGACTACTGGTACAGGCATGGCACGACTTCAATAAATTACAAACTAAAAACGAAAATGTTTAACAATGTCACCTCAAACTTTAATCTAAAAATTGAAATAAATCGTTAATATTATTATAAAGGTAATTATAATAAAAACCCACAGCTACTTACAATTATCCATAGCAACAAAACAATACATTAAAACCGAAACTATTCTAATTACTAAAATCAATTTTAAGTACAACCAAAGAAAATATGGGTGTTGACGACAACGACAAGATTCCCAAAAGAAATTTTAAGATAAAAAAATGAGAAGGCTAAAATGTCAACAAATAACTAATTACGTTTACCTAACGACGTTCCACAGCGCGTTAGCCAATCACCACGCGTAAGGGTCGTTCGGGTCTTTTTTGTCGATTGCAGCCCAATCTGATTACCACTCCTTCCCCCACCACCATTTTAACATCCATCTGTAATAACTATTACTCAAACCCTATGCATAGAGTCTTTGTTTTATAATAATCAAACCGTTAGTTTGCAGCACGCAATACCCACAGGTCATGCAAAGTATGTAAAAATCGCATTTACATACCTATAATGCATATGATTTGCATATAGCATCATTCCGTGATTAATGGCTAGGTCTATAGACCATTTAATCGGAATTTCACGGCCGTCGAACCGTTAAATCCCAACAACGAAACATACAAACATGGCCAGAGGGCTAATGCAACGAAGTTTTCCGTTAAAACCTTCTTCTGAGGAACTAAAGTTAGGCAGGATAACAGTGGTGTAATACAAACCAAGTTTTCCTAGTATTTAATCACAATTGAAAATGTACGACAGACTTGCGAAAATGAGATAGTAAAATAGAGCAATGATAAATGCATCTATTATATCCGGTGGTTGGATGGAAACTCCTAAAAGTCACAAATATCGTAAAAATAAACCAGCAACTAATAAAATCGACGCCGATTTAGTTACACAATCTTCAGCTCTTTTTGATGTACACTCGGAAGATGGGGAAAGGATCTGCGTTAGCTGTTGGAAGAAAATAACTCAAGATATTGCACTTAAAGAACGTCACCCATCCGCGGATAAAAATCCGGAATCGCTTTTTGTTGAATCTAGATTTTCTCAGCAACAATTTGCAGGTCATTCTGTACAGAACCAAGAAAGCCCCGAAATTTGGTGAGAAACCGAATAGATCCCTCCAACAAGATAAAAAAAAGTGTTTTCAATATTTTTGTCCCTTCTGGTTCAATACAAAGTGAACCGGATCACACTGAGGCTATCCCCGGACCTTCCCGAACGCACTTTCACGCTTTGCTGTTCTCTTAAGCCAACGTGATTCCAATCCAAACAAAGTTCCAAAATTCCAACGAGTGTCTAAAATATCTTGACGACAACCAGAAAGTCTCAGTGTAATTTCAGCTGCATCTCTAACAAATGCATCGGAACCATCGTCAGTCCCAAGTTAATTCATGCTATCGGATTGTAATTCTACGCTGCAAGGTTTAGGAACCACACCAGTAACAAGACATCACGTGTCAATATCAGGGTCTATTGCAACAAAATCCAAGCTTTGTGGCCAGTACGGTCCCTTTTTTGCCCAACCAGTGAAGTATATTGGACGTCCATTAGAAACGAGCTTGCGAAACCTTGTTATTGGTTTTCATTTGGATAACAAAATCAGCCTAGTTGTCCCGGAATCCGGTCGTACGATTTATGTTTTGAGAGAAAACAGAGTGAAGGAAAGAGTGGCAAAACGTGGGATTCTGATGGGATTGGAAAAAATTATCAAACATTCTGTAAACTACATTCGCAGATACAAATTCGAGTCACAAAATTTACATTACTAAGGCCTCGATAACGTGTGTGAGGTATCCGTGGACATCATGTAACTTGTGTTTATCTGATACATGAAAATTCTCGTTCTTTATGTGACGCAATCGGTTTTATGCACAACACAACATTTTTGGAGAACTACTTGTGGAACCCGGCAACGATTAAATGCGTTTTTGGTTATTGCTGGTAAATGTCCGAAATTTGACTTTGTTTGCAATCCTTCGTTGAAAGTAACACCGAGGAAGATGTCATTGTCCATATGTGGGAGAGTACGGGCAAAGCTGACATAACATAAATAAAAGAAACTCAGGCAGACTTCGTTCAGCGAATAGAGACAATGGTACCCAAAATAGTAGTTCACCACTACGTCAACAATTTACAGACCACATTTTTTGAAAAATTGGAGAAAAGACTTGAACAAGAGGAAATTATTACATGTCAAGCGGATTTTGCGATGAACTACTCCTTTATTATTCACAGTTATTCAGAGCGCTCATTTTCAATGCATAGTGCATCCATTTTACGTTCAATGTTTTGACAAAACCGCGCAGAAACGTTTCTACAAATCCTACGTCATTATCAGCGATGACCTCATTCACAACTCAACGGCCTTCTATGTATGTATGAGTAAAGTAGTACCACTGATTAAAGCAGACTTTCCAACAGTAACATACATATACTTTTTGTCTGACGGCAGCGTTGGCCAAAATAAAAATTTAAAAAACATGGCCAACCTTGTTAAGTTTTTTGATGACTTTGGATTATCAGCTGAAGGGAATATCAGTGCCACAGCCCATGGGAAATCACAATGCGACGGAATATCTGCTGTAGTGAAGAGAGAAACCCGGCTGTTTAGTCTTCCACCAGGCAATGTTCTGCGACACGCTACAGAAATGGTCATGTTTCTGCAAACCAAGTATGGATATTCTACTACTGTGCTTCGGAAGCCATTCTGATATCTGTGAAAACGTTCAGATGTTGGAAGAGCGATACGCTCGGGAAGCTCTCATTAATGGATATCAGCGATACCGTTCTTTCAAGCCGGTATCTAATAATGAGATAGCTGCGCGTGTTGTTTCTGACTCAGAAGAATCTAAAATATTATGATTATTTGAGGAAACATTGGTTATATTGAATTTTCCTTAGCATGGAGCTTACGTGGCCGTTGAGGTTAATAATAAATTTCAAGTTGGAGTGGTTGATGGAGCTGATATTACAACGGAAACAGTAACCGTTACCTTCATGGCAAAAAGCGGTCAGCGAAATTGCTTTTTATGACCAAGAGTTCAGAAGTTGGAAGCTGTAGAACTGCATCACCTACTTGGAGTTGTCGAACCACCGTCAGCGACTAATATTTCCGGCCGGATTCACACACTTGATAATGTCGAATTCATGCGTCTGACAACAACTCTTAGGAGAAACAAGCAAAAGTATAGTGAGTGGTGGAAACATTGTAACGACATATTGGAGGTATACGGATTTATCTGTTATTTATGTCATCATATACTTCCTTACGAATATTTCCGTTCGTTAGAATAAATAAGTTTAAGATTATACATTTTTTTGGAAATTCCAAGAAACTTCAGCTGTTTTCGAATTTTAATATTACCTATGTAGAGTTGTGAAGTAATGAATTTTGTACTAAAATTATGAACTATAAAGCTGTAAAAATCGTTAATGTTTTGGTGCAGAATGTAGCAACCTGTACCCATGCTCACAATAATGTTAATGCAAATTATAGCGTAGTATGAGGCTTTTTCAAAGTAACACCTTTGTGCAATAAAATTAGTGCGAGAAATCAAAGTATCATTCAAAAATGCGATTTTGAAAATGTTTTGAACAATTAAAAAAAATTCAAAATTTTCTAAATCTTTCTAAATTTTGATTTTTTAAAATATTTTGATTTAAGAAGTGTTTTGTACACATATTTATGACGATTAAAAAAGTATCCATCCAAATCCACTGGATACATTGGCCATTATAAAAAAACATGTTTTTTCTAAATTTTGTAAAATATTCATCGATTTTTGAAAAAAAAACTAGTTTAGGCCATTGTTTTTGCTACAGATCTGTGAAGGTATGAACACTGTCGGCCAATTAGTACAGGATCAATCGACAAATCCGTAAAAACTAATGTTACCCGTATACCGGTGTTGACGCACAACCCGGGCAAACCAACGCTACAGATCGGCTTAATTATCGGTCTGCCTAAGGATTTCACGGCTAGCAGTCATGTTTAAAATTCAAACCTTCAATGCATGCAGCTTACAGGAAAAGTGACCCATTGTAGGTACTTTGCACTTACGAGATTTTACTACTGTGGATGCAGCGTTCAACGTGCAACGCGAGTTATCAAGTTGAGGTGCCGTCTTGAAAATTACTTGAAGTTTACGTGCACTGTTTTTTACTGAAATTACTTGACCCGATCATTCCAGTGGTTGTCAGTTAACGGTAACGTCACGTTTCTACACAGAATAAATTTTGCGAAAACAATTCGAAAGCCTTCTATTTCGATCTTAACCGAATATAATACTTTTGCAAATCTGGGTGCGCAACATGGGAAACTTGTAGACAATTCCAGTAGTGGTGACCAGGGCGTACTGGGGAGCAATTGTCGCGGGACTGTTTCTTGGCAAATATTATATATAGTATTACTTTGTGCAAGGTATAATGCATAATTGACTATGCGCAAAATTCAAGTATTGTTTTCATGTAAATTTATCCTAAACATCATTACAAATATGTTATACGTATACATATTTGGACAAAATCCCTTCAGCATTCATTTGTTTTAAAGTTCCAGTGTACCTACAGGATCACTGCACAGCCATAAATTTCTAGTTCAGGGAGGCAAATGTAAATAGGGAAGGCAGCAAATAGTTGCATGCAACATCTAGTTGTGCAATGGCAGTAAAAGTGTAGACTAACGTACCGTCAAATGATTAACGACAATAAATTATAATATTTCAGGTTACACACAATTAACTTTGTTTATATTACAGTACCTTCACCCAGTAGTTCTCCTTGATCCTCGTACTTTCACGTGTTTTTAAGTCGTGGTTCGACAAAATGTTACTTATAGTTTATCTGTGACGAAAAACGTGTTGATATCCAAATGCCTACTTCCCTAAAACTGAGACCTTGCGACTTGTTTATGGTCCTGAAGTGCAATTTCTATTAAAAGCGAAATGTTCTACATGCAGTTTCATTTAAAATTTCAAGGATGCTTTTTTCACGAAAACTGTTCAGCCGATTTCAACCAAATATAAACGGAAGTACTTTCGACAAAAGTTATTTCAGCAAACAATTTAATTGAAATCGGTCCAATAGTCTTGGATATATCGTTTGGAAGGTTACACCGACATGCGGACGTACAGACAATGCTATTTTACGAGGGGGCTGACGCCACATTAAAAGCATAACTGAAATAATATTAAATAATAAATGAAGTAAAAAGGATGAATTATCTGAAGAAATTTATTTATGAATGATTTGTGAGCTGTATTATTTCAACCTAAATACATAGTGATCACTTCGTATCAGTAACCCTCGCCACATGCGCACTCGCATCGGAATGATATTTTGTATGAGCTTAGCTACGTGGCCCCATGTCATGGCGAGAACAAAATCTCGGGCCATCTCACCCTGGTTTGCGCAAAAAACTCGTCGGTCGTGTACACCTTTATTTTTCCAATGCTAAATTATGTTAGAAATTTTCAATGATGAAAGTCGGTGCTATATTAGATGAATGACACATTTATGGCATGCATTCCTCATAAGCCATGTACCGTTTGTTCAATATGAAATTATTCACGCATGTAGACCATGTTGCTATAAGTGAAAACGGGATGTAGTTTATTTTGCCTTTAAGAAGACTCGCAACTTATTTAAAATGCTTTACAGGGTCAGTACGAGGCTTGCTGGGCAGTCTACCCAGCTATTTCACAAGCCATGGAGTACGGCCTGGCACCCTTTCGGCGGGCCTAATTTCCCCCACGTCCCATGTTTGGACAGGGGACCTAACATGCAAGTGGAGAAACGCTGGGAGGATAGAATACAGCGCGGGATAGAATGATTCTAAGTATTAGAATCCGGAATATCCCGACTGCCGGTACCAATGGCCAGTTTGAAAATATTTTTTTGTAAATAATTTTGTGATTAAAGAAAAAATAATAAAAACAAAGTTACTTTTTTTGTAGGCACGGCAGACACACCTAATTGTTTTCGTTTCTGCGCCTTCACATCTGGTAACATGTCCCGCAGGTCGACCAGGGGGTTCCTGTTACATTTTACCGGAGATGGTTGTAGGGGAGCCAGGAACATTGACTTTGGCATGTATTAGGCAGTGCAGTAGCTCTAGGAGGAAATGTGACAAATGCACTGCTGTATGGAGAAACGCACCTTTAAATATTGCATACCTACCATGTATGGAAAATGATTTGGTGGGTTCACTAGGTGTTTTGATCACTCTACAATCCGGATTGCATAAGCAGAAAGTGACTTGGATTCAGCGCTTCCGTCTCGTCTGGGTCCGATGGCACTCCAGTAAGCGGGTGTATGTTGACAATTACTTCTACCTCAAAGAGTAAACTATGTAAGGTCACCTTCTATAGGCAAATATATTGAGGACGACGGTTAGTGCCATGTTAATGGAGGAAACCATTTCTCCCAGGTTCCACCCATGTTAGGTGAGTCGAGAGGAACGAACTTCGTCAATCCCTTTGATCGTAAAATCTCAACTTTCCGGCGATGATGGGTCCATTATTCTTTTTCTTGCACTTGAGTTCACATATTATCAGCTGACACTGTGAGACTCAATCTCAAAATTTTTATTTTTCCAACACAAAATCAACCACAAAGTATTCCCTGACAAATGAAATTTTGCATGTGAATTCCCCAGTAAGTTACGAAAATTTTGTACTCCGACGAAAAACAATTGCAAATTGTAAGGTCTATGAGACTACACTAGGCAGATTTGATAAGTACGTTACATGCTAATATTGCTGTAACTTAGCGTTCATTCGTATATTAGGTAATCTTTAGCCTCTCCATGAAGAAATTGCGAGATCAGAATATTTTTCTCAATTGTCTTTTCCTCCTAAAGCAGTATTTTCTCAATCTTGCTCTTCATTCAGAGTACATACTCCCAATTATAAACGTGAGGACCTTTTAGATACATTAGAAAAAGCGTTCAAAAATGATTTAGCAAAAATATGATGCTGAAATAAACAAATATATTGTTTTCAAAATAGTGCCCTCATTGGTGCATGGATTACCCGGTATTTGGGTACAGGTACATGCGCGTATTAGGCACGGTTGGTTTGATTTTAACCATGGTTAAAATTAAAGTTTTTTAATAAAAACCAATGGTTTAAACCAAGGTACAAAACACCTGAAATTTTAATATTTTCAATCCAAAATGCTTATATTTCACCGTGCACGAATCTTGAATTTTGAATTCCACCCATGTTAATTGTACTCTACTCCTTTATTACTTTGTGTTTACTTCATGTTTGTCGTGAATTTACTTACTTACAACACAACTAACCGTCTCCCCATGCGCTCCTTAGAACCAATAAATACCCTTAGAATCACTTATGATGAATGCATGGCATGCATGTTCAAACATTTTCATATAAAAACTAAGGAGGCTTCAAACTTCCAGTCATACCTAAAGCTATGTTATACCTGTGTATGTTTTCGAAGCTCTAGCTACTAAAGTGGATTGTAGGTCTGCTATTGAGAAAGTAGAAATTATGAAAGACCTTACGCACTTTGTAAATGCAAGCAACGACCCCTCAATGCCTTCTGGGATCAGAATTACATTTCTTATTTAGTTAGAAACCTGGCCCAATTTCTCCAGCGAGCAAACTTTCCTGCCATCTCACATTAACGTTTACTTTGAAACTCACTGAAGTATAAAGCTCTACAAATGCCGGTGGGTGCTCTAAAAACAGTAATCTCTAAAGTATATTCTCTATTCGTATAACTACATTTCATTCCAATCCCATATGAACCCGAAACTTCGAGCAAGACTTCTAATTACAGAACCATACAAAGCATTCAAGTATGCTGGTCCTTAACGAAAAACATGAAATATGAAAAGTAGTCACTGCAGGAAGGTTATGAATTAGCGGAACTATCATTTCATTGAACGTTAGCTTTAATATGCATCCTTGGTACAAAAGTAGGATGTAGGATAGGCTGATCCATTCGGGCATTACAAAATTGGGATATATTTAGGGTGTCTGATTTTTAAATGTTGGAAGCGTACAGGATAGGTTGATGTATTTGGACACCTTTGAATGCTGCAATTACAGTGCATGACACGATCCATATGTGATGACTCCCCAACCTTCCTTGATTATTTCCCTCACACTATAGTTTCCAATGAAATTCAAGCTATTACTATTACCGTATAAGTAGTCATCAAAGTTAGGGAAACAAACGGTTGACTAGATCAGCCCTGAACAAAATGCATGAACGACTGGATATAACTTGTAGGATACCTGGAATCAGTATATGTATTACGTGTATTGATGGTGATCAACCAGGTCTCACGCCATTTCCAAAATGCTCTGTAAATCCCTTTCTGCCTCGTTAAATCAATATTAATGGAGTATATCCCCACACAGTCGTTTAACGTACTTAATCAGAATAAGTTCTTGCCAAATTCTTGTTAAAGATTCAACATCCGGAATTTTGAGAATGTTGCGATGTTCTAACTGTTGATGTCTTCATCATTTGGTCATTTAATAAATAATATGACATTTATCAGAGCGTACCGTCTATTAGCACTCATTGGCAGTTTATGCTGTATAATATTTTAAAATATCAGAAGATTTCTTATCAACTCTGGGGAGCTAATTTCAAAAAATGTAATTACGTCAACAGATAAGGTATATTGAAATGTATTGGTCAATTTGGCCTCAGCCAATACAATCCGTAATTAAATCAATGTATTTCCATTCTCAAATCATTCTCCCTGGTTGTTATGTAAACATTTAATTTTAGATTTTATTACATCAAGGCCTTAACACAGTGATCAATTTTGTTTTGAGCAGAAATGTATTATCAGAGTTGAATTTAAAGACTGGCATTCCCTGGTCCTGCAAGGGTAAACTAATTTTAGAGCCAGGGTAAAACAATTTAGCAGGGAATCCCAGATTGTAGGTAAAATGCCCTGATATTTGAGGCTCAGTGCCAGGGTAAACTTTTATTTTATTATTCCAACCCTGGCAACAATTTAGATTTAAACAATATTTCTATGAATCTTCATGATCAGTTGCTACTCATGATTTTGCTGTTAATTAACAACACAAGACAAGAACTAGTACGTGATAGTAGTGATTGTCTCCACAAATGCATACAATTTCAAAGCCAATATATACTTCGATAAATTATTTTCTAGAAAGAAAAGAAAATGAGTATCTACATTTACAGTGAAAATTGAATGATCGTCATACGATATCAAACGGTATTTTAATTTAATGTTTTTAGGAAGAAAAACCGAGTTTACTGTGTTAATTCCGAATAGAAATAATGTAATTAATGCTTCGAAGAAGTTACTAATGGGGTCTGCGCAAGATTTGATTACTTGAGCTATATAAACTTGATCAACCCAGAAGATTTCATTCAGTCACAACAGTTCTACTCAACTCCACAGCTCCGAGTTCAGCAACCTTGAATATCAGAATAATCTTGTATTGAGAAGATCATCATGAAGATTTTTGTAAGAATTGAATTATTTGACTAAAATTGAATTTGGGAACTTTAAGGAAAATTTTTGCGTTTATACATATTTAAGAGACTAATAAGTTTTTCCTTACAGTATATGATTTTTGCCTTAACGCTCCTGGTCTGCTCCGCAGTGGTGAAGGCCAATACTGGAAAATTTGTTCCAGCACAAGCCTCTGGGATTGCTCAAAATAATCAGGTATCAACAAGTTTTCAAAGTTTTTACAGCAAATTTTTTGATTTTTTAAATTTACTATCTACTTAGCAGTTTTATTCTTCTCTCATTTTTTCAGGAAGGGGAAGTTCGGGAGGGACGCTATGGAAGCTATGGTGGTTATGGAATGGGTTACTATTATGGCCACCACCATCATCATCATCACCATCACCAGCACGACTACTGCCGCAACTGAGGCCCTGGTTTGATGACCATTCAGACTGAGATTGTAATTGGAATATACGACAAAAGGTCTAATTGTACGCAGGAGCGTACAATTACATCTCAATACTTAGACTGGTTCTAATATTCTACTGAAGCACAATGATTGGAAACTATACGTAATTCATGACGATTTGTACAATTGGCTTTCAAAATAAAACCTTTTATCTAAAAATGAAAATCACACAATCAGTCACAATCGTCACGCCCACTAAAGCAAATGAAGCTTTAAACGAGAAAAGAACGAGTGTTGTATAAGAATGATGGCCCGGACGGAGTTTTGACAGCGCTTGAGCTAAAGGCCTTAAGGCGGGTAAAAATTCGGGTTGGCCCTCGACCCGCCAAACGCCCTTGCGGGTTCGGGTTTAATGCTTTGTCGTGTTGCAAGTTGCGGATCGGGCTGGGTTTTTACCGTATTTCAACGCGGCGGGTCGGGTTTATAGCTCCTCACGGGTCGAGTAGTTATCCATACCGTACTCGTACTTGGAACCGTACTCGAATTATCGGGTCAAATTCCCGCTTGACCCGGACTTGTGTCTTCAAGTACGAGTAAAAAATCCTGTACTCGGAGGACGGTATTATATTTCTAAATTTTTTACCGAACTTGGACCGTACTTACAAGTATAAAACGTTTATACCGACCGACCCGTACTTGAACTCGTACTCGAACCGTACTCGAGTATCAAGTACACAAAAAAAAAATTTTGTTAGATGTTATTTTTTGTTAAACAAATATTGACATTGAAAACAAATAGTAGATTCGACTAACAATAATTTGTAACTGCAACTTACGAACAGTGTTTGCAATGAAAATTTTCTCCAACGAGATTAAAATGCCGATGAACAATAGATCAAGATTTGATACTGCCAGTCATATCGAATGGATTCTCTTCAGTCAGGTCAATCTCATTCTAACCTCTATTAATTCTGCCCTACTCTCCTGTTCCATTATATTTTACGGCGATAGGTAAATACTTCCAATTAGTAACTACAGTAGTAGTCAATTCGGAGTTGTTACAATAACTTACGCTGTAGGTGTAACGTTTCATGCTATTCGGAGTAATTTTGAATTTAACCGCTTTTCCTTTTATGCTTCGGAATAACAACAACTTTTTTTTGTAATCAAGGAAATATGGATGTGGACTTTGTGCTGGAGGAAATTACTCGGGTATCAAATGTAAATCCAAGTACGGGTTCAAGTACTTTTGAATTTATGTCCCGAACTCGTACTCGTGCTTTGGTTCAAGTACTTTGAACGTACTCGTACTCGCTCTGATACTCGTTAGAAATATACTCAAGTTCGAGTACGAAAACGGATACTCGACCGACGAGTACAAGTACCAATTTAAGTTGATACCGTACTTGACCCGTACTCGTACTCGAACTCGAAACTCGAGTATCTACTCGTACTCGTGAGGAGCTATAGTCGGGTTGTACTTTAAGCACAGAGTACGGTTTGCGGGGCGGGTTCGGGCTGGATTTAAATATACATACGTTGGGCCCACAAGCAGCCCGCAAAACGTTTAAATTTTAACCAACGACGTTTAGGATTTTTCCAGGAGAATTATATGGTTTGCATCCATTTGTGAATGCTCACATGTTTGTGCCTGTTTAAGTGTTGATTGTTGCTATTCCTGTTTCATCGTGTTTCTCGCGTATCATTGTGTGACTGTGAAGTTTTGAAGTACGTTTTGAAGTTGCTGCTCTGAACTCAAAAGTAAAAGCATGTCTTAGCGCTGTATTCTTACAACTTGTTAACGTTTCCTGCGAAGTGATTTTCAAACAAAATGACATGAATTAAAAATCAACCCAGCTACAGATATTAAAACATTTGAAGAACTTAAACAACATTTATTCTTCGGTTTCTACGGTTTACACTTCTATTTTAAACATTGTCATGGAGGATGATTCAGAAATCATAAAAAGGGAGAACGAGAAGCGAATCTGACAGCGTTTTACTGTTATTAAACAATAACAGTACCCCGCGGGACCCGGAAGCTGGGTCGGGCCCTGTCAACTGAAACCCATCGGGTTGCGGTCTGGGGCGGGCCTAAAAAATCACTTTCGGGACGGGGCGGGCCGACGTTACAGAGGATGACTTTTGGGTCGGGCACGTTACGTAATTGTGGGTAAGACTCGGGTTGGGTTAAGAAATGGCCTGCGGGCCATCCCTTTAGCTTGAGACTGAAATAAATGATACATTGATGTTGGAACGCCAGGGTACGTGGTCGGAACATTATTTTATGTTTCTTTACCGGGCGGGTAAATAAATCCCGCCCGTAAATTATTTTAGTCCAAACATCCATGACACGTGGCTTTAGCTAGAGATTTAAACTTTACAATTTCTGTAAACGATGTGGTCACGTGTTACATTTGGGGCATGATGATTTCTGTGACAATTGTTTTGAAACCGCTAGTTGGCGATACTGCAAAACTGAGTAGATTTAATTGTAGCAGTGGTTCAAAATGAAACCTATCTGTAGATGACGTCAGATGTACAAAATTTCATTTGAACAGAGCAGGAAAGGATGGTTCTTTTGTGCGGTGTAATTATCTGTTTCATCACTGACGACGCACAATAAACGAGACCAAGTTCAGACTACAAGAAAATCAGCTAGACACTATTTTATTTAACGAAAAATTCATCAGGTACATATTTAAACGCAATATGGCACAAACGAAAGTAAGGGTACGAAAAGCAACTTGTCTAGAATAATTCTTATCGATCGCTAGAAAACCCGCTTCTATTCATACAATTATTAATTTGTAATAAAATATTGCGTACATTGTATATAGATCGTATTGATTTTAGTGAAACCGGTACCATCAATTAGTCTAAATTTCCAATTTCAGTGACATGCATATATCTAGTAATCATTTTGTACCTTCAAAGAAAATGAATTAACCCAAAATCATTGAAAGTAGCGTTTCTTGTCAATTGCAAGTTAACCGCAATTACTAGTTGAACTTGCAAGTTCGGTTCAACTGCGGTTATTTTACACCAGGGAATTGCAATTGTCGGTGCAAGTGCAATTTCTGTTTACTTAAATTGCAATTACAAAAGCATTAAATACTCGCAATTACCCGTTAAGCACAACTGAAATTGCAAGAAATTCGTTTACAATTACAAGTGCTTGCTCTGTAAAAAGTTGCAATTTAAAAAATACTTATCAATTTAATTTCAACTTGCAACCGTTTTGAATTTGAGCGAAAAATTCTACAGAATGCCTCAATAAGTCATTCCACTATAATAACTAATGTACATAATAATCACGAGTATTGTCTCAACGGGTGTAATTACTGTACTGACTGTACAATTTCGTCGGTGAGGAGGCGAAATGGTCTAAGCTAATTTTCGGTTAGTAACAAAATGTTTCCATTTGCATAAAATTATAGAAAAATAGCCCAAATATTTTAAGGATTGTAAGGGGTATGTTGAAGCAGGAAATTTTACAATATTTTAGCCTTGGAAGGCTTAAAAAAAGGTTATTTAATTTGTGCATCTCTGTTTCATTATGCATTACATTTAGATCATTTTATTTAATACACTTTGTTCAATTTAGTGAAACAGAATGCACATCATTTTGCTACCAATAAAAAATGCACATCATTTTGCCTCTTCGCCGACGATTTATACTGTATATCGGTTAACTTGCAATTATAAATTGCAATTGCACTTACAATTGTACTTATCGGTGCAATTACATCCAAACGTTTTTGCAATTGCCTTACCAACCGCAAGTAACTAATGAACTAATTGCAAGTTCAACTTCAGTTATTTACATGATTTAATTGCCTCATTTTAGCAAGTACCAGTTACGGTATTACTGGTACTTGCATCATCAATTATAATTGTATTTGCAAGTTCGGTTACTCCCAATACTTGCACCGACAGAAACACTAATTGAAAGTAAAGCATTATGTAACTACAAATGGCAATCAACGAATCTAGTAAAGATTACATTAGTCAATTCTACGAAGCCTTAGTTACATTTCAATTAGAATGACACAGAATGCTTATCGGAATAGCATAAAATAAAAATACCATTTGAAATGACACATCCATCATCCTTATTACCCCAGTGAATATACTTATTTAGTTATATTTTTAGAAAAAAATTGGTTCAACTCTAAATCAGTTTTGGGATTACAAATGTCAAAGTATGGATTGTGGAGATAATCCTAGAGAAACGTTTCACAGATTATAGGACGAAACTTCGTCCCGTTACGGTTATCTATGGGGACAATTCTGTGCCGATAAAACAGTGATTAAAATTAAGGCTTCCATCCGATCGGATGATCCGCGGATATCCGAAGATCGGATATCCGAAATTTCGGATACACTACTTATCCGATCCGAACACAATCCGATCGGATCGGATACGTACCCCTTATCCGGTCATCGGATTCGGATCGGATCGGATCTGAAAACGGCTTTATCTGATCGGTTCGGATCACAAATAATAAATATCGGATAATCCGACGGATATCCGAAAATCTAATTTTTAGCGCTTTCGAGCGACCAATATGAACGAAGTTTACAACAACAATTTGTCCAAGTAGTAACTACGTGTTTTCTTCTGCTGCTTCAAATTTACAGCGGTGTTTGTAAAGTTTTTCTTCCGTTTGTACGCAATGTATGCAAAAATGATTAATATTGTGATGCAGTAAAAGCTAATGCATTTTTGCAGTGAAAATTCCTAATTCTATTTTTATCATCCAATGGTATCAATTCGGATAATTTCGGATATCCGCGTGTTGGATCGGATAATGCACTTATCCGATCCGAAATTTTCGGATCGGATACGGATGAATAAAAATTTTATCCGATCCGTAACGGTCGGATCGGATAATAAGACAATTTATCCGAAAATTTCGGTTCGGATTCGGATCGGATATTCGATTTATCCGATGGAAGCCTTAATTAAAATACAACGAAATTTCTCAATATAGTAACTCATCCATACTAGGGGTGAGTATCTCGTTGGTTTTAAAATTCTCGTTTGTCTCGTTCTCGTTTCTGTAAAAAAATACGAGAACGAGATATTTCGAAAACGAGAGTAGCGAAAGTAAGGAATGAACCAGACAAACGAGACAGGGCAAAAACATGGGGTTTTTGTTGAAATATATGCAACTTAATTGTTGCCTGCACAAATTCTGGTAAGAGAACGTAGAAGTTTATAGAATTTTTACTTATCAAACCAATCTCAAGACGCAACATATATATTTTTGGGTTTGAACCATAAAATTTGAAAACACGAAAACATTGAAAAAAGTAAATGAAGGCCTCCGGTAATAATAGCTAGAACCAAGAGTTGCAATTGGCCAAATGGTATAGCAAAACGCCTCATTTTTCCTACTGATATTGGCTTAAATAAGATTTAATTGCAAACGATATTATCGGTAAATAAAGCGAGATGTCTCGTATAGTCTCGTTGATGCAAAAAGAACGAGACAAACGAGATTCTCGTCTCGTTGTCTCGTTATGCTCACCCCTAATCCGTACTCAAAGCCATACAGCGGTCAAGAAAGCAAAACAAAAGACTTTGCTTTTCTATTTTGCTTACACAATTGTTGCTTTTGCTTTACAGAATTGCTTCGAAATAAATGATATTCGGAAAGTTTTTGATTTCCTCATCTGTCTTAAAATTTCCCGTTATTAAACTAGGGACCTATTTGGTTACAATCTGATAGGCCGTGAATTTTTACAAACACAGCAGAGGGTATTATCCTTTTGAAATTTTAATAAACAAACTAAAGCATTTTAATCTAAATATCGCGAAAATTTTGAGAAACAAATGTAGGAAATTGGGAAAAGCAATATTGATTTTACCTTTACTCCTACGGGCTGATGAGAGAAACGTTTAACATCTTGTAAATACTTATTGTTAGTACTAGGGTATGTCGATTGAAAATGCCCTACATTATTTGCCCGCCCAGCTGAAAATGCCCAAAATGCCTGCCCACATGCCAAATTTTGGGCACATGGGCAGCTTGTAAAAATGTCCTGATTTTGGGCATTTTGGGCAGGGCAAGTAGGACATTTTGGGCATTTTCACGGCCCCAAAATTGAATCACTAGATTCAGAATATCCAAATGTATAGGAGCGCAGCGACGGACAAATCACAAATGTGAATGCCTGGTTATTAACAATAATAACGGTTCGTTAATAATAATTATTGCAGAATCAATTTAATTTCAATAACATGGGGTAAAATAATTGATCTCTCCTATGAAAATCAATTTCGTTCATAGTATGATTAATATGCAGAATAAAAATATTATAGACACTAATTATTGGAAAAATGGCTAGAGTTAAATCCAATGTAGATCCTCCACACAGGTCCCACAATATTGGTTTTTTAGTTTACCTGTGTAGACAAATAAATTCGGTGGGGACGGTTCACGACCTCATTGGCCATCGAATTCATTTCTGTGGTTAAATCAGATTTTTACGCAAGTTTGATTTTTCCCCGAAATTTTATAAACTTTCGGAAATTGGAAAACTAAAGGCGGGTGACAATAGTCCAAGACCAAAGAGGTCGGTTGGCGTTAGTTCTGTCGCTGTAACTCATCTCGTGCGAAAGCCTTAGCTGCCACAACAAAAATCGAAACAAAACGAAGTTAAAGCAACTCCCACATGATTTGGTATTACTTGAAGTACCAAAATCAATGTTCAAGAGTTTCAAAATTTGTTCAGTTCTGTCCAGTGCTACCAGATGTAAAATCATGAATTCCGGGACAAATTTTTTTTGTAATACAAAATTTTAAGTTGTCTAGTTTTATGGTGAAAAAAAATAGTAAGTAGTATTTAAGTAATATTTAAATTGTTCGTTTTATTACCGACAAATGGTTTAGTATAACCTAGTACCTGTACCTGGACACAAACTTTGGGTATCTCAAAAGTGTGAACCTGTACCTAAAACGTATCCATTTAACAGAAGTTCAAATTTTTCGATCCTGAACCTGAACCAATTGCGTTTTTGTAGTACCCGCACCTGATTAGTACCTGAACCCGAAAAAGTACCCAAACGACGACCTGAACCTGAGTATTTTTAGACCGTACCTGAACATGTTTTGGGTACTTGAGAATCAGAACTTTTTTTATTATTTTATCTTGTGTTAAAAGTAAAATTGGGTATTTGCAGTACAATATATATTTGAAATGAATAATAATCCTTGTTCACTGGTTCCTGGGACAACCTGCCATTGCCTTTGCGATGGAAATCATCTTGGAAGCTTGGCATTCTCCGTCCTTTAACTTTCAATCAATGAACCCAAATATTCACATTCCCCACAATTTCACGGGTATAAAATATTGTACCCAGAGAGGACCCAAAATTATTGGGTCCAAAGTACATGCACCCATACTGAACCTGAACCCAATTACCCGGGTGCGACCTGAACCCATGTGATGCACTATACCCAACACTAATCCACTTCGTCTTCTACATCAATATTTTTGTAATTAGCACGTAGATTACAAAAATCTTGATAGAGTTGATCAGTTGAAAGTTCGATTTTCAACTCATTAGCTAAATTGGTAAACTGAGAAGATTGAATCAAATTCGATAATGGATAATGATAAAAATTTCAGTCTGGAGAGTATATTTCCGTTTCGAAAAATCAAAATGAGTAGTTAGGTACTCAATTGACTTGTACAGGAAATTATCCGCATCGAATGTAAAACTTTTTGCTGCTTCCGAGGTAGTAATTTTACAATCGAATTGGCTTTGCTTCCGTAAAAGCAATATCTCTTCCGATACTCTTACTCCAGCCTGCAGGGAGAAACAGTCGAAGTATGAATTTTTTGCATTGACGTTTAATGCAATGAAGAGTGGAAGCGATTACCAGAAATGTATAACAAGGAGTGTGCAATGCAATGCCAAAATTAGTTTCCGGTGTTTATAAACGCACAATGAATGGTGCTGGCAAAGAGTCAAGTTTTTAAGCATGTCCCGGAATTTTATATGCATTTCCCAAACTGTTTGTGTCAAGGAATGCTCTTTTAATTCCTCCGGGACAAACGCATCGATTCCGGGACAGTTTGGGTCAATCCGGGACATCTGGCAGCACTGGTTCTGTCTATGAACTGAAACTGAACTGAACTGAACATGTATGTATAGAGATATTTTTAAAATAAGCGGTATACAGTTCTTTGTATCTCGCTTTAATCTGATTTTAAATATGTTCAATCCAGTACTGTTCTTGCACTGCAAATGCAGTCATATTTTACGTAGATCTTAAAAAGTAACAGTCAGAGATGAAAAATGCGTCATACAGAACGACAGAAACAGGCTTTATTGTGCATGCGTAACAATCAGTTCAAACGATTCGGTTCAGTTCAGTTTTACGCGGGAACAGAACCATTCAGTTTAGTTTGTGTATCGAACTGAACCAAAATTTGTATGGACCAAACTGAACTGATCTGGACTAAAATTTTCAGTTTTGAACTGAACTGGTCTGACCACTAGTTCAAATTTGAACTAGAAAACATATCTATGAACGCTCATCAGCAATAAAAACACATGTGCAGGGGTATATGCATATTTCCATTACCAGGATGTAGGAAGTTCATTGTACGTCGTTACATAAAATAAGCCACGACAATGAAAATACCTGGCAAGGCATTTTTGAACACTTGTCCTCCAAAATTGTACAAATTTTGCTATTTTTCCCAAGATTCGGCCCAAAATTCCCAATTGTTCTCGAATGAAAATGCCAAAAATACCCTGTTGTGCCGTGCTTGCCCTGAAATGAAAATGCCCTGGCATTTTGAGCGGGTAAGTTGCCCAAAATGCCGGGCATTTTCAAATCGACATGCCCTAGTTAGCACATGTGTGAAATACTAAAAGACGTGATGAAATAAAGTAATTATATTTGCTTTAAAAATCCTCACCTGGTCCATTCTACTTTAGATTTTTAATACACTTCTGTGGGTAATTGTTTGACGAATCTGCAAGTATGAAAGTTAATTTGGGGTCTAATCGAAAACGCTTCCAGTTTTTTCTACTCGTGGAAATTATAAACTAACTATAACGTGTCATGCATTATTACATATAACATAACGTACTGCTGCAGTTAAATCAATATGTATACAGTAAAACTTGTCTATAATGGTTTCTCTAGGGGAAAGAAAATTTGACCACTATTAACAGGGACCATTGTGCCGGATATAGTGGTCCTAACCACTAAATACAGTACTTCAAATTAAATAATTTTCACGCACAATTAATGCATTAATGTTTACTCAGTATGCAATATTTTATTAGCAATTACACTTTATTACAGTAATTACTAATTTTTGAATGCTTTAGACTTTTAATATTGTTCCCTGCGAGAAATTCTTGAAGAAAATGTACAAATTGGAGGGCCGTTAACTCAAGACGTCATAATTGTAATTCCCTTTAAAATAGCTTCGAAAACCAATCATACTGAGCACACTTTAGCACCACGCCAAGCCTCAACACAAGAAATGCATGTTATGGAATGTGCATGACTTTTTTGAAGTTGTCTAACTTCGCGCGATTTAAATTTACACCGATGTTTATTCGGACCACTGTATGCAGAGTTGAAAGCCTGCATTTCTATACGAATGGTCAAAAATCCAAGTCCATAATTGACAGGGGACCACTATATAAAAAACTATTATAAGCGGGGTGTACGTAATGGTAAAAGATAGGACTTATGACGGGGAAACCTGACATGGGCCACAATGTGGAGGAAACCACTATATAGCCGGCCACTATATACAAGTTTTACTGTATATCTATTACCCGGATGCGAGAATGAGTGCGACACCGAGATACCCGATAATGGGTATAGTTTTTTAGTATTTTTCGGGTGTGGATACAATGCGGGTACAGGTAAATGACTTGAGAGTACATTGCGGGTACGGGTATGAAATATTTGTGCGGGTATAGAAATCAGATATAGCAATACCCGCACTTCGATTACGGATAGGGGTACGGATTTTGCGTACCCGTGCCAAGCACTGGTTCTCACTGACGAGACATAATGAATCTGATAAATTTTGAAATGGTTTAGATGCATGTCCCTTGAAATCAAAACTATTTAAAAGCAAAATGGGTCAAGTGCAATTTATCCTAAAATTTAAAAATAAGTCACTTGCTACGGAACTAGTTGATAATATATTAGTAAATGCGTGAGCATCGTCGCCTCCGAATTGGGGGTCTGAGTTGAGTGGAAATAACGTACTATGAATTCAATCAAGTTTACTTTTAGTTCCTCAAATGTTGAAGAGATTTTATTTAACGTTTGACAAATACAAAAATGGAACTTAATATTATCTTTGTTTGATTTTCTAAAATATAAGTTAAATCTGAGATTTAATTCTGATTATAAATATTAATTCAAAGAAGACCTTATCTAAATCTAAATATAAAGTTTATAAAGTTATAAAAGTGCAAGTGTATTCCTATTACAAGTTATCAAAGGGTTACCCAAAAGGCTTCCCAAAATTCCTATCCAAATTCTAAATGTTTTCTCGAAATACAATCCAACAGCCTGAAGGACTGTGGTAAAAAATCTTTCCAGAAAAGCTGCTAGATTCTGAGAGTATTCAGATATAAAGGGGAGAGTTCCCTACGAAGTAAAACGGAGAAAACCGAAGCCCGAGTGCTATACGAAGATAGAGTCGAAGAGGACAGCGTTACGGATCGGCGTGTTCATATCGACTGTGAATCTATCAGATTTTCCAGGGGTATTTATTCTCGGCCGCAACCGCACTCTCAAAATCCAGAAGTTAATTGGGATAGTTTTTAAGACCGGACCATCTGGCCGAAACCACGTTCCAACCCCGCCAGCCTGGCGCCGGTTTGAGATTGCTTTACATTTAAACACATGGCAATACATACATAGGCTATCTCAGCCTCAATTACTTTTCTAATCTTAAGTTTTATCATAGCTTAGTTTTATTACGGCCGTAGAGACCGAGCGAGTTATTTGCGACAGATCCAATTATTTAGAAGGAATTTTATAACCTTCATAAACTAATCCTATTAGCTCCGGAACGAAATTACTTTGTCTTCCCTATTCACATAATAACTTCCTCTTAACCCTATGGTTATAAGACCGTAACTATGGTTACACTTATGTACTAACATGCCTTAGAATCAATCCTTGTTCTCCCTGGGAAAACGTCTTACACTCTAAAAGACAATACAGTGAATTTCCTATATAGTGGTTTCCTCTTAGATGGCATTCCCTCTTTACTGGCATCAACAAACCCTCCCTAGAGATTTGTAATTTTAAAGGTATGCAGTATAGTGGCACCCACTATAATGGTATTCCCTCTATAATTGCATCATTATGTGTTACGGTGGCAGTGACAATGCGAAATTATAATGGCAGTTGGCATACATATATGGCAAGTTATAACATAATGTTATAAATCGTGCCGGCGGTAAAGAAGACTTTTGTCGATTGGCTCAATTTTTTTTTCAAATTTTATTCGATGCTGTACGATATACTGAAGCTCTTATACGATTAGCGGGATTTACGCCATATGAGCAGTGACTTAAAAGCTAAAACGAAGAATTGTATAACAAAGCATTGAAATTTCTACCTTCGCTCCCTTGTTATTTGTTTCAGTTCGTTGTTTATTTTTTAAAATAAATTGAGTAATTATAATGAACATTTAAAATGAGTAAAACAAACAGTTCGTCGAAACCTCAAAGTGAAAAAAGCCGCAGAGTACTCAGTTTTAAGCAAAAGATGGAAGTTATTTCCATTTTGAGGACAGGAATCACACAAGTCGATGCAGCTAAGCAGCTAAAATATCCTCGCTCTACCATCCAAAACATCTGGAAGAACCGGGGGGAAATAGAATCAAAATTTCAAGAACACAATCCTGAAAAATCTCGCGTCTGAAAATTAAGGTTCGAGAAAATAGACATCGCACTATTTACTTGGTTCAAATTACAACGAGACCGAAGTATTCCGATCAACGGGCCGATGCTACATCAAAAAGCCGAAGATTTTGCTAAAGAGCTGAAAATTGATGATTTTAAGTCCAGTTGTGGATGGCTAAATCGTTGGAAAACGCGACATCGAATCAACTTAAATACAGTTTCGGGAGAGTCTGATGATGCTGATCGTATAGAAGCGGAAATGTGGTTGTCTAATATTTGGCCGGTCGTCGCAGATAACTACAGAGATGAAGATATCTTCAACGCAGACGAAAGTGGATTTTTCTATAAAGCCCTGCCCTCAAAATCGTTTCAGCTGAAAGGGGAAAAGTGTTCAGGTGGAAAACGCTCTAAAGAACGGGTTACGGTACTACTTTGCTGCAACAAAACCGGAACCGAAAAATTGAAGCCATTAATTATTGGAAAATACTTGAACCCGCGATGTTTTACAAAGATTAAATCTCGAAACTCACTTCCTGTTGAATATTTAGCCAACAAGAAAGCATGGATGACATCTCAGGTGATTACAAAATATTAAATTACTTTAGCTTGTGTGTTCAAATAATTCAATTAAATCAACCTTTTGATCCTAATTTCTGCAGATCTTTGTTGATTGGCTCATTGGGTTGGATAAAATGTTTATGGCACAAAAGAGAAACATTTTACTCTTGCCCGACAACTGTTCTGCTCATCCGAAGAATGTAGTGTTGAAAAGTGTACGACTATGTTTCTTGCCCCCAAACACTACATCTATTGTACAGCCATTGGATCAAGGTATTTTTAATGCAGTTAAAGGATACTACCGGAAAAATCTTGTAACGTATTAGAATGCTGGACAACAAGATAGAACCCAAGATAACCATCTTGGACTGTATACTGATGCTGCATTCAGCCTGGGGTAACATCACAACCAAAACAATAACAAATTGCTTTGCACATGGATTGGGGAAAAGTAATGCCGAAGATTTTTCATCTGAGCCGCAGTGGATTCCTCAGTTAGATCAATTGAGGATTTCAGTGGAGGAGTACTTAGAGTATGAAACATTTGATAATGAGGTACGTCTGAATTACTTCCCTTAATTTTTGTGTACACAATTATGACGACAATATTTTTGTACACAAATAACTCAACAGACCAAAAACACAGTTCCACAAATCTTTAGTAAAGTCAAAATGGAATTTATTTTAGTTTGATTTCCATGATGTATACTAATTTTGATTAAGGTGGCTACCGCTGAAATGCCAACGGACCATGATATCGTCTCTCAGAGAAGTAATCGAGCAAGTATTGTTGCAGAGGAACTTGACGAAGAGGAATCTGAAGAAAAAGACCCAGTTTCTGGAAGGACTCTGTATTCTTCATGTGATGTTTTGGAAAGTGTACATGCCATAAAAATGTGGATTTCTTCGCAGAGTAGCTCCGACCAATCAGTCTGGAATGGTGTCCTTGCAGTCGAAAAGTTTGCTACGACTAGCATTATTAATAGCATGCGACAATCTAAAGTTACGGAATATTTTAAACTCAATGAAGATAAGCAAACCTCATAATTTTGCATCTACTGCAAAAATAAATTCTTGTATGCGTTAAATCAGTAAGTTATTACTTGTAAATATTAATATTGCATAGCTAACACGTAGTAACATATAGTGGCATCTATATATAGTGGCAGCATTTTGTCACTCCCTTGGAAACCACTATATAGGAAATTCACTGTAGTCTCAAGCTTATTACGCACTAATAAATTATATACTTAAACATCTTACGCATGGAGAGATTTCCCTCCTCTTCCCATCCGCTCGGGCTGAGAGACAAATACGGGTAATTTCCACACACACACACAGAAGAACTTTTCCAACTATGAGTATTTTTATTAAAGCCAACGGTCAGCAAGCTTATACACGTACTACTCACATTTACACAGTCCTTCGTTCATTCTTCCTATTTTTATTAGTAAACATTACATTAAATCTCGCTAATATGAACGTATCACTCTGGAAATCATTGTGACCAAAGAAATTTCTTCAAGAAGAATCAGCGTTGGTCAAATCATCCTCAACAAAGCTAGCACCGAGTTCATCAAAACAAATTAGACTTGATTATCATGTGTATCAAATATCACTGCAATCCCTGAATTGAAAAATTATTTTAGATTACGACACAAATTTCAGTTTTAGTTTTCACGAGTCCCAAGATGAGTTGAAGTTAATGATATTGTTGAATCAGATTAATAATACACAGGGTAAGAAATGGTACAGGAAAACTAACAGTTTACAAATTGCCATGTTTTCGGACAATTACAATTATTACTTCCGTAAAATGTATATGTTTGAATGAAGTTTGACATTTAAAAAAATATCTTTAAACAAGAGCGGCAAATAGTGATTATTTCCCAAATTCGAAAATGCTATAATTGCCTGCTGAAAATGTCCATAATGCTGGACATTTTCGAGAACTTTCAAGTGGGCAGGCATAAAACCGAGGACACTTAGTGGATTAGGATAACGACAATAAGTACTCAATTGTTTTTCGATCAAATGCTATTGTTTTATTTTAGATCTGGGGAAGGTTACAATTTTCTAAATTATTATCCTCCTTTAATGTTTCAAAACGTTTTTTACAAATGGAAAATTCACGAATTAGTTGCCAATGAGACATCTATAACAGTATAATTGATTTCACACTACTGTAATATTACATTTAGTCGCCATTACAATACTTTTCCGAAAAATCATGCCAGACATTTTACCATGGGACCTTTTTTCTTGAGCCGAATTAATTGCGATAGTTCCAACCGCCACCCCAGCCATAGCGTCTACCGTCCCGAACTTCCCCTCGCTGAAAACATTTAAAGAGAAATAAGTTGCTATCTCAAATATGTGTTGAGCATGATTTGTAAAAATAATCATAATTATATGAATACTTGTTTTAGTACCTGCTTATTTTCAGCCTTCTCAGAGGGTTTTGTTGGAAGAACTTTTCCAGAATTGACGCTGGCAACTGCAGAGCAGACCAGGAGCATCAAAGCAAAAATCACGTACTGCAAGGACAAAACATTAGTTTGTTGTAAATTACTACGTGCGCAAGTGTTGAATAAATTTACCACACCAATCTAAAGCATATTAGAAGTTTCAGCAAAATAATATAATAAGAGAATGTAGTTTATGTGAATTATAATAATTTAATTTTTAATGCTCACGAAAATATTCATGATGAACTTCTCAAGGAATTCAGACTCGACAGGAGTTATTCTGATATTCAAAGGATGCTTATTTCAGAGTTGTAGAATTGAACGTGAGCTTTTGTGTTTGAATGAAATCTTCCAGGTGGATCAACTTTATATAGCCCAAAAAATCAATTCCAGCACGTATTACATTAGTAAATTCTTCGAATCCTTAATTATTACTTTATTTGACAACATAGAATGCTTATTGTTTGTCTTAATAGCATTACATTAAAACACCATTTGATATAAAGACCCATTAGTATTCATATTATCACTGGAAATGTACTCATTTGCTTATCTTTCTTCAATTACAAAATTATTTAGCGAAGTATTGCGATGATTGTCCAGTGGAATGTTCCATCTCCGTAAAAAGTACAAGATTGCAGTCAAGCGGTTACACACAGTGAAGATTATGTCGGTGTATTCGTAATTTAGAATCAATAGCCAACACAAAAATGTGCTCTGAAAATCTCACGAAGCAAATTTAAAAATTTAGAGGATATTATAAACTATATACAATATATTATGAGTGACGTCATGCATTTACAATTAGTCCGTCAGTCATATTGTCAGTGCATGATTGAACATGAAGTACTCATTTTAGGCCATTTTCAAAATTTGGCAGAGAAAATAAAAACCTCGATTTGGTTTAACTTATTGTTACCCTTGTACTCTTATTATGGCTATTACCGATAGCTAATGGATGGGAAAATCTCGTAAACAAAAACGAGGTAAACAATGCCGATTAATTGTTATGGAAATTAATATTGACTTTGGCAAATGAGAGCAGTTTTGAGTTTTAAAGCATCCTGTAGAATAGTATTATACCCATGTATACGTATACAAATGACGTCATATACAGTCACTTGCCGATCTTAATGATGACCCAGTCAGTCAGTCGTAATTTGCCAGATTTTTGGATTCCGTCATATCTGGCACATCTCTACACATATAACGAAACGCGTCATAAAACCGCACTTTGTTTTATCCCCGGTCCGTACTTGTAATGTAATTTTATAGACTCAATGCATTATGGGAGCGAAATTTCTCAAGATAATCAACTAATACAGAAAATTATTACAAAGTTTTATTTTTAAATTTCATGCTCTTCAATGCAAGTAAAGGTGGGTAAATGGTATTGCTTCGCCGAGATATCCTGCAAGAATTTTCAATATCCTACCCTGCTTACAGTAACTGGTTTTAAAGTTACATAAAATGAGACTGAAAAACTCCTGTGTGACTTTGTGGACGTATTGGAGTCAGTCAGTGATCTTTCTATAATCTTATAGGTAAAAAACGTTTTCTAATTAAAACATTGGGCTGAATCTAGTGTTACAGTAGTTTCCACGTACTGTTAAATTTGTACTCATCAGTATATTTGTATGTCTATAGGCAATCTTCCCAGCACCTATGATTTAAGCAATTGTAAATTCAAGCATCTAAAACGGAAATAATAAGGTTAAAGGTAAAAATCACATGAATTCTCGGTAAGCTTCAAAGTAATACTTTACATAGTAAATAGTCAACTGGGATTAAAGATTTTGCTGTTAGATTCACAAATGTTCATTCACACAATATATCTCCAATTGACACTTCTACACTTGTAACCCTTAACTTGTTGAGTGTTTCATAAATCATTTTCTGGAAATGTAAGTAAATGAGCACATTTACAGTGATAAGATCCATTGCGGTGAATGTCTTATCCAACGGTAGTTTAATGTATTTCTTTTGAGACGAAGAATAAAGCATTCCGTGTCGACCCTAACTGATATAATGTAATTAAGGTTTCGAAGAATTTACTAACGTGTACTGTAGATTTGATCATTTGAGCTATGTAAACTTACCCACATGGAAGATTTCGTGCACACACAATCACAACAAGTCTTACTGAACTCGACAGCTCGGAAATCAACCTTATTTGAGTACCGGAACACCTGGTGTCTAAATTCGTTGAGGAATTCACCATGATTTTTGCAGGAATTGAATTAGTTTTCTAAAATTTGGTTTGGTAGATTTTATTAATCTTTCGGCAGTGCATAACAAACTAATATTTTGTTCTTGCAGCCATTTTTGCTTTGATGATTGTGGTCTGCTCAGCAGTTGCCAGCGTTAATGATAGAGAAATTCTTCCCACGCAATCCTCTGAGAGGGCTGAAAATAAGCAGATACATAAAAGAACAAGTTTTCGGGGGGTTTGAATTTCCGGTTTTTAAGTAATGTTCCAATGGCTGCATAATCCCTCGTTAAGTTATGACAGAAGTTTAATTTTTATTAAAGTTAGATTATTATATTTTTAATCTTGGACACTGTCCAAGATTTAATTTCTTCCAAACTTAATTTTATTTTTCACTGATCCTGTTTGTAATCCTCAACAAAGCAAATGGTAAGAAAGGATCTAAGGAAAGCCCATCCTACTAACAATCGAGTATCATATCTTTTATAGTATATTATGTTTTGATTTCTTTTTTGACAAAAAGGTCTAGTTTATAAATCTCTATTTTCTCTCGTAAATCCCCTCATCATGCCAAATTGACCCCGAAGATATTTAACCCCTTTCTATTATTTACTGAGATCCATTCTGTACGACTTAAAATTGTACGCATTAAATCGCACAAACAAAAACTTTGCTGGAAAATGCTAAGAATTTAGGCTATGTAGGTTGACAAAAAGGCATTATAGGCATTGTATAAATACTTGGCTAGGGGATAGGAATAGTGTTTCTGTCGGTGCAAGTATTGGGAATAACCGAACTAGCAAATGCAATTATACTTGATAATGCAAGTAATAGTAATGCCGTAACTGGTACTTGCTAAAATGCGCCAATTAAATCATGGAAATAACCGATGTGGAAACTGCAATTAGTTCATAAGTTACTTGCAGACGTAAGGCAATTGCAAAAACATTTGGATGTAAACGTTTGGAAGAAACCCTTAAAATATTAGTCCAATTTTTCTATAATTTTGATGCTAATAAAAAATTCACTCAAATATATTTACCTCCTCACCAACGAAACTGTATCGTCAGTACAGTAATTACACTCGTTGAGACAATACTACTGACTATTATTTACATTAGTTATTAGAGCGGAATGGCTTATTGAGGCATTTTGTGGCATATTCTCTCATATTCGAAACAGTTGCAAGTTGCAATTAACTTGGTAAGTATTTTGTAAATTGCTTGCTTTTTATTTATTTTTAAAGTATTTTTTAACTTTTTGCAGTGCAAGCACTTGAAATTGCACTTGAATTTCGTGCTATTTCAGTTGTGCTTAACCGGTAATTGCGAGTATTTAATGCTTTTCTAATTGCAATTGCAGTACACAGAAATTGCACTTGCACAAACCATTGCAATTTTCTGGTGTAAAATAACCGCAATTGAACCGAACTTGCAAGTTCAACTAGTAATTGCGGTTAACTTGCAATTGACAAGAAACGCTACTTTCAATATATGCAATAATGCATGACAGGTTTCTTGCAATTTCAGTTGTGCTTAACCGGTAATTGCGAGTATTTAATGCTTTTGTAATTGCAATTTAAGTAAACAGAAATTGCACTTGCACCGACAATTGCAATTCCCTGGTGTAAAATAACCGCAGTTGAACCGAACTTGCAAGTTCAATTAGTAATTGCGGTTAACTTGCAATTGACAAGAAACACTATAATAACACCAATTATATTGGCAAGGAAAACGAAGGGTGTCAAGCGTTGCCGATCATGTCAGAATATTATGTTGAAGGGTACCTTTGGGTGATTTTACACGGCAATGAGTAAGAGCAAATTCATGCATCAATGCATACGCTAAACGTACGAGTACGATTGGACCATATTAAACGATTTATTGGAATCTGGTTTTGGGTTTGTTGGTAAATATGGAGTAAGGAATAAAAGAAGTATTTTAGTGTTGCCGTTGATAAATAAACAACTTACGTAGCACAAATACACTGCACTTCAAAACTAGGCAAGGTGTTCCCAGTCACTCCAAACTGTATGGGATTCCTATAGGATGCAAGTTCTGTGAGAAAATGTACCAGAAATCCCACAAGCCATATAGGATCTTATAGAAATCATTCAGCTCGTCAGAAACTGGCACGCGATTCTTATAAGATAGGGTACCATAGGAAGTTTTCAGAAAAATCCTATAAGCTGGGGGTACCATAGGAAGTTTTTAAAGAAATCCTATAAGTTGGGTGCCGCATATCCTGCAAGTTCGAGTACTATAGGACATTTTCAGAAAAATCCTATGGTTTCGGGTACCATAGGACATTTTTAAAAAAATCCTGTACTTGCTTTGACAAGGATTCTGCGCTCCTCATCGTTTGTACAAGACATATATTATAACCGCCAAATTCGCCATACTTAATCAACAGCAGTTGTCATTCACATGTTCTTTGGTTGTGATGAACACCAAATCGACTTACCTGTTCTTTGGATTGTTTCAATTTGAACTTACAATTAGTAACAGTAAGACAAGCGGAAAATATAACCAGTGTGTGATTGTTATTGTTCTTTTTTTCAATTTATACGTGAAATTATTTACTTGTGGCTGCAATTTTATTTTGTAGTGTTACATGCTGTTTCCACATAGAACTGCAGTGTAGGGTGTATTACTATTGACAATTTGAGGAGATGTATATGTATGAAAACGGTAATGGCAGTTAGCTTAATTGTTTAGACAATTGTAAATATTTAGAATATTTACAATTGCCTAAAAATTAAGCTAACTGTAGTAAAGATGGTTATGTAGTTTTAATTTTGGAGGAAAATGGAGTAGAAGTAGAGAAGCGCATAAGATAATAATAAATTTTCAACTATAGGACAACTAGAGAAAATCCCATGCGAGGTTGGGACTAGTAACTATGGGATAGTATAGGATCCTGTAAGAAAATCGTTTGAGATATCGTCCGCAGATCAGATACTTTTATCCTATAGATTTTACATGTAGGATCCTATACATTTCGAGTGACTGGGTTACCTAAGCGGTCGGAGGAATATAGGGAAGGAAAAGGTAGGCGATGTATCTACCTAGTTTTGGGCTGTAGTCAATGGGCATCCCTATAGCCCAGAAGGTAGCTGTTTTTCAAATATTTTATAGGGAAGAAAAAAATTACCATGATCCAAATGGTACACGTTATTTTTTTTTAAATAATTGATTTATTAAAATATCTATTTGCAGAGGCTAAATGTTTAGTTTCTACATTGTGCTTTTGCATACGTAAGTGACCTGTGACCCGGTAAAGTTTTAGGCCCAAATCCGATATATATTTAGAAAAATTAATTCATCACGCCAGCAGATAAGAATGGCCAATCCCGACTTAACGTTTTCATTACTTATGATATTATGACCACGTCGTTTACAGAAATTAAAAAGTTTAGATCTCAACAGCCACGTGTCATACACATGTTTGGCCTAAAATAATTTACGGGCGGGATTTATTTACACGCCCGGTAAAGAAACATAAAATATGGTTCCGACCCCGTACCCTCTATAATGAATTCGCATTGCAAGCAGGGGCCCGTTCCAACCAGTGCTCGGCACGGGTATGGGTAATACTCGGGTAAACGGGTATGGGTACGGGTATGGGTACTACCCGGGTACGAATTTTGTGTACCCGAACAATTACGGGTACTACCCGGGTACACTTTGGTCGGCTCAAAATTTCGGGTACGGATACGGGTATGGGTACGGGTACAAGGATTTCAAAATGGGTATATACCCACCGGGTACGGGTATAATGGTGTCATTTACCCGTACCCGCGACCATTGTACCCGAGTATTTGGATATGTTGAGATTTGAGACATTTTGATGAATTTTATGAAAATAATGGAACTTCCGTAGGAAAATTCTGTTTTTAGTAATTCTGAATACATATAGCTTATTGTTAATACCCTTTTAACCTTACAACATGCAGTAACTGTATTTCAGACTGTGTTGCTAAAATATATATTTATATCTATAATATCTATTTTTATGGAAACAGGTTTTAGGAAGAATAATTAATAAACAGACGAGGAATAATATCAAAATAGAAGTGGGGAATAGGTTTCAACGAAATTTTATACAAAACGTCTTCATAATGTAGTTATTTGTTACTAATTGCATAAATAGTCTGATTGACACGTATGCACATGATACTTCATTAGCCACAATTAATTTAAAAATTAGAGTTCCGATGAGTTGGATGGCAAGATATTTTTTTAAATTAGTAGTTGATTAGGAAAAGGCGGATATTTGTAACAAGATATTAATGATTTACATGTACACAGAGCTACTGAGATGAGAAAATTAATGTAAAAGGCCGAATAAATCAAGAAATGAAAAATCGAGTCGCCAAGTCCCAAGCCAAAAATGCATGTACATATGGACTGGGTGCTATAAAATACTTCGCCCATCAGCCCATAAACAATCAAATGGGGATAATTTTACTTCTAATCAAAAACGCTCTACTCTTCAATAAAATATATAATGTCAAATACCTCTCTAGCTAGTCAAAATTACCCACTCAGGTGCCATACATTATTACATATAACGTACTATGTATTACATTAAAACAAATCTGGATAAAGTACCCGGGTACGAGTACGGGTACGACACTGAGATACCCGAGTATGGGTACAATTTTCGAGTATTTTCGGGTACGGGTACAATGCGGGTACAGGTACATGGATTGAGATAACATTGCGGGTACGGGTACGAAAAATTTGTACCCGGATATTCGGGTATGGGTACGGGTATAGATACAAGTTATTGAAATACCCGCACTTCGGGTACGGATACGGGTACGGGTACCGATTTTTCGTACCCGTGCCGAGCACTGGTTCCAACCACAATGTATCGTTTATTTCAGGTTCAAGCCCTGTCAAAACCCTGTCCGGGCCATCATTCGGATACAAAACTCGTTCTTTTATCGTTTAAAGCTTCATTTGCTGTAGTGGGCGTGATGATTGTTACTGATTGTGTGATTTTCATTTTTAGATGAGTTTTATTTTGATAGCCAGTTGTACAAATTGTCATGAATTGCATATAGTTTCCATCCAAAAATCAGGCAAACTACGACTAACTGACTGGTTCATCATTAGGATCGGCAAGTGACTTTATATGACGTCATGTGTATACGTATACATGGGTATAATACTATTCTACAGGATACTTTAAAACTCAAAACTGCTCTCATTTGCCAAAGTCAATATTAATTTCCATAACAATTAATCGGCATTGTTTACCTCGTTTTTGTTTACGAGATTTTCCCATCCATTAGCTATCGGTAATAGCCATTATAAGAGTACAAGGGTAACAATAAGTTAAACCAAATCGAGGTTTTTATTTTCTCTGCCAAATTTTGAAAATGGCCTAAAATGAGTACTTAATGTTCAATCATGCACTGACAATATGACTGACGGACTAATTGTAAATGCATGACGTCATTCGTAGTATATTCGATATAGTTTATTATATCCTAAATTTTCAAATTTGCTTCGTGAGATTTTCAGAGCACATTTTTATGTGGGCTATTGATTCTAAATTACGAATACACCGACATAATCTTCACTGTGAGTAACCGCTTGGCTGCAATCTTGTACTTTTTACGGAGATGGAACATTCCACTGGACAATCATCGCAATACTTCGCTAAATAATTTTGAAGAAAGATAAGCAAATGAGTACATTTCCAGTGATAATATGAATACTAATGGGTCTTTATATCAAATGGTGTTTTAATGTAATGCTATTAAGACAAACAATAAGCATTCTAGGTTGTCAAATAAAGTAATAATTAAGGATTCGAAGAATTTACTAATGTAATACGTGCTGGAATTGATTTTTTGGGCTATATAAAGTTGATCCACCTGGAAGATTTCATTCAAACACAAAAGCTCACGTTCAATTCTACAACTCTGAAATAAGCATCCTTTGAATATCAGAATAACTCCTGTCGAGTCTGAATTCCTTGAGAAGTTCATCATGAAGATCTTTGTGAGCATTAAAAATTAAATTATTATAATTCACATAAACTACATTCTTTTATTATATTATTTTTCTGAAATTTTGTCACATAATTTCAAGCAATACTACTGTATTTGAATATTCGTCGCAAACTAATATGCTTTAAATTGGTGTGGTAAATTTATTGAACGTTTGCGCTCGTAGTCATTTATAACAAACTAATGTTTTGTCCTTGCAGTACGTGATTTTTGCTTTGATGCTCCTGGTCTGCTCTGCAATTGCCAGCGTCAATGCTGGAAAAATTCTTCCAACAAAACCGTCTGAGAAGGCTGAAAATAAGCAGGTACTAAAACAAGTATTCATATAATTGTGATTATTTTTAAAAATCATTCTCAACACATATTTCATCTCAACTTATTTCTCTTCAAATGTTTTCAGAGAGGGGAAGTTCGGGACGGTAGACGCTATGGCTGGGGTGGCGGTTGGAACTATCGCAAATAATTCGGCTACTAAGGGAAATGAAGCTCACGAAAAAAGGTCTCATGGTAAAATGTCTGGTATGAAATTTCGGAAAAGTATTGTCATGGTGACTAAATGTAATATTACAGTAGTGTGAAATCAATTATACTGTTATAGATGTCTCATTAGCAACTAATTCGTGAATTTTTAATTCGTAAAAAAATAAGTTTTTAAAATTAAAGCAGATTACCAATTAGATTGTAACCTTCCCCATATCTAAAATAAAACGATAGCACTTGATGGAAAAACAATTGAAAACATATTGTCGTTGTCCTAATTCACTAAGTGACCTCGGATTCATGTCTGCCCGCTTGAAAGTGCCCAGAAAATGGCGAAAATGCCCAGAATTTTGGGCCTTTTCGGCAGGCATTTAGGGCATTTTCGAATGTTGGAAATATTCAATATTTGACGCTCTTGTTTAAAGATATTTTTTTAAATGTTAAACTTCATTCAAAAATATATATTTTATTGTCGTTATCCTAATCCGTTTTTGTTGGTTGAGTGGTTGTTGACCGTAAGAGTGACCGTAAGTCAAGTGATGGTACGAATAAAACGTTCGCGCGCTCTAGATGCCTCGACGACCATAGCGCCTATTTACTGCCTTCCGTATTTGTATTTTCCATTCTGAGCCAGTGGGGGTGCGCGCACTCGTACCTGGTATACCATCAAATGATCGTGGCAATAGAGTTTTTTTTAAATCTTCGCTCTCTCTTCTAAGCGCTTTATAGGTTCTTGAGTGCAAGTTAGTGTAAAGGCTAAATGGTTTATACGCGGCATTTGCATTTTCCATTGGCGAAGCCGACTGTTTTATAAAACTATAGTTTATTAATAGTACCATAATAGTGAAGTGTGTTTATCACACTGAAGGGTTTAGCTCCTTTGAAATTTCCTTTAAATCAATTAAATGACCAAAGGTACCATCACGCGGGTACCATCTTCACTAAAATTATCCAAATATGTACACGCTTTCCATATATGTATTCCTAATATAAATTATTTCCATGCCTGGGTAATATTAGTACTAGAACAGCATACATATTAAAGGGGTCTTTTTCATTTAAAATTTTCATCTATTCATCCAAATATCCAATCGACGGCACCGTTTTCACTAAAGTTAAGACAATTAAAGCTCACGTATTTATTATTATAATATCAATTAGTTCCGTAGCAATTGACTTGTTTCTAAATTTCAGGATAAATTGTATTTGAACCATTTTGTTTTCAATATTTGTGAATTCAGGGGACAACCATCTAAAACGATTCAAAATTTATCAGATTCATTGTGTCTCGTCATTGAGAACCAGTGTTTAGCACGGGTACGCTAAATTGGTACCCGTATCCATAACAGAAGTGCGGGTATCGTGGTCGGATATATTCCCTCGGGAGATATTCCCTCCGGAGACAACCCCTCGGATATAATCCCTCCACAAATGGAGATAATCCCTGTCTGAAAAAAAAAACATTTTTCCAAGGCAGCGCTATGTAGTCAATAAATAAAATCAACACTGGATTAATACAATTAATTCGATTATAAACTACAGTGACAATCGCAAATAGCAGTAACTTTTAATTAGGTTCACGGGTTAGGTTAACGTTCAGGGTTACAATTCGGGAGGAATCAAACGGGAAAGAAAATCAAAACAATTGCAATTAACAGCGATTTATTTGTACAAAAAATGCTCTCAAGATCACAAACATTATTATTTTTAAAGTATTCGTATTTCGTCATTTCTAGAATTGTTAATATAATGAAATCATTTATTACTCCTAGTAAAGAAATTGAGGCTGAAGTGGCCGCTTGTCTTCCAACTAATGTAATTAAAAGATGTCCTGCAATTATATTGGCTGAGAGACGTACAACTAGGGTTATTAATTGGATAAAATTTCTTACTGTTTCAATAAAGACTATAAACACCATTAATGGGATGGGAGTACCCTGAGGTACTAGGTGTGCCAGTATTTCAATAGTTTTGTTAATTAAACCACATAATATTAAAGAAATTCATAAAGGTAGGGCTAGGGCTAAAGTTAGAGATATATATCTGGTTGCTGCAAAAATGTAAGGAAGTATACTTAAAGAATTATTTGTTACAATAAATAAAAATAGAGAGATTAAAAAATAGAGCTACATAAGGGTGCAGTTTTCCCTAATGTGGTTTTAATTTCTTTGTGAAGAAGAACTATAATTTTTGTTTAAAATTTTGTTAGTATTATTAGGAATAATTCAATATGCTGGAAAGATCAAAACAGTAATAGTTAATATCAGGGCTGGCATGGACTTAAATAACGATACTTTTTTATCATTGAGATACGAAGGAAATATTTGACACAGCTAGGTATTCACGAGACAAACTTTCAATTTTGGACAGGATTTTTCGAATATCATTTAAGATTCGAATTCTTTTTTATACCCCGATTTTTAGCTATTGTGAGCATCGAAATTCAAAAATTCTTTTTGGACTCCGATTCTGCTATCACTGATCTATTTTTCTATGCTCACAATTACTCACGGAAAATGGTCATTTGGATACAAACGAGAGTCAAATTTTTCGGGGCAATATACAATTCGAATTCCGATATCCAGCAATGGTTAATATAGATAATAAATTTATTGATAAGTTAGAGGACGTAGATGGATCAAAAGCTGAAAATAAATTAGTTATCATAATCATGGTTTATTAGAAATTTTGTTAACTAAACGTTTTTTGTTATTAATTATTGATGTTTTTAAATTTATAATAAAATAAAATTTTGCTATTGAAATGAATATAATAATAAAAGTTACTAACAAAATTATATTTCATAAGATTGGTGCTATTTGAGGAATTTAATCATTAAGGATTAATAAAATCATAGGATGACTTAAAAGGTCATTACCTTACTTCGGCCACTTAATGTATTTTTAAATGAATGAATTCTTTTCTTGAAGAATTCAGTATAGGTATCGTCAATAGCAATAGGTATAACTCTGTGATTTGCCCCACAAATCTCTAAACACTGACCATAAAACAAACCTGGGGAGTTGATAAAGAATCTAACCTGATTAAGACGACCCGGGATTGGGTCAGCTTTAACCCCTAGTGCTGGGACTGCCCATGAGTGGATAACATCAGCCGGTGAAATTCGGTTACGAATTTGGGTGTTAAATGGGATACCAATCCGATTATCTGTGTCTAAAAGAAGGAACTGACTAGACTAAAGTTCTTTAGAAGGAATTGTAAAAGTCCAATTCAATATTTTGGGTGAAATCAGAGTATTCATAAGATCAATACCATTGATGCACAATAGTTTTGATGGTAATATCTGGATTATATACTTCATCAATTAAATACAAAATACGGATAGATGGAAGGCCGATAAATAAACGTACTAATGCAGAGGCTATAGTTCAAAATAATTTTAAAGATTGAAATTCAAGTAGTTGTGTATTAATATTAAAATTAGTAATTGTTTTAATTAATTTAAATCTAACTACTGTTATTACAAGAATACGCACTGATAAAGCATGGTTGCGGACAAAAATTAACTGTTCTGTCAAGGGAGATGCGGCGTTTTGGAACCCTAATGATATTCATGTTGGTATTTCTAACTAGAAAATTATTTCTATAAATGAATTTTAAGCTCATCAAATTTGTCTGTCAAGATAGAATTTATTTAAAGCATATAGGTAGTTCACAAAACGTGTGGTCCTTCGGAGGGGTATTTTGAAGTCATTCAAGAAATACTGGGAGCATAAAATTTGAATGAATTATATTTTTTGAAGAGAAAGCGTTTCAGACGATAATACTTAAAATAAGAATAGGTACATTTGAGATATATCTTCCAATTGAAGAAATCACATTTCAGAATGTGTAGCTATCTGGATAATCTGAATAGCGGCGGGGTATACCATTTCATCCTAAGAAGTGTTGAGGAAAAAATGTTGTATTGACTCCAACAAATATGATCAAAAACTGAATATTAGCCCGAATCTATTTAAGGAGCATCCTGCAAATAGGGGAATCAGAATATGAAACCTGCTATAACAGCAACTACTGCTCCCATAGAAGGAACATAATAGAAGTGGGCAACCGCATAGTAAGTATCATGTAGAACAACATCAATAGAAGAGTTAGCTAAAATAATACCTGTTAATGAAAGCAATGAACCCAAGTGATCATAGAAGTGTAGGAGTTACTCTAAGCCATGTTCCATGAAGTGTTGCAATTCAACTAAAAAATTTTACACCTGTGGGTACAGCAATAATCATTGTATCTGCTGTGAAGTAAGCCCGTGTGTCAACGTCTATTCCCACGGTGAACATATGATGGGCCCGTACGAAAAAACCTAATACACCAATGATTATCATAGCATAAATTATTCCTAATTGTTTAAATGTTTGCGTTTTACCTCCCTCAAAGGTGATAACGTGGGAGGTGATTCCAAATCCTGGTAGAATAGGAATATACACTTCCGGATGCCCAAAAAATCAAAACAAATGTTGGTATAAGATAGAATTCCCCAGCAGGATCAAATAATGAAGTGTTTAAGTTACGATCTGTAAGTAGCATAGTGATTGCTCCGGTAAGGACAGGTAGTGAAAGAAGAAGTACTACAGTAATAATAACCATTTAGACAAATAAGGGGACAAGATCTCATTCTATGTCTGGCGCTCGTATATTACTAATAGTAGTAATAAAACTAATGGTCCCTAAGATTGATGAAATCCCTGCTAGATGTAAACTAAAAATAGATCTACTGAAGCCCCTGAATGGGCTACTGACGATGCTACAGGGGGATAAACTGTTCCTCCTATTCCTGTTCCTCTCTCAACGGCTGCTCCCATTAGAAGAAGGGTTAAGGCTGGAGGAAGAAGTCAAAATCTCATTATTTATTCGAGGGAAAGCTATATCTGGTGCTCCATTTATTATAGGAACAGCTATCAGTTTCCAAAACCTCCGATCATAATAAGCACAACTATGACGAAAATTATGTTAAAAGCATGTGAGGTTACTAGTACATTGTAAATTTGATCGTCTCCGATTAGGCTACCTGGTTGCTCTAATTCTAGACGAATTAGGACTCTGAATGCGGTACCTACTATTGCCGACCAAACTCCTATAATAAGGTATAAGGTCCCAATACCTTTATGATTTGTAGAGAAGATTCATCGTATATTTAAAAGTATTGATAAAGGTATTAAACTGTAAATTCAATAATGGGTATAATAACTCTTTTATTAATTCTAGTTAATCCAATGTTTTTATATTAGGTAAAGTAAATAAATATGGGCCCAATTATATTTACTGAGATTATTAAAATAACAATGGATTTAAATTAGTAATTTTTAATTATTCTAAACTTCTATATTCTCTCTTCTAAGTTTATATTATTTTCATATAAAATTATAAGGACACAAATGAAGATAGAATCATTATTCTGGTAATTTTAGTAAGTTTCAGGTTACCTAACACTTGATAAAGTACTATTAATTTAGCTAGAAATCCTAAAAGAGTCGGTAATCCTGCCATTGACATAAGATTAATAATAAGAATTATTTTTGTTCCGTTTATATTATTTAATATATATAGTAAAAGATGAGACTTTTGTAATATTAATTATATGAAATGAAGAGGTAAGTACAAGAATTGTAGCTGAATAAATTGAAAGTAAATTGATCAAATTTTAATGTTGATTATTAATCATGTAACCATTCATGAAGAATAAACTATTGATGAATATGCTAACCGTATTTGAGTAGAGTTAACGTTTAGTCCACCTAGTTACCCAACTACGGAGCTAATAATTATTACAACTATTAAAATTTCTCTGATGAATAGGGCTAAAACAAAGAGGGTGACTACCTTTTGTCGTGTAAGTAATATAAACACTTGCATAAAGTTCATATTTTCGATAATTTGGGGTATTCAGAAATGGAAGGGGGATTCCTGATTGAGAAGATCCTGACGAAATTGTAAGAATCTCATTTCTAAAGTTAAGGTCGAAGTTATTTCCTTTTAAAAGATAGAAGATGAATGAAGCTACAAGTAAAATGTAACCTATTGATTGTACAATAAAATATTTAATTGCTATACTTGATGTTATCTTGTATAAAAGAAAGGGGATGAATACTATTAGATTAATTTCTATAGCTATTCAAATGAATATCCAGGATCTGGATGAGATTAATATCATAGGAGTAATAATTAAGACAAATACGAATATTGAATTTCTGGATTTAAAAAACAATAAAAAGAGAATTTATATTTCATATTTGAATTAGAGTCCAAGCTTTATTTCGTTTTTATGTCGTATTTCGTTTTTATGTTAATTTTTAAATAACTTATTATTTTTTTATTTATAGGCTAAACGATTTTAAGAGTGGGGTAGACTTTGATCAAATTATATTTATTTTTAAATTGAAAAGAAATAGCAATATTGGGAAAAAAGCTAAGGTAGCCAAGTTCCAAAATATAACTTATACATACAGATAAATTATTTTATTACATTATATCGTCGGTGAAGAGGCAAAATGATATAGGTGCATGATCGATTAGTATCAAAATGATCTACTTGCAGTTTCACTAAAGTCAAAATGATCTACTCGCATTGAATTTTAAAAGCAAAATGATCTAGATGCAGCTTTTCCTAAAAGCAAAGTGATCTAGATACAAATTATAATAAAAACAATATAAGTAAACACATTGTAATGCCGGTGTACAAAAATGCGAGGTATTCAAAATCTTTTATATATGCATTTAATTCCCCAATGCCTCCATTTCTTTCTTTCAGTAACATTGAAAAAAAAAGTTGTCAATTATGATTTAACATTTGAAAATGATTCCGAATGTTATGATAATGGTGATGATCGTACAATACGATTTAAAAAAAATCCACGTTGAGAATTATTAAAGGGAAAACCAATTCAATGTGCACACTAACACATAAGCTTACTGTGATTTTGATTCGTCTTTTAATTCGTCGATTTTAAAATAAACGAATGTTGCAGTTTTCGTAACCAAAAATGTTTTAGATACAAGAAGTGAAATTAACTTTAGTTGCCGGAATGATCCTTAGTAATAGCAAACCCTTCAGAGAATATTAACCCACAACCCTAGGTCAATTAGAGTCATGGTTAGCCCTTATAAGCCACGTGTCCTCCTTACAGATGCTAGTTTTCTCACAAAAAAAAATAGACCAGTACTTAGAACATTTTGCTTTTAAGGAAAATTGTATGTAGATCAGTTTGCTTTTAAAGAGGCTTGCAACCAGTTCATTTTGCCTTTAGGGAAAAAGTTATGTAGGTCATTTTGATTCTAATCGATTATGCACCTAGATCATTTTGCCTCTTCACCGACGATATACACTTTTTAGCAATTTTAACGTAAAGAATATCGTCCGTATGCCGTTTAGTATATCCTAATTACGGTCTAACCATTATCAGCTATAATAATTGTATACGAGATTTCTACTGTGGTTTATTCCTTTACGAAAAAATACTTAAATAATTGAAAGTTCAATTTCACGTTCAAGTCAAGTTATGTTGCCAACTTGAACGTCAAGTTCTAATCAAGTTCAAGTTCTACAAAATGAACTTGAAAATCGTGTACTAGAATACTCAAGTTGCTTGAGAAACTTGATTCATCAAGTACAAGTACGGATACCTCGTTTAGACAATTTTTCAAGTTCAAGTCAAGTTCAAGTCAAGTTCAAGTCAAGTTCAAGTCAAGTTCAAGTCAAGTTCAAGTCAAGTTCAAGTCATGTTCAAGTCAAGTTCAAGTCTAGTTCAAGTCAAGTTATCTAAAATAACTACTTGAACGCAGTTCTGTTTCCCAGTAATAAGCGATATGCGTATATTAAGGACATAAAGGTTAAAATGGATTATATGATGTTGACAGCAACCAATGCTGCAATTATTTGGCAACCGTACACTTGTCACCGGACAAGAAAACAATTTCATCTAAAAATGAATATTCGCTAATAATTTATTTGGAACTCCTTTTATCAAATGCCATTATGGAAAATACTTTCTTGTATAATATTTGCTACAGCTGTACCCCATTCTGAAGTTCCACTGGGCGTAAATTGCATGAACTTGCGGCTAAACGGGGTTATCACGTTATATGGCATTGCTGCTTGGAATGGTAAAAGTAAAAATTGGATTAAGTATGAAAAAGCATTGACTTTTTTGCAGGGGTTCCACCATTGATATCGCATGGCCATAATTTTTAAAAATCGTGAAACTTTAAAATATTTAAATGAATTTAATAATAATTATTTGAACATAACCCAGAAAACTTTGAATTTTGCCGTTTAAAATTTCCAGTTTTGAATATCGAGACAAATCCCATTTTTATTACAAGACCACAAAGGATTTTTCAGGTGGCAGATGTATCTTAAACTAGTACTCAGGGTATGAGCGAACTAGTTTTGGTGGAATTTTGAAAATCTGGAGGGGGCACCAAAAAATGTTTATTTGTAAGTACTAATTAAATAATATTGATTGTAATAAATAATAATGAGTTGAAGAAATTTTATTGTCGTGAATAAAATTCATGCTGTTCTTGGAGATATGGGATTGGAGACAGTAGTTGGATCATTTTTGATTAAACAATAACTGCGCCCAGTTTACAATAGAGCTGCGCATGTTCCTATTCGGTAAATCAGAGCGCAACATTTACGTTATTTTTTAACGTACAGTATGTACAACAATTGTTCACACCCTTAGACACATTCACATTCATGGTCAAATATTCTTCATTATATACATTTAGCTAAACCAAAACACCACTAGAATTAAAGACATGCATGTGACTAATATGTACGGGGAAAATATTTTGACCAAATGTTTAACCCGCCTTAAATAATATCGATCAGCCGCCTAGATCCCAAAATAATTGGTCAAAAAATTGTTCACACCCTTATAAATTTTAATTATCTACACAAAGAATAAATTTATTTGACCTAAAATCAATAGCCAGCCGCATAGCTCGTGGCCTGTATGACCGCTAGGATACGTCTTGGCATTGATTTGATTAAATTCGGGGCTACCTCGGGGGGATTTCCCCCCACTCACCCAGCGATGTTCCAATTAGCCAACATTTTTGTGTTTTTGGCGGCGAATATTTATTCCGTTTTCAAGTTCCACCCAGAGATGACCAAGCGGGTTAAAGTCTGGTGACTGGAGGGCCCAGTCCAATACTTTTACGCGATTGTCCTTGAAATATAGCTTCACAGCGATGGCGGTATGTTTCGGGTCAGTATCCTGTTGGCAGGTATACCTCCGGAGTTTTCTTGCCGATTGTTGTAAATTCTTTTCCAGGATATCCAGGCACACCTCCATCACCATAATTCCCGGTATGGGACACAAATATCCGGCCCACTTTTGTCCCATGTACCCCTAACACATCACTGAATCACCTCCATGCTAGACTGTCTGACGCACACACTTCATCAAAGTATCAAACCCGGGTTTCCTCCAAACTCTGGTCACTCCGTCGTTCCCAAATTAGCAAAATTTGGATTTGTAGGACCAAATTACTTGTTTTAAGTTGTCCATAGTCCAACTGGCATAGCTCCTGGCCCATTCAAGATGCTTCCTCCTTTTGGTCTCCCTGATCCAGGGCTTTCTCGGCGCGACGCTACTGTTTAACCCGGTGCTCTTTATGCTGTTGTTCACAGTTAGTGGGAGATTGTTACCCCATACTTTGCCCTAAATTCCAAAGTAACTTCAGTAGCCGAATTCAGGCGATTTACTTTCCCCATGCTCCAAATTGTTCCGTCAATTCTTGGGGTATTAACGAGTATCCTTCCCCTCCCGGGCAAATTTAACACTATAATTTTTTGAATATGTTTTTAATTATTAAAACAATGGTACTAACACTGATTTTACACTTTTTGGATATTTTTTATACCCATCACCCGTAGAAACCAATAAAATAATTTTCTGTCTAGCCTCAATACTATGGCCCTGAGGGGTAACCATAGTGACAATTATTTAATTAACCCAGCGTTTATATAATTATTTTTTAATTCTCTAATATGTAAGAACTTACGTTTTTTGCAATTATAGCTGATAAGGCTTCTTGAAGTACTTGGAATAATTTCGTAATTACAAATAACGTTAGGGGTGTGAACAATTGTTTTGTGTCATTTTGTTATGTCCGAACGGTTTGGCGGGTCTGGCTCTGACTGGTCAACACTTTTGCCAAAATAAAAAGTACCGATATGTTCTCTATGCTGTGAGGAACGTTTTGCATGCTAAATATATTTTCTATGTTAAATAACTCCAGAGATATTAACAAAAAACCAGAGATGGCACGGGGGATGTGAACAATTGTTTTACATACTGTATACATAAATGGCGTGAACTGTGAAGCGTTTATTTTTGGGAAATTATTTTACATTAAATTTACGTTAATTAACCGCAATGTTTACCAGTTCTACCAATTTTTTACCATGTTTTCACGTGCTATAGAATTGCGGTGTTTATTGGGACGTAGCTTGCTTTCATTGATAGGATAAATTGCACTTTTACCATTTTGCTTTTACAAATGTATCTTGCCTGTATCAATTTATGTCTAAAATTCATTCGGTTCATTGTCTCCATTTAGTCAAAAGTTATTTCAACTAATGAAGTGTATTAGGACTCCCCGAGATTAGTTTTTTGAAATTTATTTTGAAATTTTATCAAAAGATCATCTGCTGTGAGTGGGAGATTTTGAATTGATGACTTTGAATACGTCACGAAAATTCCGATTTAGAATCTCGAGATTTCGTTGACGCATCGCACCTTGTAGGCCAATTCAAAACCTTTTCAATGAGTAGGTAATACTGACCGAATGTGACATGCGAGACAAGGATATTGTCGTTCGTTGAACTTTTAAAAACGGTTTTTTTGAAATTTTTAGTTGCAGTTAATATGAAACGAAGTTTTTATAATTTTTAAAATGTTGAATTAATTCTGTTTTTGTGTACAATTGGCAGCTACATTTCATTGAATCAAAACATTCAGGCCATATTGTGCGTTTTTGTACAGCTAATACACTTCATAGCGTCGTTGAAGAGGCAAGAGATTTTCATGATGTACACAACCATCTATGTACATGCAGACCATCTGTCCTCTTCTGCGATGATATTCTTCCTTTCATAGAAAGCTTTTACTTTATACCGTTACGTTTTATTAGTAAAATATTATAATTAATCTTTACAGTAAAATTATTTATCATTTCCTGCGACCAGCCATTTCGCTTTACATTGCAGCTACATTTTCCATCTCAAACATCAACAACATAGGGTCTCATTTACTCCTGTCGTGGTGGTGTCGGTGTCGGTGGTGGTGATGATGATGATGGTGATGGTGACCGCCCTAATATTCATCATAACGTTTCTCTCGAACTTCTCCTCGCTGAAATAATGTAAGCAAAATTAAGTTGCTGTCTCAGCTGAGCAGGTGAACATGTAGTAAATGGAATATTATTTAATAAACCGGAAATTCAAACCCTTCGAATACTTGTACTTTTGTGTACCTGCTTATTTTCAGCCTTCTCTAAGGCTTGCGTGGGAAATTTTTTTCCAGGATAGGCGTTTGCAAATGCTGAGCAGACCAGGAGCATCAAGGTAAAAATCACGTACTTCAAAGAAAACCCGTTTTCGCTTGTAATGAACTGCCGAAAGATTCCTAAGATTTACCAAACCTTTTAGAAAAATAATTCAATTCTTACAAAAATCTTCATGATGAACTTTTCAACGGCTTTAGACACGAGTTATTCCGGTATTCAAAGGATGTTGATTGCAGAGATTAGAGTTGAGTGTGGCTTGTTGTGATTGTGCATGCACGAAATCTTTATCTGGTCAGTTTATATGCCTCAAATGATCAAATTTGTAGCTCACATTAATAAATTCTACGAAGCCCTAATTGCATTAATTCAGTTAGGGTCTACACGGAATACTCTATTTTTCGTCCGAAAAATAATACCTTAAACGCCATATGATAAGATGCGCACCGCAGTACTGTACATGCACTCTTTTACATACATTTCCAGAAAATGATTTATGAAACGCTCAATAAGTTAAGGGTTTCAAATGTAGAAGTGTGAATTGTGGATTTAATGTGTGAATTTACAATAAACAGCAAAATCTTTAACTCCAGTTGACTATTTAGTGTACAAAGTATCATTTTGAAGCTTATCGAGAATTGATATGATTTTTACCTTCAATCGTATTATTGCCATTTTAGATGATTGCATTTGATATTTGGGTATAGCTTCAAGTAGGTTCTGGGAAGATTGCCTAGACTGATTATGATATTATACTGATGAGTACAAAACTACGAGTATGTACACAGATACTGCTGTAACAATGGATTTCGTACAATGTTTTAATTAAAAACTTTACTTGATTAGTTTGGTTTTTAGTGATTACTTTTACTTGAGATTACAAAAGGAACAGTGACTGACTCCACTATGACTGCAAAGCCACAAAGGAGTTTGTCAGTCTCGTTTTATGCAGGCCAAAATATGGGTCGTCGCAGGGGGAAATGTGTAGCGTATTTTTATTAAAGCAGAGCTGTTCCTTACAACTTTTGCAATAATTCAATGCCTGTGTCTTCCGATGGTGGGCATCACCGCCACCCCTAGGTGTGCGAAGTGAATAAATAGGTAAAATATAGGTTGCGAATTGCGATAGAATTCTCGTTGTATGTAAATATAGGCACTGTACGATTGGGGGAGGGGGGAATTACAATGTAAAATGTTATGGTCAGGTCAAGTTGCAACTCGACCCGAAACACACGTATTTATCCATCGTCAATGTTGTGCAATCCACCATAGTAAGAGAGAACTCGGTGACTGGGTTGTAAATCATAAGTTCATTTGACGTAATCTGACTAGCACTTTTAGAGGGTTCTAGCCAACCAAAGTTATTGTAGCCAGGATGGGATATTGAAAATGCTAGTATGATATCAGCCAGGCAAAACAACTTACCCACCTTTGTATGTCTCACATTTCGGATTGTTGTGGTCCCAGTTTTTGTATTCGATTAAGGATATCACCGTCCCCCACCCAGAAGAGCATACAAATAAAACGAGATTTTGCTATCCATTAGCTATCCGTAATAGCCATAATTATGCTTTAAAAAACTATCAGCAGTTACTCTGTCCCCTGTATTACTTTTCGATATCACATTTCGACCCTTTGTGGCTTTCCGAGTTCACCAGTGATGCTAGTAAATGCTGAAGTCCCTGTTTTCACTTACGAATTTATACGGGATTCTATTAGAGAGAAAGAGTTTCGATGTTAAACACACGCAGAAAAATGACGAAGACGAGACTTATTGTTAGTACGTTATGTTAAATCATGCACAGACTACAGGAATATGACTAACCAGATTGACTAAATGCATGTCGTCATTCGGGGCATATTCTATATAGCTTAACATGTAAAAACTATCGGGTGGTTCTCGTATGGCTCCTGAGGTAGAGTCTCCACAACCTTGCTCGCTGTCCAAGGGTTATGCCAACAATTACCGACATGGAGGCATGTCGAATACCTCCCTAAAAGATATTCAAATTTCCTGGAAACGAGCTTCAAACAATTTTTTTAAAAGAATATTGCTTGTCATACAAAGCTGCTAAATTCGAAGTCCTTAATTTTCAAAGCTTCGCGTTTTTGGCACCTGTGATTTCATTCAATGACCGAGGTCCATGAAATAAATTTTAGAAAATCTGAAAAAAAAAACAAAAACTCGGAGATTTTAGATTAAATTTTTTTGAGGGCTATTGATTTTAAATTATGAGTACTCTGACATTTGCTTCACTGTGTTGGCTGCAAAATGGTACTTTTTTACGGCTTTTTAACACTCCACGGGACACGCACCCCAATACTTAATAACAGCTCCTCGATAAATCATTTTAAGAAAGATAAGTAAAAGAGTACATTTCCAATGATAATACGTGTACTAATGAGTCTTGTATGAAATGTTATATTTAATTTAATGCTTTTTGGCCAAACAATAGGCATTCTGTGTTGTTAAATAATGTACATAATTAGGGATTCGAAGAATTTACTAATGTAATCTGAGTTGGAAATTATTATTTGGGCTATATGAAGTTGACACACTATTCACAATATTTTATTCAAACACACAAGCCCACATTCAACTTTACATCTCTGAGATCATAGCACCCTTTGGATACCAGAATAACTCCTGTCGGATCTGAATTCCTCGAGAAGTTCATCATGAAGATTTTTGTGAGCATTGAAAATTAAATTGCACTATATATTAATAAAAATTAAATTATTTTTCAGAAATTTTGTCTGGTAATTTCAAGGGATACATTGCTTGTAGGTATTCATACAGAAATAATGTGGTTATTCTTTACAGTACGTGATTTTTGCCTTGGTGCTCCTGGTCTGTTCGGCTGTTGCCAGCGTCAATGCTGGAAAGATTCTTCCAACGCAAGCCTCTGAGAAGGGCCTCTGTGAAGGTTTGAAAATAAGCAGGTACTATAACAAGTATTAAAGTAATCGTGTTTATTTTTACAAATCGTGCACAACATATATTTGAGATAGAAGCTTATTTTTCGTGAAATGTTTTTAGCCCGGGGAAGTTCGAGAAGGTAGACGCAATGGTGGAGGTGGCGAGGGTCACCATCACCATCCCAATCACGGTCATCCACATCACCACGGCTACTAAGCAAATGAAGCTTCTCAACGAGGAAAAACGAGGTGGTAAGACATCTTGCACGAAATCTCGGGAAAATATTGAAATGGCAAATAAATGTAATAATATATTAATTTGAAATCAATTATACTTTTATGCATTTCCCATATTGGCAACTTATTACTGAATTTTTAAATCATCAAACAGCTATACTTATATTAAAGAGGATTATTTTATTTAAAATTTGCTTCTAGTCATCAAAAAATCCATTCGATGCTACTAATTCAAATGCGCATCAAGACGATCCATGTTCACGCATATACTATGTATTGTAAAATAAACTGGTTCCCTAGCAAGTAGTTAAAAAATAAATTGATAAATTGCACCCGAATCATTTTGCTTTGAAATATTAACATGCATCTAAATCATTTCAACTCATATTCGGTTCATTGTGTCTCGTTAGTGAGAACACATATATTTAGACTGTTTTAGACACAACCGTTAGGTCTTATCCTGTCAATTGTATACATAAGTAATTATATGTAGATATTTCACCATCAGTAAAATTTAAACCTTTTTTGGTCACCAACTGAACGTCGGGATTCAATTCTAACAATTGCTGCAACACAATTATACCTATGCACCTTACAGTACAGCGTCAAAAAACTCAAAAACAATTGTATCATATCAAACGGTGAACATTTAATGTGTGTATCAGTGCTCGCCATGGTATGGATAATACTTGGGTAAACGGGTATGGATAAGGTCGTAGTGTGTTGCTTTTAGTTCATTGGGAAAAAATAAGTAAGTACATATGTTTTAAAAACATGCAGTTTCGATAGATGCATTAGTGGACAATTTGAAATATTTTAATTTAATTATTTTGACCAACCCCAGCATATACCTACATACACTTTACTTTATTATAACTAGTACTTACAGTTATTATAATTAGTTATACGCAACTAATAAGTACACATTAATACGTTCATTATGCTTATTGTTAGCATATACTTGCTTCAATGGCTAACTATAGTTGCAAAGATTCGAACAACATTTTTATTCTAACTTTGGCTCCAATGAGCAGTCTTATTTATTGTTTCCATTTTTCATAGTTAATTTTCGAATACATTACTTACATACACAAATGTTTCAGAAAGATCCTGTTGCTCAATGGCTAGATGTTGTTAGAGCTTTCACTTTATGAAAACGTTCTTCATAGAATGGAAACAATAAAGATTCCTACCATAAGGACTCCTAGATGGAGTTCGTGGTACAATTTATTTTTAAAAAATTTTGTTTGGAAAGTTCAAATTATCTGTACCAAAATGTTAAAAAAAATAAACAATTACTATTTCATCTGTAACAGGATCATGCAGATTAATTCAAAATCATTTATATGGTTCTTAAAATCCATTTAATTTTTTGTAAAATAATAATTACTTTTATAACAACAAATCAAAATATAAAATGTCTCTATGGCAAGCATCCTTACTATGTCCGCTGTAAATAATGTTTTTACTTTCCCTTTCACATCCATTCCTTTTCTTATAGACGGAAGGAAGCGAATGGAAAGAGGAGGCAGCACATGTCAAGTTAACTACATGCCCTCGCTTCATTGACATGAGAACAAAAGCAGATTTTGGACGTCAAAATAATCATAAAACAAGAAGGATACCTTAAAGTATGGTTACGACCATTTGCCGGTGCACTCTTAAAACAACAATATTCCTGTATGCAACCATATTTATAAATAAACCCAGATGGGAATAAAATCAAACATTTGGCAACGTTTTGCGAGCCTAAAATCATCTTGCACGACATGGAGAAATTATTCCTGTAAAATTTTAGTTCTGTCTAGCATGATTTATTTGTATGCTGTTGACAGGCTCAAACTCTTCCCAGGAAGCATTAACTTAGTCTTTTACACAGCTGAGCTTTTAACTTGTTGCATGCATACAATTTCAGAACAGCCATTTTGAGAGATTCATCCGTCGGGTTGCTCTCTCCACATGGTTAAACCGACATTTACTCAAGCAAATAATTTCAGAAAAGTAACTGATCAAGAAAATAATGGATTTTACAATCTTGGAAAAAGTTTGCAGTGAGCTCAATCTAGGAGTAGATTATCTGGAAATCTTTCGAGGTAAGTACATTTAATTATTGTCTAACTTAAATTCCTTAACTTCCTTGTACATATGTATATATAATCGCTGGTTTGTTCTTATTGTAATTTACTCAGACCTTTCAAAAGCTGCTAATTTTGTGCTGTCTTCATAACGATATTTGTGTTCAATAATTTCGAAAACATGCTTTGACAAAGAATAATTGTTACAACTTCTTGCTAAATAATGTGTACTTGTGACAATTTTGCTTAGGTGTAAATTAAATTAAATAAAAACTGAATAAAATGCAATTGTAAAAATTTCAGCACATTTCTTGGATGACAACACGTTGGAACTGACTTTGAAGGACGACGAACTGAAGGAAGAACTAAGATTAATCGTACCACCGACAGGTCATCGCATTGCCATCTTCAATTTATTTAAAAAATATATGGAGAATAATCAGGTAACGTGTTTACTCTGTAAATTAAGCATGCAAATGAAGTGGGGTGTATTTTGGAAGCACCTTCAACAAGCCCATAAATTTAACACTCTTTGCAAGAATTTTAAGTGCCCTGTATGTGACTCAACTTTTATATGGTTCAATTCTTTTCGAAGACATTTTGAAGTGCATGGTAAATATTCGAATGTAATTTTGGACCAACAATATCCTTCACCAACAAATGACCCAGGTGATACTTATTCTAATGTTGGGTGCCCCGGAAATTTTGTAGAGCAGGCACAAGCCGATGAAGATGAATTGCAAAAGCTAATGACGGAGTTGGAAAAACATATAGTTTGTTTTATAGTAAAACTTCAGTCAACTGCAAAAATTCCTCTAAGCCTTTGCGCTGAAATTAGTTGTATGATGCGAACTTTAATTGAGAATGTAGTTGGAATTTGTACAGCAACATTTATAGTAAACCCAGATGCAACAAAAAGTGGTATTTTGTCCAGTCTTAGCGACATATTCAAGTACTTGAAATCGCAGTACCTCATCGAAAAATTTCTAAAAGACAAAGGGTATTACAATGAGCCAGAAGAAATTATCCTTGGTTCAAAACATAAATTAACCAGCAGAAAGGGCATCACCACCACCAGAATTGTCTACGACACCTACCAATATGTACCTATATCGAAAACGTTACGATGCGTCTTTGAGTTACCGGGAGTGCTGGAAAGTGTATTTTCAACAATTAGTGACTCCAATTATTCAACATCCCTACGTACATACTCAAATCCATTGAATGGTCATCATTTCCAGCGTAAAAAATCTTTTAGTTACGACGTGCAAATCCCTTTCGTTTATATTCTCTTGTATTTTGATGAAGTTGAAGTTGCAAATCCACTATCTTCCAGAGCAGGACTTCACAAACTAGGAAACTGCTACATTACTGTCCTGAATATCCACCCAGTTTTCAATTCCAAGCTTGAAAATATTTTTCACTGCATGACATTTAAATCCAAAGACATGTCGAGGTACTCATTGGAAATTATATTAAACCCGCTAATTCAGGAGTTGCGGAAGTTGGAGAACGATGGGTTGTCAGTGTTTTGTGATAGTTACTCGGGAAAAATTCAAGTTCGATTAGGACAGGTGATTGGAGATAATTTGGGGATCCATCAACTATTTGGATTCTGTCAATCATTTTCATCGATTTATTATTGTCGATTTTGTAGAATGTCCAAATTTCAATGCCAAACATCTGGGACATCGAGCAAGCAATATTCAAGAACTAAAAATAATTACTGTACGGATTTGCAGAAACTGACGCCAGCAGAAACTGGAATCAAGTCGCCGTCTGTTTTTAATGATTTGGAGCATTTTCACATAACTGAAAACTATACTGTGGACATCATGCACGACCTATTTGAAGGAATTATTCCTTTAGACATAAAATTGGCTCTGGCGGATGTTATTCGTAATAACCGAGCATCTATAGAGGTGCCTAATTACCGATTAGCAAACTTTAAATATGGAAACTATCAAAATTCGAAGCCGAGCCCATTAAGTTTAAATAAGTTGTATAACAATGATACGAAGATGGGGCAGACCGCTGGACAAATGATATGTCTCACATTTTGCTTCCCTTTCCTATTTGGCGATTTATTCAATTCCGAAGATCCTTACTACAATTTAGTGCTTTTAACGCTGGATATTGTGACGATAATTATGTCTCCAAAAGTAAATGACGCTAAGCTTATTGAACTTAAAAATTTAATAGAAGATCATCATTATTTTTACCAAAAATTATCGCAAGCTAATTTAAGACCGAAACATCATTTTATGGTTCATTACCCTCATCTGATTCAAGAAATCGGTGCACTAATTCGGTATTGGACAATGCGCAACGAAGGCCGTCATAAATTTTTTAAAGATGTGGCTCAAATTTGTAGTAACTTCAAGAATATTTGCAAAACTGTCACCAATCGAAATCAGATCTACACAAGTTACAAATTCTTGCTTTTAGAACATTTCGATCCATCAGAAATACTCGAAATGGGTGCAGCTATAGTAAAAATTGAGGATACGGATTTTAAAGAAATTATAAGCTTATATTTTGGAAGTTCAAACATTGAAATTACATTGTTAGACGAGACAATAAAAAACTCAAAAAGCTTAAAACGAAATGATTACATTTTGCCCAATAGTGCTTGTGTTGGGCCAATATTTGCCCGCATACAATTGTTGTTCAATTACCAGGGGAAAATATACATAACGTGTTGTAAAATAGAAGCCGACTACGATTGACATTATAGAGCTTACAAAATTGTTAATCAGTTGGAATCCATTGTATTACAAATAACGGATTTGTTGTTAAGTGAGCCAGTCGAAGTCTTCCCAAACTTTACCAGTGAAAATAAGTGGTTACAACTGCATCATCCACTATAGTATTAATCTCAATCTTTTTCTAATTGTAGATCACAAATGGACCATCAGTGGATGTATATTCAGAGGTATTTACTTAACCCATATGCAAAACTTCGAACATTTTATTGTTTTTGTAATCAACCGGCTAACACTTGAAGAGACTAATTTTTTACTGTATTGCTTTAGGAATTAGTGAATGTTTTCTTCCCAATTGAAAACAATTCGACAGATTCGTCGCAAACTTCCACTACTCATAATCCTATGACAGCAGCCAAGCGTGCGAGGAAGCGGAAGATATTCTTTGATGAGGATGACGAAATGATAGTAAAATTCATTACAAATCTGCCGTTGTTTTCATTTGTAGCCCCCGCTCATATCAAGGAATAATTAAAATTCACTAAACATACAAATTACCATTTCTGGTTTTTGGATTGTTGCGGAAAATATGGAAAATACAGCTAGACAAATATCTGAAAATATGGTTTTTAAATAGCTCAGTGTATTAAAACATTTTCTATACATTCCACAAACTTTGAAGCTATGCGGCGGCAGAAACAATTTTTTATCCCTATTTCTTGATAGAAATTAATGAAGCAATCTAATGAACTAAAGCTGCAATCCCAAGAAATGATTTCTTGTGGGTTGGGGAAACAGCAAAACATTTAATGGTCATGCTCACCCTGTGCATGCTACTACTTGAAATCATTGCTAATAATTAAGTTCGTGATTGTATTTCAGAAAGTCAAAGACGTTCTGTTCAAGTATGACAAGAAGATGCGTGTAAAATTCGGGGAAGAGATTATCAAAACCGCGGAATCTTTAAAGCCTCTTCCGCCCAAATTGCGGAGACATTTAGTAAAATTATTATGCCAAGATTTAGTCGAAAAATGTCATTCGGCAGTGTATGTATAATATTTACACCTGGTATTTATATAGTATTTAATTATTAGACATACATACAATGATGTCTGGATTGTAATGCCTGGATAATATTTACAGACCTTCTACTGATCAGAGGAATCAGTTACCCGAATTTATTGTGTCTCAATTATACCCGAAATTTAGTGGAAAGGAGTGGAAAGAGCTTAAGGTACTTGATCCAGAAAGAAAATCCGCAATATGCATGATCTGTATTTAATATAATATGTGCATAATAATTTAACAGGATTCGTACTACACACAGTCATCAACCATTGTCCATCCTGTCACTGGAAAGAAAACATCGCTTTCACCAACAGGGTACATTCAGTACCACGTCAAAAACTTTTGGAGCTCGATCCGCCAGAACAATGGTTCCGTAAAAATGAAATCAACTGGAGATCCGATCGCTGAGGAAACTCATGAGCAGTGTAAAAATCTATATTTTAATGTATACTTATGTATACCTACATACGTACTAATTCTAATTTTATATGTCGATTATATATATTTGATAATGTATATAAACCCGTTTCAGCTGAACTGAATACAGACGCTGTGAACATGAAAACCTGGTTGTTTAATCATGCGTCTCCACCGCAGAAAGTATTTGAGTATATGTTTAAAACATTTGCGCTCCGAAGGAAGGAACTTTTGAAGTGCAAAATTGCAGGCGACTACACCAAATTTTTGCTCGACTGGCCCAGACTATTGGATACTTCCGGAGTGGTGGGTTCTTTTGTCATTTTTTTCAATGGTCTTAATGTATGCTACTGTTATGTTTGTATAATTCCTATTTTGTTTTCTTTTCATGGTTTTCAGATTGAAAATGATTTCAGTCAGTCCTATCCACTTGTTTCAGACAACTTGTCTTCAAAATGGGAATCGGTTGCAAAAAACGTTTGTATGTACTTAGCGTCTATTAAGAAATCGCTTAGTTCGTTTGGGATGACGGGGTATTCAGGTAAATGAATAATTAGGCGCGTCTCAACATATATTACTATAATGCGTTTACTTTATGTGCATATATCTGGGTCAATTTCAGAAGACAAATGCGCTACAGCAGCATTTTCATGCTAGCCGTGATACTACGCACGAGGATTAAAAAGATGACACAAATGGACAGTCTCAAGTCATTTGTACAAGTCATCAATGTAATTTAACCCATTCACAATAATTGCATTTCGGCAAAAAATTGAAAACATTTTTTTTGTGAAACTATTAATGTGGTATGCTTTGTAGAAATTTGAAGATGTGGACTCCGTTGCAGCAGGATTTGCAGACACCGCGATTCTAATTATCTGTAAAGGGGCATTGGAAACTCTGGAGCTTGAAGAATTTTTCGTCGTGTTTAACTCAAGAGCTATTCGGAAGGAGACTTTTATTTCGGCTGTTGATTTGGCTTTCAAAAATTTTTACGTATTTAACCTGCCATTCCCCTCAAGCTGTGGCTCTTTGTGGCAATTTCTTGATTACCACATTTACGACATGGTTCAAAAACATCCCTTATCTCCTGGGGTTTCCGAACTATCTGCATTTATAAGCCAGGAATCCATCTAGTATATTCCTATGCTATTTCCAAGTAAATTGATACCATTTTGAATGTCATTTTATTTTATTATCAATTTTGTAATTATTATTGTTACACAATATATTGTTTGGTTGACCACCTGTGATATATAATAAATAAAATATATTCAAAACTTCCACGTAAATGTATTTAATTTCTACGTTACTGAATAGAAAGTGCCATATAATAATTAATCCGCAAGCAAAAATACAGTAAACTTGTGGAAATCTTAATTTATGCCCGGGTCCAACCTGAATTACTTTACGGTAACAGTATGCATTTTTTCTACCCGGACAGGATTAACATTTTGATCCTTAAGACAGTCCTTTCCGTACTTAACTAAACTTTGACCGCAGTGCAGGATTAAATTACATCTGGACATGCAATGTTCACCAAATGGTTGCGTCCGGATTTAAATAATCGACCGGACAGGAATATTTTTCAGCCGCTTTTTTAAGAGTGTGCATTGAATAACGGAATTTTAACTATCCATTTTTTTCACACAGCTTTGTCTCCTGGAATCGCTTGGACATAAAGAAGACTTTGAATTTAGAAATATTATTTTTTGCATTGGACTCTTGTGGTAACATCATTTATATACAATTGCATTCATATACATATTTATTTATAATAAAAAAATAACTCTAGTAACATAATATGTAACCATTATAATTTGATATTATGAGGTTCGTTACTTGATACTAGAAAAATGTAAGAAATTAAAATATGAACATATAATGTATGCCCTATAAAAGATTTTCTCCCTCTGTTTGTGATCTCAAAAGCAATAATAAACGTAGGAGACATTTCCCTTTATTTCCCGAGAATAGAAACCCATGTCAAACTGAAAAATGTGGTTCTCGTATTTTTCAGAAACGAGAAAGAGACAAACGAGAATTTTAAAACCAACGAGATACTCCCCCTAATGGCAATAAACTGTAATTTATAAATGTCTTACAAACACCAGACTTATTTCACGTTTTTCCCCCGCTATCACCACATATAATGACTACATAGATCAGTGAGAACAATTTTATGATACAGTACATCATAAGTGAATCCCCCTTTATTCATGCTGCGTGCACTAATGCTCCAATTAAAATATCTATGAGTATCCCACTTTTCACTCACTCATACTTTCCATTGAAATCCACGGTTCTAGCTTATAATTACGTCATCAACGTTAAGGAGATAAATTGTGTCGGTCAACCATGCTTGAACGTTGAACACAAGAAAAGTGAACGTAATGTTATTTCCAAGAATTTACACTCCTTTTACATTGAGCTTTAATTAAGTGCAATCTTGAACACGGTACCAACATATTATCATATGCCTCTGTGACAGTATTTACTTGAGTAATTACTGTACAAGGAAACGGTCCACCACAAGCAATGCGTTTGGGGTAACCAATCGTAACTCCCATTTACGGGATATCACTAATAGGCTGGAAAACTCACTAAAGGCAAAACGGATGGACAAGACGCTTAGAAGCTTGAGACCTGGACAGTGAACTAATGGGATTTACTTTGAAATGAACTCCTGTGTTCATTTCAAAGTATCCTAGTACTCCTATATCCATCTAATATGTACTAATTATTATCATTAATTTTCCTAAATAGGCATATTTTTTATAATCATTCCTTTAATGGGATAGTGACAGCTAACAATAAATGGTATCATACACCATGTGAACATTCATACATGATTGCTTATGTACAATTGTTTCGTACTGTTGTTGTACCTTCGTTTGCCTTCGTAGTCTTGTTAGATCGTTCTAATCTTCACCATAGCTTCTCCCGAATTTCCCCTCGCTGAAAAATTGTTCGCTGCGATGCCTGAACCAATAAAGCGAATGTATAATCAAAATATACCTGCTTAGTTTATCCCTCCTAGGCTTGCGTTGGAAGACTCTTTCTAACATTGGGGGTCACCACTGCCAAGCAAACCAGGAGCATCAATCCCAAAGTCAGTATTGGAAGGAATAAACAAATTATTCTGCTATTGAATGTCAATTTGTAAATGGGAAAGTTTTAATTGAAGTTGGAAAAGTAAATTCTAGAAAAATATAATTTAATCTGTATAAGTACCTTCACAATGAACATCTTAACGAAAGACACGATCTACTCGGACATTTAAATCTCGGATTTCCAGGGATGTCAACGATTAATAATCACGATTAATGATTAACGATTAACGATTGCTAATTATTAATCATCAATCGTTAATTTAGTAAGCTTGGATTTTTTGAAATAATTATTAATTGTAATCATCAATTAATCGTTTTCGAAAATCAATCAACAATTTTAATCGCCAATTATTAAATTATAAACCACTAATCGTTAATTGTAAAATTGTGAAATTGGAAGTTTAGCAAAAAGTAATTTGTAATCGTATTTAGAAATTTATCAATAAGTAATTTGTAATTGTAATCGTATATGAAAATTCATCAAAACGTAATTTGTAATTGTAATCGTATATGAAAATTCATCAAAACGTAATTTGTAATTTTATTGTAATCGTAGCTGAAACGTTTCTGAAAAGTAATTAGTAATTGTAATCGTAAATGATATTTTAGCAGAACGTAATTAGTAATCGTAATCATCAATCACATTTTCCCTAAAATAATCATTAATCCTAACAAATAATAGGAAATTTGAAACGGGGCAAAATTTTCTCAATAATTTGACGGTGTTAGATTCGTTGTGGCAGACAGCTTGTACATTATAAACTTTTTAATACACAATTTACAATAAAAAGATACTGGAAACCATATAAAGCAATTTTTATTATATTATTGTATCATATTTAGTTACTACGTACTACAAGTTCGTAGCTATTATTTTTTATGGAATACAACGATGTTTCACAATTTGAAGCTAAGATTTATTTTAAGAATACAAAAATATAATCTATGCCATATAAAAAATGCGGGTGACGTCTCACCGCCCGCAACGATTGCTTTGCTCTGTTTAGCGATTAAATAAAGTAAAAAGTAACAATTTTTTAAAAAAGAGTCACTAATTGTAATTGTCAATTAAATATTGCATAATAAGGCAATCATTAATCCAAAATTAAATAATTTTGTAAAATAATAATTAGTTGTAATTGACAACTAAATAATTTTTTAAAAGATATCCGTTAATTACAATCGTTAATCGAATTCATCAATGAAAATTATTTTTAAAGTAATCGTTAATCGAATTCATCAATGACAATTATTTTTAAAGTAATCGTTAATTGTAATCATCCATGAAAATTATTTTTTAAGTCATCGTAAAATGTAATCATCCATGAAAATAATTTTTTAAGTAATCGTTAATTGTAATCATCCATGAAAATAATTTTAAAAGTAATCATTAATTGTAATCATCCATGAAAATAATTTTAAAAGTAATCGTTAATTGTAATCATCCATGAAAATAATTTTAAAAGTAATCGTTAATTGTAATCATCCATGAAAATAATTTTAAAAGTAATCGTTAATTGTAATCATAAATGTAAATTATTTTTAATGTAATCGTTAATTGTAATTATCAATGTAAATTAATTTTAAAGTAATCGTTAATTGTAATTATCATTGTAAATTATTTTTAAAGTAATCGTCAATTGTAATAATTAATTAGTAGTTACAATTCAATTAATCATAAATTGTAAATTAATTTTGTTTTTGCAGTAATCATTAATTGTAATTTGTAATCACAAAATTGGAAATTGACATCCCTGCGGATTTAAGATCAGTAGGGTTGAGTGTGAACTTTTCAGGTTGAATAAAATCTTCCAAGTAGATCAAATTTGCATAGCTCAAATCATCAAAGTCACCATTCACATTAATGGATTCTTCGAAACCCATAATTAGATTATTTTTATTTCAATTTAGAAGAATATGCTCTGCCTTCTCCCGAAAATCATTAAATATAATACCATGTGATAAAACACAATCCACCACAGGCATTGTCTCACTCATTTATATTTCATCTTTCTCAAGAATTACTGTCAATTTATACCATGGCCATGTCCACGATTACATTGCCCAGGTATGTCAAATAACTCACTAAAAAGTCATAAAATTTCCAACAAATGACCTTCAGAAAACGATTTGTGACTTTTTATAATGCTCGAGGTCAATTAAGTTAGTTTCAGAAAATCTGGAAAACATTTGCCACAAAACCAGGTGTAATAAAAAAGTAAATCTGAGAATGCATTGATGGTCGCATTCAACCATCCCTTTATGCAAAGACAAGTACGAACGGTGTCTGATAACATTAACAGACGATATTTGAAGAAGCGAACACCATTCATAAAAAATCCAATAATTACAAATTATAAGTACTTAATTTCAGTAATTAAATTCATAAAGATTCTCTACTCCCATTATATGTAAAATCTTGATGGGCAATTGTAGAATTGAATTTCCTCTCAATCTCCGGTTTTGCAGAAAGACCATTTTCTGTTAATTCTATAATATTATTTCTGAGCACGAGAACTCATTTGTATATAAAAAAATAAATGTACATACTTACAATACCCGTGTACTATGTAGTGTGAATCCGAAAGCAAACGGAACCCTCGTCTAGTCCTTATCCTCCAAACATTGTGGAGTAATGCGTATGCTTAACGATTCCGTAACGTTTTCATTGTGAGCGCGAAAGCAGCTCGTTCTGGGGAAAAAGTATGACTAAACCGGTGGGGCATTTAAAAAATCGTTGCAAGATATTTTGATGCAAGTATAATTTCTCAACCTGCACTTGCAATTTACCCGACTTGAATTACCAAGTTCGGATTCCCCTTTTACTTGTACCTGACCCTATTTATCACGTACATTTAAAAGCTCAACCCAAACTTGACCCGAACTTGACCCGACTTGGTACGTGTCAAGTAATCCTTGTACTTGAGCGCAGCTCTGATTGTAAAATGTTATGGCCAGGGGGTTCTAGCCCAATGAAGTTATTGCAGCCAGAATGAAATATTGAAAATGCTTATCAGCAGTAGGATATCAGCAAGGCAAAACCATTTACCCACCTTTGCTTGCCTCATATCTCAGACTGCAGCATGTTGCGATCCCAGTATTTGTCTTCGACTAATTACATCAACATTTTCTCCCAATAGTTGAGGTTTTCTGGCGTTTATGTGCCACAAATCACGAAATACAAAAATCTGATCAATTACGATTGCTGGTTCGGTTATCATTCGCCGGCATATAGAAAGGTGACTGACTGCATGCGACGTCATGTGTAAACGTATACATGGGGGTAGTGCCATGCTAACCATACTACCCAAAAAAAAGTGTCATGCTACAGGGTGCTTTAAAACTCAAAACTGCACTCATTTGCAAAAAACAAATATTAATTTCTATAACAATTAATCAGCTATCAACAAAATAAGTAAAATAGAATTATTATTATTTTTCCATAAATATGTCTACATCAACTTGCTCCAGGTTTCAACCGTTTGTTTCTATAATTTTATCACATAATCCAGTTGAATATTAAAATTATTTGCAACATACTGTTTTATGACTTATTTTGGAAAATTACCAGATAGCTAAAGCCACATATTTAAAAAATTGGAGCGAATATGCCGAAAATACCTGCTCTAGGCTGAATATGCCCAAAATGCCCAAAGCGCCATAGATGCCCAAAATGCCATGAAATGAAAATGCCCAAAATGCCAGGGCATTTTCAATTGTGCAACCCTGGATTCTCTACACCTTTCACGCTCTCCAAGGATTATGCCAACAATTGCCAACAAGGAGGCATGTCGAATACCTCCCTAAAAGGTTATCAAAGTTTCTGGAAACGAGCTTCAAATTGTTTTCCAAAAGGAATTGCGCTGGCCATACAAAGTAGGTAAATTCGAAGTCCTTAATTATCAAAACCTCGCGTTTTCGACTCCTGTGATTTCATACAAAAACCGAGGTCCATAAAATAAATTTTAGAAAATCTGAAACAAAACAGAAACTCGGAGATTTTAGATCACATTTTTATGAGGGCTATTGGTTTTGAATTATGAATACTCTGACATTTACTTCACTGTGTTGTAACTCGTTGGCTGCAAAATGGTACTTTTTTACGGAGATGGAACACTCCACGGGACACGCAACTAGAGCTTCCTTCGGGTTTCCGAAATTCCGAAGTTCCGTGTTCGGAAACGGAACGGAACAATTTCGGAACATTCTTTTTGTTCCGTCATTGAATCGGGACAAAACCGGAACATGAGCACTTGTACCGATAATATTGGGACCGGGACGGTTCAGAGCATCGGTACGAAAAATGTCCCATATAATTTACGTCATCGGAAAGCGGAATCGTTCTGTTCCGTTCCGAACCGATCCCGGTACAATTTCTGAAGTGTCGCGCCATCCTTCAACTAGAATGGAAACACATTTCTTATCGCACTGGCTTGTAAGCAGTTTTTTGCCAAAATAACGAAATTGGATGAACAAAGATTTAATTTACGCAAATGCTTATATGTAATGCGAGTATCGTTTTCCATGAAAATCAACAGAATAACTAATTTTGTTTAATAAACATGGGCATGGGCGATTTTTCTCGAAATGAAAATTCTGAAATCGAAATTATTAGCAGCAATGAAGCAAGCTTGCAGGAAATTAACACTGTTAGGCCATTGAAATCCACACGCTACAAATATTTATTGCTAAAAAATAATTAATAATAATTATATAATACTGCACAGTAGTTCTTTTTATATGGCCTAATTATTATTAAATAGTATTTTATATAATTAAATAATAGCAATCCCTAGCATTCAATCTATTAAAAGTATATCATGTATATTAAGTTGCCAGTAATTTGTATACGCATTTCACGTATATGTTGTGAACAATTCCGGGATATTTCGGAACGGAACGGGTTCGGAACGAAAAAACTAGCATAATACGGAACGGAACACAACCTGTAACGGAACAAATACTTTACTCCTTTGTTCCGAACGGTGTCAGTTCAAATGTTCCGATGTCCCGACAGCCGGAACGGAACCGGGACCAATATTATTTGTAGGTTTCGGAACGGAACGGAATTTCCTACGGAACAAAAATGTTGAACACATTGGAAGCTCTACACGCAACCCAATACTTAACAACTTTCAAGAATGATAGTCAAATGAGTACATTTCCAGTGATAATATGTATACTAATGAGTTTTGGATGAAGTGGTGTTTTTAATTTAATGCTTTTCGGGCAAACAACAAGCATTCTGTGTTGTCAAATAATGTAATTACGGCTTCGAAGAATTTACTAGTTTAATCTGAGTTGGAAATGATTATTTGGGCTATATAAAGTTGACCCACTAGGAACATTTCATTCAAACTCAAAAGCTCACATTCAACGATTCCAGAATAACTCCTGTCGGGTCTGAATTCCTTGAGAAGTTCATCATGAAGATTTTTGTGAGTATTGAAAATTAAATTATACTGATTAGTTAAAGTTAAATTATTTCATTACATTATTTTTCTGAAATTTTGTTTGGTAATTTCAAGGAATACTTTGTTCGTAGGTATTCATACAGAACTAATGTGGTTTTTCTTTACAGTACATAATTTTTGCCTTGGTGCTCCTGGTCTGCTCGGCTGTTGCCAGCGTCAATGCCGGAAAGATTCTTCCAACGCAAGCCGCTGAGAAGGTTGAAAATAAGCAGGTACTAAAACAAGCATTAAAGTAATCATACTTATTTTTGCAAATCGTGCACAACATATATTTGAGATAGAAGCTTATTTTTCGTGAAATGTTTTTAGCCCGGGGAAGTTCGAGAAGGTAGACGCAATGGTGGAGGTGGCGAGGGTCACCATCACCATCCCCATCACGGTCATCCACATCACCACGGCTACTAAGCAAATGAAGCTTCTCAACGAGGAAAAACGAGGTGGTAAAACATCTTGCACGAAATCTCGGGAAAATATTGAAATGGCAACTAAATGAAATCATACAGTTTTGTGAAATTAATTATACTTTTATGAATATGTCCCATGTTGGCAACTAATTCGAGAGTTTAAAAATGGTTCACAGCTACACTTATATTAAAAGGATTTATTTCATTTAAAATGTGCTTCTATTCATCAAAAAATGCATTCAATGATACTCATTGGAAGGCGCAATAAGATGATCCATGTTTACGCATATCCTCTCTACTAATTTGAAAGAGTGGGCCGTCTTCGTCTACGTCTTCGTCTTGGTGTAATACGAATTTGAGATTCAAATTTCCGCGCGCTTTTTTTATTGGCTGAGCCAGCAATAACTGGCTAAATAAATTATTATTATTTTTTTTTAAATTAAAAAAAAAATATTATAGCATTATACAGTAGTAAGGGCGGCGACATTGCCACGGGCTACCTATCTACCTCCACGACGGCCCACTCTTTCAAGTTAGAAGAGAGAATTATTTAAAAAAATTATTAAAGCAAAATTAAATTAAAAAATCATTTTACCGTAAGTTAGCCTACACTTTTACTGGGGTTGTGCTATTATTATGCTATTGCATACAACTATTTACTGCCTTCCCTATTTGCATTTGCCTCGCTGAGCCAGAAATTGCTGGCTGTGGAGTGGTCGTTATATTATAATATTAAATTAGTTCCCTAGCAAGTAGCTTGTTTTTAAATTTTAGGATAAATTGCACTTAAACTGAAATATTAACATGCATCTAACTCATTTCAAAACATTTCGGTTCATTGTGTCTCGTTTATGAGAACACATGTGTTTAGACCGTTTGAGACACACCTGCTCAATTGTATACATACAAATATTTCACTATCAGTAAAAGTGCAAACTTTTTTGGTCGCCAACTGAAAGTAGGGATTAAATTCTAACAATTGCTGGAATGCAATTATTATACCTATGCAGCTTACAGTAACATTGTAAAAACAAAACTCAAAAATTTTGTAGAATCTAAAATGGTCAATATTTAATGTGTGTATCAGTGCTCGCACGGGTATGGGTAATACTCGGGTAAACGATCACAGGGTTTGGCTTGACTTGAGTGCGTTTGCCAACGCAAATAATCTTACTAATGGGTAAACAAAATTGATAACTAATTGAGGTAAAGGGTAACTAAACATTTTAAATCATCAATATTTGTTCGGATTTTTAATGATGAACTTATAAGTGATGATGATGTTTTTTACCGACACAATCCAGCATGGGCTGCTAGAAATCGTGCAAGCGTTAAATTTTGGTTTCCTTACTAAAGTCAAGACGTAGCTAGTTCAGCAGAAGATACATGTCGCAGTTTTTAGTTTGTTTTTATTACAATCATTCAGGCTCCAAACATAACGTATCTCATCATCCTTTTCAATTCCGATATTCTTTACAAAATTGAAGGCGAGAAAAAACTGTTTTAAACTTTAAAAATTCCAGATCATCCAATAAAAACGTAAAAGTTGGTTCCACTTTCCTGCATTCAAGTTGTATCCAGGTAGAGCTAATTTGATAGAATAGTTTTTAAATGTCCAGAAAATGAATTGCTTAAACATGGAATATTGTAATATTTGGGATATCTCTTCTTATATAGGCTAGAGGATGAGCAAATTGTTTCTGTACACATTATGTATGCTTTGCTTAACTGAAAACAAAACATCAAATCCATTGTAGATTTATTACAAATTTTACACTGCAGTTTCTTTGTGATGCAAAAAGACCCATATCAATGTTTGGGATTTTGATGTCTTTATGTAGTTTATTCAAACTCCTGTTGTGCAACCGCATTGTTGTTCATCGTAAATTGTAGGTAAATTTGTTTCATTTTATTTGTTTTTTTTTCTCTGCAAAAATAACGGTCGCGTTCAGATAAATCTTACTTCAAGTGGAAATAGTATGCAAATGTAATTACTACTTCTTGAAAATAGTCTACAACCTGGTTCACGTTTTGTTCATCGACAAATTGTCAGCTCATTCACTAAATACCTGGAAGGAATGAAGATAACGTACTAATGATGTACAGTCGCATGTTCATTCTGGACTGATCTAGCAGTAATGTTTGCTTATAAGATGGAAACGTTGATTTCAATGGAAACTATATCGTGAGCGAAATAATCAGAGAGTTCAATTTGTATCACTTACTCGAAGTACTCTAAGATATTGTAATAGCACTAATTGCAGGATTAGCGTAAATGACAAAATAAGGGGACGTCCACGATTTGGATAAAAATCTCTGGGGTAGGGGGATGCAATCCTTCTTTTGCACACATTTGCGGTTAAAAACTTTAAGAGGAATAAGTACTTCACTATTATAGTACTATCAAAAAATAACGACAATACATTTTCAACTGTATTTCCATCAAATGTTATTCTTTTATTTTAGATCTAGGATATGTTATAAATATCTGATTAGTAAGCTGCTTTAATTTTTTATAACATGATATTTAATGATTTGAAAATTCACAAATAATTTGCCAATGGGACATTCATAAAAGTATAATTGATTTCACACTACTGTATGATTAATTACGTTTAGTTGACATTACAACATTTTCGAGAGATTTCATGCCACATGTTCTACCACGTTTTTTCTCATTAAGGAACTTTATTTGCATTAGTAGCCGTGGTGATGGGGACCGTGGTGGGGACCGTGATGAGGTCCGTGATGGGGACCGTGATGATGACCCTCGTCACCTCCACCATTGCGTCTGCCTTCCCGAGCGTCTCCTGGCTAAAAACATTTCATGAGAAATAAGTTTTGGACTCAAATATGTGCTGTGCACGAATTGTAAAAATAAGCAAAATTATTTTAATACTTGTTTTAGTACCTGCTTAGTTTCAGCCTTCTCAGGGGCTGGCGTTGGAAGAATCTTTCCAGCATTGACGCTTGCAACTGCAGAGCAGACCAGGAGCACCAAGGCAAAAATCACGTACTGTAATGAAAAACCACATTAGTTATGTATGAATACCTACAAGCAAAGTATTCCTTGAAATTACCAGACAAAATTTCAGAAAAAATAATTTAATTCTCACAAAAATCTTCATGATGAACTTCTCAACGAATTGCGAACTATTCTGATATTTCAAAGCTGTAGAGTTCTGTGTGAATGAATGTAATCCTTAGGATGGGTTAAGTTTATATAACACAAATAATCCAATCCACAGTTCATGATAGGGAATTCTTCGAAGCCTTAATTACATTATTTTAGTTTGAAATAACACACAATGCTGAACGTTTCGGTCGAAAAACATTAAATTAAAATCCATTTTGTTAAGATACTCACCTCCATTCATTTTATGACTGTATTCGTTTCCTTATCTTTCTAGGAAATTATTTATCAAACGTAGAAGTACATGAGTTGTGGGGAGAATTCCTGATACTCCATAATCATTCTTGTGATGTGTTGCAAACTCACAAGTAATGGCAAAATCTTTCCTCAGAGTTCATCATTCTTCTTGTATATATAATTACTTGGTATCAATTTAGTTTACACTGGTACTGGAAAAAGCATCTTAGCATTTTGAGTCCTTCCCACACCTTAGCACATCTAAGCTGATTCTCACCCTAAATTTGTAAAATATACTTAAAACATAATTTGCATAATTAATACATATCGTCGGTTAAATTCTAAAAAATACCATTTTCATTTACGAACCCGTTTAAAAAGCATAGGTTGTGAAATGAAAATGGTGCTTTTTAGAATTTAACCAACGATATACTGAATCAATCTTATGTCTAAACATTCTACAGTATTTTCTCGTTAACTCATACGTACAATTACTCCAAAGCTCAAAATATGAATGTTGACTCAAACAATCAAAATTTTATTGTTTTACCAAAACAATCATTCAAATTGGCATAAGGAACATGCTTTGCTCAAATTACAGTTAACCTCACTTTTGACTTTTTAGGATACTGTGGCCCCAGTTTTTGAGATGATATTTAATAAAAATGAATCCCAATGACATTTTTTACAAGCCCAATGGTTTGAAACTCTTTTATCATGATAAAATGACAACATCCGAAATTCCTCCTTCCCCGGTTTTTCTTCAACTAAAGTCCTCAAGGATAATTTTTGCAACCTTGCTCCATGTCACTGCTGGACATATCCGCAATTTTCAAACTTAAGGACTCAACAACTCCCCGGAAAACCTCTTCCCCCAGAAAAATTCTTACAAACGAGCGTTACTAAAACAACTCATAAAAACATTTTGTGTGAGAATAAAAAAAATGAAGTAGTCGACATTCCAAAAATTCTCCGACTATGTTTCACTTTTATGAACATGCTGTTACATAAAAACTTTGACCCAGCTTTGTTTTAATTTAGAAAATCCAAAACTAAATTTGCAACAATATGAGAAAATAAATATTTCATGAGTCATTCCCTCATGTGGGCCAGGTTGATTGTCAAATGAGTATGATCGCTCGGTGCACAAGTGGTGGGATTAATTATAATCAAACTTCAAAAACATCATAAATAGTGGTACCCTCTGCCCTGAAATACGCATACCAATTATAGTAATAAATGTTTTCTCTACTTTTCAAGCAAATAATTACTTGAAGAAACAGTACGTTATATCTGTGTGTAATATAATTGCGCTTATACAAATGTAAATCAGCAGTTAACAGGAGTATGCAAATAATTCAGTATTACTATAGCGTTCATTCAATCCGTACATACCTTGTAAGCATTCTTGTATACTTATTCACCGTTTCAATGTGAGTTGAGTCAGGCTTCCACATTATTTCTGGTAAACGAGTTTCTACTTCGATAAAATTTTCAAGCAAGGTATGACATTGACTTATTACTTAAAGCTCAACTGTAGAAAAGGAAAGCTATACAACCCATAAAGTTTGATTAACAAACATTATTTATACCTAAGGTGACTTAAGTATTTGTACATTATTCTATTTTCATAATGTTCTACATTTTGTCACCCAAACGCTGTAGGAAACTTCTCAAATATACTTGGACTAACTGTAATGATGTTACTGTGGTCCTGTAAATGCATTGCTAGCATGAAAGATAACACTGGTTGATTATTACTCTGACTGGGCTTTGCACTATTATTCCGGTCCAGCCCATATGAATACATGCAACCATGAACTTAGACACTCCTGATTGTAACCTACAATTCTCTGTATACTTTAAAAATCAATTAGTTCATATTCCTAGTATGATATGATTCCAGTTGTAACTATAAAAGTACCAGCCAAGGCGATAAAATTTTGTCTCCCAAGCCTAGCATCTTAAAGTTTAAAATAATTATTAAAATGTATTTAAACCATTTTGTGATTTTCTGTTCAAGTCTCTTCCTGCCTCAGTTTATAATAGCAAGTCCAGATGCAGGGAATCTTGATGGTGTGTTGTGAATCTTTTTTCTCGATTTTTTTCATTTTTGTAAGAAAAAGGAACTTCAGCCTATAAAAATTATCATAATAATGAACATAATTAACTATATGTAATTAATTTACTACAGATGCAGTTAACCGCCATCATAGAAGTTTACCAAAGTCCCCTAAAACTATTGTTGACTATGAGGAGGCTGAATTCTGGTTGAGGTCCAGCCAAGACACTCTAAAACAAAAACTTGGGCAGAAGAGGATAGAAAAAAAGGCCAAGAACACAATCTTTTTTCTCGGGGATGGAATGAGCGTCTCCACAGTTGTGGCCGCAAGAATCCACAAAGGACAACTCCAAGGGGGATATGGGGAGGAATCAAATTTACATTTTGAGACTTTCCCAAACATCGGAGTGTCTAAAGTAAACCTAGTTTCCTTGGGAATTGACGTAGATTTATAATTGTGTAATAACTAATGGACTCCTTTTATTAGACTTTTTGTTCAGACAGTCAAGTGGCAGACTCGGTCTGTTCAGCCACAGCGTACTTATCAGGAATAAAAGCAAACATTAATACTATAGGAGTAAAACCAAGTGTTAAAGTCGGGAATTTTACTGCAATGATTGATGTATCTCAACAAGTTGAAAGTGCTTTAGCTTGGGCTCAGGTATGAAAACTCATATTAATAATTACTATATTAATACATCACAATCATTTATCATTACTCGCACATGTGTCCATTCCCCATACGTAGAGAAAAACAAATTTTTGTCACAAATGTTGACTTGATAAACAGCATTGACGGAAATCTCTATGTTTTACCTTTTTATTGATTATAAAACAGAACTACTTCCGGCTTATTTGGGGTGTGAACCTCGACAATTGGAGAATCATGTGTGGAAAATACAAGAACCTTTTTTCTTCTTGCATGGTATGTTACCAACATGCAGTTCTCGTTTCAAGCAAATCGGGTTTCATGGAGTGGAATATTTGCTTTGTCAACAAGAACAGACACAGTCCCTGCGTTGTTTTCTGATAGTAACACACCAGTAATTGTCCGGTGCATCAGCTCTTCTGCAGCTGCGTGAGAGCCAAAAACGTTATCCGCAACGACTATCCGCCATGATCCTTCAAACTGTTGAAGCATATCAAGAAGAACTCGCTTTGCTTGCTCTGTCTCTGCCGTTTTACCAACCTTACCTAGGTATACCTACATTGCAGGGATAGTCAAGAAATAGTATAGTATTTGAAACATACGTATTTATACATTTAGATGATTACATACTGTTAAGCCATACTTGTACTTTAAGAAAATATATTACATTGTATGTAAAGAGTAGCAATGAAGCCTCTTACTGTTAACTGTAACACGTAAGGAATATTACTTACATTTGTAAAGAAAAGAGAATCTTATTGTCTATTGTATCATGCTCAACTATTGGTTAAAAAAGGATACTTCATCTAAGAAGCTTGGACTCTGTAGTCTGATTGGTATTAACTCTGAACAAAAGTAACAATGTAAATGTAACGGAAACAAAACCAGTTTGAACTGGATAATTCCTGTTTTACAGCCTCCGTATATAAACCTCAGGCTCTCCAGTCTCAAAGAGACGAGAGAATCCCGAGCCACAGACCAAGAAAGACCAAGAGACGCGTGTGAGACAGCCATACTGTGTAACCTTTGTGTGTACGATATACAATAAAAACTGTACTGAGCGAGTAAGAAGATACACAACATACGCACTTATTTCATTTCCCACGACCGTCGTCTCATCCCTCTCACACAGCATCGTGTGCACGCTGCCTGCTGCACGTTCCCCCATTCACTAATTTTAACTCTCCATTCCTTCCTCACTAAATCTCTCTCTCCTCTATATTTCCTATTTTCCCCCTTTTTATTCCTTTTCCTCATATCTGAGCTATATTTTCCCCCCAAAACCAATTGCACCTTAACATGGTGAAAGTGCGGCGTTCCCTATATTCTCAATTTGTTAATTAGGATATAGGCGTTCTCCTTACCTCTCTGCGAGTGTGCTCCCGTGTAAAAACTCTTACAAAAAATCTTTGTGGCGTCCGCCTCTGCCGGAGGCCCTGCCCAAATTTTCCTACTCTTTCCTCACTTTTCCTCCAGAAAACGATGTTAGGCCAACTGCCACCTACAAAACTGCCACCGCGGCCAACTGCCACCGGGCCAACTGCCACTAGGCCAACCGCCACTAGGCCAATTGCCCCTTTCTTTAAAACTGAAAATTTTGGCCAACTGCCCCCTGGCCTACTGCCACCATGACCAACTGCCACTTTCATTGTTAAAGTCTCATGCTAATGCACATGGTAGAGGCGCATGCTAATACACATGGTAGAGACGCATGCTAATGCACATGATATAGACCCATGCTAATGTACATGTTAGAGACCAATGTAAATGTACATGGCAAATACCGAGTATATGATTTTATAACGTGACTGAGCATAGGAGTTTATAATGTGAATGAGCATAGGACTGTAACATGTGACTGAGCATAGGACTGTAACATGTGACTGAGCATAGGACTGTAACATGTGACTGAGCATAGGACTGTAACATGTGACTGAGCATAGGACTGTAACATGTGACTGAGCATAGGACTGTAACATGTGACTGAGCATAGGACTGTAACATGTGACTGAGCATAGGACTGTAACATGTGACTGAGCATAGGACTATAACATGTGACTGAGCATAGGACTGTAACATGTGACTGAGCATAGGACTGTAACATGTGACTGAGCATAGGACTGTAACATGTGACTGAGCATAGGACTGTAACATGTGACTGAGCATAGGACTTTATAATGTGACTGAGCATAGGACTTTATAATGTGACTGAGCATAGGACTGTAAACATGTGACTGAGCATAGGACTTTAACATGTGACTGAGCATAGGACTTTAACATGTGACTGAGCATAGGACTTTAACATGTGACTGAGCATAGGACTTTAACATGTGACTGAGCATAGGACTTTAACATGTGACTGAGCATAGGACTTTAACATGTGACTGAGCATAGGACTTTAACATGTGACTGAGCATAGGACTTTAACATGTGACTGAGCATAGGACTTTAACATGTGACTGAGCATAGGACTTTAACATGTGACTGAGCATAGGACTTTAACATGTGACTGAGCATAGGACTTTAACATGTGACTGAGCATAGGACTTTAACATGTGACTGAGCATAGGACTGTAACATGCTATTGAGCATAGGACTGTAACGTGTGACTGAGAATTGGATTTTGTAATGTAACTTGAGGAATTATGAGGCAGTTGGCCTAGGGGCAGTTGGGCTTAGGGGCAGTTGGCCGCGAATTCGTGAGGTGGTGGCAGTTGGTCATAGGGCAGTTGGCCTAGTGGCAGTTGGCCGCGGTGGCAGTTGTGGGGGTGGCAGTTGGCCGGACACGCCAGAAAACCCATGTCTCGACGAGAAATTAGACTCATAAGAGTGGTCAAATTAAATTCCCGCAGTGAATTTATACGTTATAATAACGTTAACTATATTGCCATTCTCCAAAGTGACGCCAACAACGTCGATCTTATTTCTACAGAGCAAACGGAAGCGTTAAACAAGTATCCCCACCTAACTGTAGAAAAAGCTATCCGTCAGTTCAGATTTTATAAACTCTTTTGTCAGAAACTACCACAATATCTCAACACGGACATCGTACCAGAAACAGTCACCGCCGCGGATTTTGACGTGTTATACAAACAACGAAGCCGTATTCCACGGTCAGTGGACACCTCCACAACCTTGGACGAGACAACTGTAATACCTGTACCGGACGACACACGAGCTCAAACTCCACCGAGCACGGACGGAGAAAATACCGAGGGCCCGACTCCCGAACCACCAACAACGCCAGACGACTTCAGGTCATTCAACCCGTCTCGAACTTCCACACCCGCCATCTCTACTGGCCCACATGATCCTGATAACAATTTGGTCGTTACAACAGAAACTGTAAGAGAAAATTTTAATTTTTCTGAGCATACTATCATAGCCACCCCAACCGCCACGAATTCCCAACCTGCGTCCACTCGTCTGTTCAACAACCACAACTATTTCGAGGAAGTTGCCCAACAATTTGTGGATAGAATACAATCAAAACAACAGCGGGATCACTCCGGAACCAGCCTTGTGAATTACCCCTATTACCAACAACTTTTGGGAGACCTGAACTTAGCTACAGCACTAACACCCGACCTTAGCTTCCTAAACACCCGAGCAAGTTTCAACCGTATTGTTGCAAGAATCATTACCATCTTTCGAAATTGGCAAACCCACAGTACCGAACACACATCCCTGATAGAGGAACTACAAGACATTCACGAGTCTTTGTTAGCTACGGATCTCCTCACCACCGTAACTACATCCACAACAATCCCCACAACTTCCACTGCAACTGCATCTCATTCTTTTCTCTCTCATCCTACTCCTCGGTCTTCCGCTCCACAATTTTATAGTCTGATCCCTCTCACTAATTCTTGGTCCGAAAGGCTCAAAACTTTGAAAAGACAAAACCAAGATATTACCCACCAACTAACCTTAGCCTATTACCTCAGTCTTGTAGATGAAAATAACCTGATCAATAAGGTCACTCTTTCCAACTTCCCTTTCACATCTCCGGACGCCTATCGTGAAGCAATTTTTCTATTGCCACAAGAATTTATCTCTGAAGCAACCCATCAACACCCAAACCTTCTATCTATCCCATCACCCTCTTTTCCTGCGAATCCTCAATCAAATCCTAACCAAAACGCTACCACTCCTGATATTGATCCTGACGAACCCACAACTCTCATTCCTAACGACGATAATCCACTTTATAATATTCACATCACACCTCCTCCTGCGTCAAACACTGACATTGATTCCGATTCCGACTCCGAATCCCTTCATTTCACGACAGCCTCTAATAGTGTTTCCTCATCTCACACTTCATCTCGAGCCTCATCTTCAACTTCATCAATCTCTCCTCTTCCTCCTCCCGTTGCACCTCAACCCATCATGGACAATAACAGATTCCTCCTTGATAAACCAAAATTTTCCCCTTCAGAACTCTCCTCTGACAATCTCAGAAAGTTCTTTACACGTTGTAATTCCTTCTTTGCCACATTCAATGCTGATGACGCTACCAAAAAAGCATACATCCAACATCAAATATCAGATGCGTCACCAACAGGAAAAAATTATCTTGACCACTACTGTGACTTACGATCAACACAGCGCAAAACTTATCAGCAATTCTGTGACGACATCCTAAACAACATTCCGAAAGATGTCCCAGACAGTAAGACCAAAATACTCAATGCTCTCTCCATGACAAAATACGCCACGGAAACTGCAACCATGTTTGCGCTAAGAGTTAAGGCTGCAGCTGGTTCCGATTGGAACAATTTTCCAGAAATTACAGCAGTGGAATCCATCCGAGAAAAACTGGACCCTACAGTAAAGATATTCCTGCAGCGGCAAAATGCAAAAATCCTTAATTTTGCCCATTTACTAGATGGTCTCAAAGCTTATGAAACCTGTGCGCCTCAGAGCCCACAAGAGCAAGCTACTCCTACTCCACAGCTTCCCTCCAGTTTGGTTGACAAGCTCGACGCCGTTCTAGAAAGGCTCGACAAGTTGGAGTCTACAAATACAGCTATAATGGCTGTCACTAACCAGATGCCCCAACCCAGACGCCAGTACTCATCAAACTTTGTACAAGGACACAATTCCAATCCTTCAAACCCTATCGTATGCTACAGATGCAACAAGCCTGGCCATATAGGTAGACAATGCCCTACCATTAATACTCAACAACAAGGACAGGCAACTGCCTCTACACTTATTTGTGAACGATGCTCAAGACCCGGTCATCAGACAAAATTTTGTCGTCAGCATCTCCCGATGCATTATACAGACTATGGCAACTATCTTGCTGCACGGCGACAACAAAGGGAACAACAAAGCCAGAATTTAAACTCGCCAGGGCAGGCTGCCCTAGGCCTGCCCACAAGCAACTTACGAGCATTACCAGCTCCAGAAACTCAAGCCTCCAACCGAAATTAATAATTCCGACCATCTCTATGCTGTCTGTCACTCCAACATCCATTTATTCACTCTCATGCTCTCTCAAAATTATCATCACTATCCATGGCCACAAACTCCCGTGTCTCATCGACACAGGAGCTGCAGCATCACTTATTCATCCTTCATATGTACCACATGGATCCCGAATAATGCCGAGTACAATAAGGCTTGTAGACGCTAGTGGAAATCCCATGCAGAACAACGGCCTAACTCTCGTCAAATTTAAGATAGGTAAATGTACCTTCAACCATCCCTTCATTGTAGCCCCATCGACTTCTCTCAACTGTATTTTAGGTACAGACTTTCTGTACTCGAAAACTGGTTTCATCATAAACACCACGGCAAATACACTCTGGAATAAATTCACGGGACACGTTTCCCTTATTCACACTCTTCTTCAACATCAGCAAGCCCTGCAAGACCAAACTGACCTTCCAATTTCACTCCCAGAGTCTACTTTAACAAAAGAATCTGTTTCCAAAAGATCCTTGAACCTAATCTCGACAGCAGCGAATGCTACGCTTCACCAACCCTTAGACAAAGAACAGGAAGTTCAGTCCGTTGATCCTCCTCTGACTCCTTCCAAGGAAACTTACACACCTTCTCGAACATCTGCCTCCACACAAACCCGTTCCACTTCTACAGAGAGCTCATCTCAAACCCTTTCCACAAGAAAGAATAAAACTTTACATGGAAATAAATATTTCCGAAGACCGCAGCAATATTCAACTACAACAGATACTACCTCAGACGAGTCTGACAAAGGCTACTACCATAGGTCATCCAACCCAAACCGTCGCAGAATTTCCACTTCTCGCAGAGCTACCATCAAAACTATACCCACTTCTACATCATTCCTGTCTACTAGACCTCCCAAATCAACCACCTTTAAAACTCTTCCCATTTTGTGTGTTTCACACACCAAACCAAATCATGTGCTACGAGTACTAGGCACTCAAGTTATTAGCCCCAGGTCTCATGTCACTATCCCGACTTTTCATCCCTGCGAGGAAAATATTCCAATGTATTTTAAACCTCACCCTTCTCTTTACAATGATTATCATGTTCTCGCTCCACCCTCCATCCTGTCTCCCACTTCTACATTTTTTCTTGTCACTAATCCCACCAATATTCCCGTAACTCTACCAGACGGCCTCGGTTTAGGTCACATCACACCTTTAGAATATCATGACCAGTCTATGGATCCTATTCCGATTAATGCCATTAACAACTCCCAACTTCACAACGAAGTACCCTCCTTTAAAATCAACCCCGAGCTCAACGCAGACGATACGACCAAAATCAGGAATTTACTCAACGAATACCGCACCTCCTTCGCCTTTCACCCTAACGAGTTAGGCAAATGCGACACAATCCCATTTACAGTGGAACTGGAACAACACAAAATTGTAACTCACAAAGCATATAAGACGTCAGCTTACCAGGATCAGATTATTAATGCAGAGGTTCAAAAATTACTTCACAACAAAATAATCGAACCGTCTACGTCCCCTTTTACTAGTCCAGTCATTATCGTTTTTAAAAAACCTAATGATGCAGGACTTCGCAAGCCCAGAATGGTTATCGATTTTCGTTCCCTCAACACCTTAACAAAAGCCATGCATTGGCCCCTCCCAAACATCGATGACATTTTGCGGAGACTTCAAAACCAGAAACACTTTAGCACTTTAGACCTTGCCCAGGGTTTCCACCAAATTACAGTTGACAAAGATTCCAGGGAGAAACTCAGCTTTATCACCAAGGATGGTCAATATCAATACCGCATGATGCCTTTTGGTACGAAGAATTCCCCCTCACATTTTTGCAGACTTATAGATGTCATTCTCTCAGATTTGAAATACACAACAGCCTTGGCCTACGTCGACGACATTATCATAGCCAGCCAAACAATAGATGACCACATCAGCAAATTGAGGAAAATCTTTGACAGGTTCAATGAACACAATTTAAAATTCGAACCTACTAAGTGTAAATTCGGTTTCGAGAAGATAAATTTACTTGGTTTCACGATTACATCCTATGGGATACAGCCCTACAATGAAAACCTAGATGGGATCCGACACATACCCTCTCCACACGATGTCAAATCAGTCCAATCATTCCTAGGCATGGCCAACTTTTTCCGCAGATTTATTCCCCATTTTTCCCAAATTGCCTCGCCCCTCCGCGAACTGACCAGACAAAATGTCCCCTTTGAATGGACACAAGAATGCCAACAGGCATTCGAGGCTTTGAAGAACCTCCTCATTTGTCAACCCGTACTAGCTCACTATGACCCCAATAAACCTACCTTCCTATACACGGATGCATCTCTACTAGGTATCGGAGCCTATCTTACACAACTTCAACCTGACGGACACGAACACCCCATATATTTCCTCAGTAGAAAATTGAACAAATATGAACAAAAATATAACATCCGCCTGCTAGAATTGTTAGCCATCACTTGGGCTACTATGAAACTAAAAGAATACCTCTTAGGAATTCCATTCACAGTAAAGACGGATCACCACAGCCTCTGTTATATTATGAAAACCAAAGACGACTTGGATCCGAAACTCCAACGTCTCCAGTTGTTACTGATGCCCTATGACATCACTATCCAATATATCAAAGGCACTACACATCGCGTAGCTGATTGCCTCAGTCGTAACCCATTTGGGGACCCTGACCATTCCGAAACTGACAATGACGCCTGCTTGTCCATTAATGCCATTAGCATTTCTACCCTCAAAGAAGAACAGATGAATGATCCAGCCATAGCAAATATCATTAATAAACTACCTACAACTTGGAAGTTGAAATCAAAGTATACACTAATTAATGGTATTTTATATAAATACAATTCCAAACAAGGTGAAACCTCCCTCATCGTAATTCCCACGCACATGGTCCCTGACATAATTCAAAAACATCACAATTCTGTGTGCCATATGGGCCACACCAAAACTTTACGCAAGCTACAAACTAGTTTTTACTGGAGAACCATGTCCAAAGATATCCATGCATTTATTCAATCATGCCCCATCTGCCAAGAGCGAAAAACTCCCAGAGGACAGAAGCAACCTGGAGAATTCCAGTATATACCCATCCCCCTCCGCCCATTTGAAAGAGTTCAAATGGACATCCAAGGTCCCCTCACGAATCAAGCCGGTCGTCCACGCTACATAATCACAGCTATCTGCTATCTGACTAAATTTTTAGTCACTGACGTTGTCCCTACAGCAGATGCTAAAACCATCGCGAACTTTATCTGCAACAAACTAGCCTGTTCATACTCACTGCCTGAAATAATCCAGACCGACCAGGGTACAGAATTTAATAATTCTGTCCTCTCGGAACTCTCAAAAATTTTTGACTTCAACATACACTTTTCTACTACGTTTCACCCCCAAAGCAATGGCCTCGTCGAGCGCACACATCAAACTTTGGGTGATGCCATAGCCATGTACACTGCTGAAGCTAAAACTGACTGGCCCTTAGCACTCCCCGCTTTGACCTTTCATTTAAATAATACCCAACACACTTCTCATGGATACACCCCGTTCTTCCTTCTCCACGGATTCAATGCTCGGACTCCTCTTCGAAATGCCTTCCCCACGTTTTCCCCTGAACACCAAAATATTCAAAATATGGACACACTATGGAAAACAACACATGATATTCTCACACGTCATCGAGAAAAATATGCTGCCCGAGTTAACAAAAGTAAACGCACGGTTACATATGAAATAGGGGATAATGTGCTCTTAGAGCACACTTCCATTCAGCCGGGAGTAAGCACAAAAATCCTTCCCCGCTGGAAAGGCCCCTTCAGTATTGTTGACATTCCATCCGCAGTTAATTATACAATACGAGGTTCCACTGGCACGATTATGCAAACAATGACAGTACACGTTTCAAGACTCAAGAAATATTATCAACGCCCAAACTGGTTAAAACTGCCATCTTTATTGAGTACAACACAACAAGCTCCGACTCCAGAGCAGTCCACAAATTTACAAGAGTTAACACAAGCTCCTCCTGACTCTACAGGTCCTGTGACCTCACCTGACCCTGAAAAATTTACAAAGTGTTTACCAGAGAAAAAATCGGGCGTGACCCCTCTAGGACCTCACGATCCCGGGGACCCCACCCAAACCCCTCCCCCTATGGAAGGCCCCCCTCCCCCAAGAGGTCACCTTCCCCCATTGGAATCCAACCCTTCTAAAGAGTCAACACCTGACCTACCTACAATAATTGATCAATCTACGGCACTATAAATCATAATGAACCATTAAGTGCAAATTTACAACAATCAGAATCAATTACACTCCCTACAAAAAGAATCCGAAGAACTCAACATCAAATGTTACAAGAGGATTCACAAAAAATAATCCCCTCGGATTTTCATACAAGAAAAGATGAAGAATTCCGAAGGTCTACACGACATAATATACAAGCCATGGAAAATTTATTCCATTCAATGCTGGTTCGCTGTTCATAATTTTGTTCAACATTACTATACTCAAGAAAATGATAACAAGAATTCAAAAGAAAAATTCTGAAACTCAAGAAAATTTCAGCCTTGGTCATTCATTTCGGCCCCATGTATAATGCAACTCACAAAACACCATTGAACAAAGGTCACCATTCTATGGCAGGGGTTCCCGACCCTCTCAGGTGCCTTGAACTCCCACTGGATTGCTCCGACCACCAAGTGACCTTATGTTCACGATGTTAGCAAATCGCATTATGCAATCACCGGCGTCCTCAAAAAAATAACCTGGATCTAAGGACCGTAAGGGCATCGGCCCCCAGACCCTTCGCCCTATCCTAACAACAACTATCACTTTCACTTTTGAATTTTTATCCATGAGCGATGAATTCAAAACACCAAAATTTTCGTCACCCTGTAGAAAATAGAAAATACAGGATTAAAATTTTGATTGTCACAAACTTACTCTAATTCATGAATATTTTTGAGTTCTAGAAACATTTACATTCTGCAGAATTATCCTCTGAAACTCCAGCTGAAGAAATCTCCACATCTCCTTCCCCCTGAATTAGCAGCTATAAAACTCTTGGATCCACAACGGCGCCAACCAATTTCATGAAAATCTACGATTAAAATAATTTTTTCTATTGCTTTTTATTATCACAAACATTTACACATGATATACTCATTTATGCCACTCTTATAATACACAACTTTATTTACTCTGTTAACACTCACTCTATTTTTCCATAAAGGCCTTCTATTTTCCCGATACTTATAGAATTGATCACTCCAATATTGTATCGAACCCTTCCCATTCGAAAGCTCTGAAATACACACAAAATTTCTTTATAATACCTTTTCCACACTCACTCACACTCATATTTTATGCTAAACTTCTTATACACACACAAAAATGTTTTTTACTCACCCTGTATAATCACTTTCTTGTAATTTGCTCTCCACAAATTATGGGGGCATAATTTTGCCCTTCCTAGTGCAGTTTACGGCGTTAAAATCGGTTTAGAAATGTATTTACTATGGAATTTTTAACATATTGTAAGTATTCCCTATGATAACAACTTTAGCAAATATGGCTACCAGGATAAGCACACCTTCAAGTTCAAGACTACACAAGAAGGAAAAAACCGCTCCACATCCAGCTCATATTTTTTTCAACGATGGGGTCATCGTTTCCCCTAATCCAATGAATGTTAAGCCATACTTGTACTTTAAGAAAATATATTACATTGTATGTAAAGAGTAGCAATGAAGCCTCTTACTGTTAACTGTAACACGTAAGGAATATTACTTACATTTGTAAAGAAAAGAGAATCTTATTGTCTATTGTATCATGCTCAACTATTAGTTAAAAAAGGATACTTCATCTAAGAAGCTTGGACTCTGTAATCTGATTGGTATTAACTCTGAACAAAAGTAACAATGTAAATGTAACGGAAACAAAACCAGTTTGAACTGGATAATTCCTGTTTTACAGCCTCCGTATATAAACCTCAGGCTCTCCAGTCTCAAAGAGACGAGAGAATCCCGAGCCACAGACCAAGAAAGACCAAGAGACGCGTGTGAGACAGCCATACTGTGTAACCTTTGTATGTACGATATACAATAAAAACTGTACTGAGCGAGTAAGAAGATACACAACATACGCACTTATTTCCCACGACCGTCGTCTCATCCCTCTCACACAGCATCGTGTGCACGCTGCCTGCTGCACGTTCCCCCATTCACTATTTTTAACTCTCCATTCCTTCCTCACTAAATCTCTCTCTCCTCTATATTTCCTATTTTTCCCCTTTTTATTCCTTTTCCTCATATCTGAGCTATATTTTCCCCCCGAAACCAATTGCACCTTAACAATACATATAAAATGATTCACCTCAAAAGTTTTATCAGCGTGGGAATTTAATCAGCCAAAATTGGGAGCTGTATGTCTATATTTAATAAAATAACATGCTACGTGCAATGTGGACAAATCTACAGAAAAGCCAAATATTTCGCGAAATTCGACATGGAATGTTTCTACTGGCAAACTGAGATGGAGGAAAAGAGCATTAAAAACACTGCATTTATCTCACATAGCGATTTATTGGAATGGTTGGTCATGCCGTTCGGTTTAAAAAACGCAAGCAAAACTGCGCAAAGACTGATGAATACAATTTTCAGAGAGTTCATCAGAACGTTTTTGCAGGTCTTTCAAGATGACGTTTTAATTTTCTCTTACTCTTTTGACGAACATTTGGATCACATCAGGAAAATGTTTACCAAATTAAGAAACAATAATTTAACTTGTAATAGGTACAAATGCCAATTTGGCAGGAAAGAGGTTTTATTTTTGGGACATTTCATTTCTCATAATGGAATTAGGATGAACAGCAGCAAGGTTCAGGCGATTGTCCAATTAGAGAGACCAACCTCACGAAAACACATACAGAAGTTTCATGGAATGTGTAACTTCTATGCAGATTTCGTGAATAGGTTTGCTGAGAGGTTTGAACCTATGTTTATGCTGCTAAAAAAGAACTCTAAGTTCAAATGGACGGACGAACATGTAAGGGCTTTTGTATATATCAAATCTGCTTTGAGTACTGATATAGTACTTATTAGGATTGATTATACGAAACCTATCATTGTTAGAACAGATGCGAGCGACATTGGAGTAGCCGCAATATTGTCTCAACTTGACGACAAGGGTGAACGGCCAGTATGTTACGCGAGTCGGATTTTACAGCCCAGTGAACGTAATTTGGATGTAATGCAACGAGAGTTGATTGCAATACTATGGGGACTGGAAAAATTCCAAGACTTAATTTATGGTGTACCGTTCCTGTTATTTACCGATAACTCGGCAATTACATATTTAAATAATATGAAAAACGAATCCAAGAAACTTACAAGGTGGGCTATGTCACTGCAGTCTTGGAACATAACAATGAAACATTGCCCAGGAAGGGAGAATGTTGTGGCAGATTACTTGTCAAGGTACCCAAGTAGTCTTAAAGGAGACGAGAGTGAGTGGGCTCTGGAATCTCCTAACATTATTTATGCCCCCACTCTGTGCACACTAATAGGAACCATGTTTGACTTGGAAGAAGTCAAACAAGAGCAGCGAAAACTAGGCTGGCTCATAATGAATGATTCAAAGCTTAAGCAGTTTTACATTCATAAAGGAATTTTATGTAGCAAAATAAATGGGGAATTTCTTCCAATATTACCTAAACGGTTTAGGGGAGAGATCATGTATTTTTTTCACGACAGTCCAGAAGCAGGGCACCTTGGAGTTCACAAAACCATGTAGAAGGTGAGCGTGAGATTTTCATGGCCGGGAATGCGAAAGTATATAACTGAGTATGTTAAATCCTGTGATACGTGCCAACAATACAAAGCGCAATACAAACCGGTTGTTGCAACAGGTTAAGGCAACTTCCATGTTTGATGTAATTTGCATCGATTTTTTGGGGCCATTTCCAAAAAGTGGACATGGCAGGCAAAATCAGTACTTGCTGGTAGTGGTTGATCTTTTTTCACACTGGGTCGAATTATTTCCAATGAGAAAGGGTACGGCTTAAAAAGTTGCAGAGAAACTCGAAGATGAGGTTTTTTGTCGTTTTGGGTCGCCCTCCACAATAATTTTTAACAATGCAACTACCTTTACAGCAAATATCATGAAGCGGTTATGCGAGGACTGGAAAGTCACTTTGCGCACCACGTTATCCCACCACCCACAACTTCTCAGAAAGGGTAAACAGGAATTTAGTATCCATGATAGCGCCCTATGTTAAAAACTGTCACACAAACTGGGACGAGCACCTGCAAAAATTTGCACTGGCATTGAGAACAATGCAGAACAGAGTGACCGGAGTTACTCCGGCAATGCTGAATTTCGGACGAGAAATAGCACTCCCCATTGACAGAAGACTACAAGGGGATTCATCAAGTCAGGATCCAAGAATTTTAGCGGAAAATCTTCCAAGCAAGCTAAAAGAGATATTTGACTACGTCAAATTATGTACTCAAAGAGCTCATGAGCAGGAAAAGCGAAGATATGACAAGCGTCATACTAACATAACATCTAGTGTAGGTCAAAAGGTATGGGTGAGGAATCATCCTATTTCTTCAGCCGATGATCACATAGCGGCTAAATTGTATCCGAGATGGGTAGGGCCGTACGAAATTTCAGAAGTATTAACCCCTGTGTCCTATCGACTTAATATACGTGACCGTCGAATATTAGAGGAACAACATGTCTTGAATTTGAAAGCCCATTTTCAAAGAAATTCAAATCTTGATGATAGTGAGTCGAGACCGGCCAGCTCTTCTCAATGTCAAATAGAGGCAAATGAGTCTAGTCAAATTCCCAAATACAATCTCAGAAAAAGGCAAGCGGTGAATTATGCAGATAAACAAGGCAAAATGAGCAAGCGTCCAGCCTAATCACAATAGGCAGGAGTTTTCCTTGAGAGTAATTGTAATTTTGTTTTTCATTTCTGGTTGAACAGCGAAAAAGCAAGGTTCTCTGCCTTTTCGAAAACCATTTCTCTTTTCCTTCAATCTCTACCGATATGGGAGACGTCAGCAGTACGCAAAATGCCCACTGGCTGGAGTACTGCGTTGAAGATCAAGCCTTTCCCGCCTTTGGAATAATGGAACCAAGGCCAAATGAGGGAAATGCTTATGTGTATTTTCCAACCCTCGAGGAGTTCGCAGACCGGGTCATGGAGTTGATCTGGCAACAAGAAGATGCGAACCTTGCCAAAGGCTTTCCGATATTTCAGTTGTGCGAGAACGAAGCCGCAAAGAAAATTATTGCTGGGTTCTCAAACTTCTGGAAACAGCAATTCCATTATGAAGAAGGAACGACATTTTCCGACATCCTCAATGCCGAAGACGAGTATGCAGATCAGGAGGCTGCTTGGATTGCACAACATTATCCAGCAAAGCCAATCGTCATTAAACCATGCTCGATAAGGCTACGGTCTGTAGTGGTCCTTCCTGATAATAGGAGGAACCAGGAGCCGTTGAGAAGTCAACTTCCCAACGTCTTGGAGGAGGAAGAAGAAGATGTAGACATCCTACTGTTGATGGATGAAGAGCCAATTCCTCTACCCCCACCAAGGACCTTCTATGCTTCAAATGTGGACATGAAGGGCACATTGCAAGAGAGTGTCCAAATCCAAGAGACAAATCCGTCTATACCAACAGAAGGGCCGTGGACCCCCATTTTGATCACAAGGAGCGGCTTAGGAAGAAGCGGAACAACAAGGCGCATCGGTCAAGGCAAAGACGGATTGCGGCATACGTAAGAGCAAATGATGTGTACTGAGAATCTCCAGCTGAAGGGAGGCTTAAGGGGAGGATTGAAGAGGATAAGAGCAAATCATAATGTATGAGAGGCATAATTGACATTGGCTATGTAATGTAAGATGTAAATGATCAGGTGACAATGTAAACTATTCTATTTAGATGTAGTGAACTGAGGTAAAACTATGTAAACTAACTTCCTTATCACTTGGTGAAGTTTTCCTTTGTAGCTCTCTACAAAGTATAAACCAGTCTGTGATTGACTCTCCTCTGAATAGGAATAAAACTAAACCTAAAGAAGTCAATGCTGAGAATCCTATGCTCATTCATTTATTGCATATCCTAACTCTACTGAGAGGGCATTAAAGAATTAAGTAACATACACTACACACTCCAAGGGACACGCATCCCAATGCTTAATAAAAGCTTGATAAATAATTTTCAAGAAAGATAAGCAAATGAGTACATTTCCAGCGATAATATGTGTTCTAATGAGTCTTGCATGTAGAGTTTTTAAATTAATGCTTTTAGGGCAAACAACAATTCTTTGCTGTCAAATAACGTAATTAAGGCTTCGAAGAATTTACGAATGTAATCTGAGTTGGAAATGATTATTTGGGCTATATAAAGTTGACTCACTTGTAATATTTCATTCAAATTCAAAAGCTCACATTCAACGTTACCAGAATAACTCCTGCCGGGTCAAAATTCCTTGAGAAGTTCATCATGAAGATTTTTGTGAGTATTGAAAATTAAATTGTTTCATTAAATTGTTTTTCTGAAATTTTGTTTGGTAATTTCAAGGAATACAGTACTTTGTTCGTAGGTATTCATACAGAACTAATCTGGTTTTTCTTTACAGTACGTGATTTTTGCCTTGGTGCTCCTGGTCTGCTCGGCTGTTGCCAGCGTCAATGCTGGAAAGATTCTTCCAACGCAAGCCGCTGAGAAGGTTGAAAATAAGCAGGTATTAAAACAAGTATTAAAGTAATCATACTTGTTTTTGCAAATCGTGCATAACATATATTTGAGATAGAAGCTTATTTTTCGTGAAATGTTTTTAGCCCGGGGAAGTTCGAGAAGGTAGACGCAATGGTGGAGGCGGCGAGGGTCACCATCACCATCCCCATCACGGTCATCCACATCACCACGGCTACTAAGCAAATGAAGCTTCTCAACGAGGAAAAACGAGGTGGTAAAACATCTTGCACGAAATCTCGGGAAAATATTGAAATGGCAACTAAATGAAATCATACAGTTTTGTGAAATTAATTATACTTTTATGAATATGTTCCATGTTTGCAACCAATTCGTGAGTTTAAAAATGGTTCACAGCTACACTTATATTAAAAGGATTTATTTCATTTAAAATGTGCTTCTATTCATTAAAAAATTCATTCAATGATACTCATTCGAAGGCGCAATAAGATGATCCATGTTTACGCATATCCTCTCTACTAATTTGAAAGAGTGGGCCGTCTTCGTCTACGTCTTGGTCTTCGTCTTTTTGTAATACGAATTTGAGATTCAAATTTCCGCGCGCTTTTTTTATTGGCTGAGCCAGCAATAACTGGCTAAATAAATTATTATTATTTTTTTTTAAATTAAAAAAAAAATATTATAGCATTATACAGTAGTAAGGGCGGCGACATTGCCACGGGCTACCTATCTACCTCCACGACGGCCCACTCTTTCAAGTTAGAAGAGAGAATTATTTTTAAAAATTATTAAAGCAAAATTAAATTAAAAAATCATTTTACCGTAAGTTAGCCTACACTTTAACTGGGGTTTTGCTATTATTATGCTATTGCATACAACTATTTACTGCCTTCCCTATTTACATACATTTGCCTCGCTGAGCCAGCAATTGCTAGATGTGGAGTGCTCGTTATATTATAATATAAATTAGTTCTCTAGCAAGTAGCTTGTTTTTAAATTTTAGGATAAATTGCACTTAAACTGAAATATTAACATGCATCTAACTCATTTCAAAACATTTCGGTTCATTGTGTCTCGTTTATGAGAACACATGTGTTTAGACCGTTTGAGACACACCTGCTCAATTGTATACATACAAATATTTCACTATCAGTAAAAGTGCAAACTTTTTGGTCGCCAACTGAAAGTAGGGATTAAATTCTAACAATTGCTGGAATGCAATTATTATACCTATGCTGCTTACAGTAACATTGTAAAAACAAAACTCAAAAAATTTTGTAGCATCTAAAATGGTGAATATTTAATGTATGTATCAGTGCTCGCGCGGGTATGGGTAATACTCGGGTAAACGATCACAGGGTTTGGCTTGACTTGAGTGCGTTTGCCAACGCAAATAATCTTACTAATGGGTAAACAAAATTGATAACTAATTGAGGTAAAGGGTAGCTAAACATTTTAAATCATTAATATTTGTTCGGATTTTTAATGATGAACTTATAAGTGATGATGATGTTTTTTACCGACACAATCCAGCATGGGCTGCTAGAAATCGTGCAAGCGTTAAATTTTGGTTTCCTTACTAAAGTCAAGACGTAGCTAGTTCAGCAGAAGATACATTTCGCAGTTTTTAGTTTGTTTTTATTACAATCATTCAGGCTCCAAACATAACGTATCTCATCATTTTGCTTTTTCAATTACGATATTCTTTACAAAATTGAAGGCGAGAAAAAACTGTTTTAAACTTTAAAAATTCCAGATCAGCCAATAAAAACGTAAAAGTTGGTTCCACTTTCCTGCATTTAAGTTGTATCCAAGTTGAGCTAATTTGATAGAATAGTTTTTAAATGTCCAGAAAATGAATTGCTTAAACATAGAATATTGTAATATTTGGGATATCTCTCCTTATTTAAGCTAGAGGATGAGTAAATTGTTTCTTTACACAGTATGCATATTTTGTTTAATTGAAAACAAAACATCAAATCCATTGTAGATTTATTACAAATTTTACACTGCAGTTTCTTTGTGATGCAAAAGGAACCATATCAATGTTTGGGATTTTGATGTCTTTATGTAATTTATTCAAAACTCCTGTTGTGCAACCGCTTTGTCGTTCATCGTAAATTGTACATAAATTTGTTTCATTTTATTTGCTTTTTTTTCTCTGCAAAAATAACGGTCGCGTTCAGATAAATCTTACTTCAAGTGGAAATAGTATGCAAATGTAATTACTACTTCTTGAAAATAGTCTACAACCTGGTTCACGTTTTGTTCATCGACAAATTGTCAGCTCATTCACTAAATACCTGGAAGGAATGAAGATAACGTTCTAATGATGTACAGTCGCATGTTCATTCAGGGCTGATCTAGAAGTAATGTTTGCTTATAAGGTGGAAACGTTGATTTCAATGGAAACTATATCGTGAGCAAAATAATCAGAGAGAGTTCAATTTGTATCACTTACTCGAAGTACTCTAAGATATTGTAATAGCACTAATTGCAGGATTAGCGCAAATGACAAAATATGGGGACGTCCACGATTTGGATAAACATCTCTGGGGTAGGGGGATGCAATCCTTCTTTTGCACACATTTGCGGTCAATAAAGAACGACAAAACATTTTCAACTGTCTTTCGATCAAATGTTATTCTTTTATTTTAGATGTAGGATATGCTATAAATATCTGTATGTATGTATTTATTGTGTTTACGAGAAAGCTCATACACAAGTTACACTGATCATAAGTATTCAGTGATGCGCCCGTTACGTTACTTTTACCCGACAATAACGGAATAACGCCGTTTTTAACGTAACGGTCTATATTTGGAGCAGGCAATAACGTAACGGTAACGGAACTAGGGTGTGCTAAACATTTATCAGAATAACTATAACGCTTAGCGTGTGTAAACAGAAAACGATATTGTAACGTAACGTAACGCTATCAAATAAATATATGCATGTACATTATTATATACTATAATATCATTAATTATATATATATTATTGGCTTTGCTTGGAGTAACTGTGCGTGCAAATAAACGGGAAAATATTAACAACTTGGGTTGGTTGTGGACACCCTGATCCCTGAGCATCATTTATGTACGTTATTGAAAACATGGCAAATTTCCATAGGAAGCTTTTGACCCTTTATTTTGCTCAATCCACACGCTTTTGCTCACAAAATTCAGTGATCGGCTTATGAATTCAGTTTTGGTTCTAACGAAGTTTCTAGTAGATAAGAACCAACCATGGAGAATACTGCTGGTAGTAAAAGGAGAAAAATGAATTTAAAAAAAGGACAAATGTTGAGATTACCACACCGGGTAGTCGGGATGCGGATCACATTGCAGGTGAATCAAGAACTACACAGAAACTGTAAATTGCCTTTTCGCTACATTTTATGCATACCAGGTACGTCTGGCAACACTAGTTGCCTACTAGTTACCTAACAATAATACTAACGATAACGAAAAGTAACGGCTATTTAATATTTTTTAATGGTAACGAAAATTAACGCTGGAGTATTACCGTTGTCTTGTAGTAACGGAACGCTAACGCTGAATTTTTCATACGATATTTAGTAATGTAACGATAATTAATGACAATTTTAAAACCTATCATAATAGTGTAACGTAACGTAACGAAACTGTGGATGCGCATCTCTGTAAGTATTACATATTACAGATCCGGTTCTGACTATAAATATCTGATTAGTAAGCTGCTTTAATTTTTTATAACATGATGTTTAATGATTTGAAAATTCACAAATAATTTGCCAATGGGACATTCATAAAAGTATAATTGATTTCACACTACTGTATGATTAATTACATTTAGTTGACATTACAATATTTTCGAGAGATTTCATGCCACATGTTTTACCACGTTTTTTCTCGTTAAGAAACTTTATTTGCATTAGTAGCCGTGGTGATGGGGACCGTGGTGGGGACCGTGATGAGGTCCATGATGAGGTCCGTGATGGGGACCGTGATGATGACCCTCGTCACCTCCACCATTGCGTCTGCCTTCCCGAGCCACTCCAGGCTAAAACAATTTCACGACAAATAAGTTTCGGACTCAAATATGTGTTGTGCACGAATTTTAAAAATAAGCAGAATTATTTTAATACTTGTTTTAGTACCTGCTTAGTTTCAGCCTTCTCAGCGACTGGCGTTGGAAGAATCTTTCCAGCATTGACGCTTGCAACTGCAGAGCAGACCAGGAGCACCAAGGCAAAAATCACGTACTGTAATGAAAAACCACATTAGTTATGTATGAATACCTACAAGCAAAGTATTCCTTGAAATTACCAGACAAAATTTCAGAAAAAATAATTTAATTCTCACAAAAATCTTCATGATGAACTTCTCAACGAATTGCGAACTATTCTGATATTTCAAAGCTGTAGAGTTCTGTGTGAATGAATGTAATCCTTAGGATGGGTTAAGTTTATATAACACAAATAATCCAATCCACAGTTCATGATAGGGAATTCTTCGAAGCCTTAATTACATTATTTTAGTTTGAAATAACACACAATGCTGAACGTTTCGGTCGAAAAACATTAAATTAAAATCCATTTTGTTAAGATACTCACCTCCATTCATTTTATGACTGTATTCGTTTCCTTATCTTTCTAGGAAATTATTTATCAAACGTAGAAGTACATGAGTTGTGGGGAGAATTCCTGATACTCCATAATCATTCTTGTGATGTGTTGCAAACTCACAAGTAATGGCAAAATCTTTCCTCAGAGTTCATCATTCTTCTTGTATATATAATTACTTGGTATCAATTTAGTTTACACTGGTACTGGAAAAAGCATCTTAGCATTTTGAGTCCTTCCCACACCTTAGCACATCTAAGCTGATTCTCACCCTAAATTTGTAAAATATACTTAAAACATAATTTGCATAATTAATACATATCGTCGGTTAAATTCTAAAAAATACCATTTTCATTTACGAACCCGTTTAAAAAGCATAGGTTGTGAAATGAAAATGGTGCTTTTTAGAATTTAACCAACGATATACTGAATCAATCTTATGTCTAAACATTCTACAGTATTTTCTCGTTAACTCATACGTACAATTACTCCAAAGCTCAAAATATGAATGTTGACTCAAACAATCAAAATTTTATTGTTTTACCAAAACAATCATTCAAATTGGCATAAGGAACATGCTTTGCTCAATTTACAGTTAACCTCACTTTTGACTTTTTAGGATACTGTGGCCCCAGTTTTTGAGATGATATTTAATAAAAATGAATCCCAATGACATTTTTTACAAGCCCAATGGTTTGAAACTCTTTTATCATGATAAAATGACAACATCCGAAATTCCTCCTTCCCCGGTTTTTCTTCAACTTTCCTCAAGGATAATTTTTACAACCTTGCTCCATGTCACTGCTGGACATATCCGCAATTTTCAAACTTAAGGACTCCACAACTCCCCGGAAAACCTCTTCCCCCAGAAAAATTCTTACAAACGAGCGTTACTAAAACAACTCATAAAAACATTTTGTGTGAGAATAAAAAAAATGAAGTAGTCGACATTCCAAAAATTCTCCGGCTATGTTTCACTTTTATGAACATGCTGTTACATAAAAACTTTGACCCAGCTTTGCTTTAATTTAGAAAATCCAAAACTAAATTTGCAACAATATGAGAAAATAAATATTTCATGAGTCATTCCCTCATGTGGGCCAGGTTGATTGTCAAATGAGTATGATCGCTCGGTGCACAAGTGATGGGATTAATTATAATCAAACTTCAAAAACATCATAAATAGTGGTACCCTCTGCCCTGAAATACGCATACCAATTATAGTAATAAATGTTTTCTCTACTTTTCAAGCAAATAATTACTTGAAGAAACAGTACGTTATATCTGTGTGTAATATAATTGCGCTTATACAAATGTAAATCAGCAGTTAACAGGAGTATGCAAATAATTCAGTATTACTATAGCGTTCATTCAATCCGTACATACCTTGTAAGCATTCTTGTATACTTATTCAACGTTTTAATGTGAGTTGAGTCAGGCGTCCTCACTATTTCTGGTAAATGAGTTTCTACTTCGATAAAATTATCAAGCAAGATATGACATTGACTTATTACTTAAAGCTCAACTGTAGAAAAGGAAAGCTAGACAACCCAACAAGTTTGATTAACAAACATTATTTATACTTAAGGTGATTTAAGTATTTGTACATTATTCTATTTTCATAATGTTCTACATTTTGTCACCCAAACGCTGTAGGAAACTTCTCAAATATACTTGGACTAACTGTAATGATGTTACTGTGGTCCTGCAAATGCATTGCTAGCATGAAAGATAACACTTGTTGATTATTACTCTGACTGGGCTTTGCACTATTATTCCGGTCCAGCCCATATGAATACATGCAACCATGAACTTAGACACTCCTGATTGTAACCTACAATTCTCTGTATACTTTAAAAATCAATTAGTTCATATTCCTAGTATGATATGATTCCAGTTGTAACTATAAAAGTACCAACCAAGGCGATAAAATTTTGTCTCCCAAGCCTAGCATCTTAAAGTTTAAAATAATTAATTATTAAAATGTATTTAAACCATTTTGTGATTTTCTGTTCAAGTCTCTTCCTGCCTCAGTTTATAATAGCAAGTCCAGATGCAGGGAATCTTGATGGTGTGTTGTGAATCTTTTTTCTCGATTTTTCATTTTTGTAAGAAAAAGGAACTTCAGCCTATAAAAATTATCATAATAATGAACATAACTAATTATATGTAATGAATTAATTTACTACAGATGCAGTTAACCGCCATCATAGAAGTTTACCAAAGTCCCCTAAAACTATTGTTGACTATGAGGAGGCTGAATTCTGGTTGAGGTCCAGTCAAGACACTCTAAAACAAAAACTCGGGCAGAAGAGGATAGAAAAAAAGGCCAAGAACACAATCTTTTTTCTCGGGGATGGAATGAGCGTCGCCACAGTTGTGGCCGCAAGAATCCACAAAGGACAACTCCAAGGGGGATATGGGGAGGAATCAAATTTACATTTTGAGACTTTTCCAAACATCGGAGTGTCTAAAGTAAGCCTGGTTTCACAGTGATTGACTTAGATTCATAATTGTGTAATAACTAATGGACTCCTTTTATTAGACTTTTTGTTCAGACAGTCAAGTGGCAGACTCGGCCTGTTCAGCCACAGCGTACTTATCAGGAATAAAAGCAAACATTAATACTATAGGAGTAAAACCAAGTGTTAAAGTCGGGAATTTTACTGCAATGATGGATGTATCTCAACAAGTTGAAAGTGCTTTAGCTTGGGCTCAGGTATGATAAGTCATATTAATAATAATTATTACTATATTATTAATACATCAGAATCATCTATCATTACTCACACATACGGAGATCATTGATAAGTATATAGCTATAATTGTAAACATTAAACTTGAAAGGCTGCTGGAAAATCCACTGGGATAATCACAACGACCAGAGTTACACATGCGAGTCCCGCAGGGACTTACGCTCACACGGCTTTCAGAGATTGGGAAAATGACTCGGAAATAAAAAAGGCGGGGGGTGATCCTAATACTTGTGATGATATTGCTGAACAACTTATTTTGCGAGTCCCTGGTATTAATATAAATGTGATACTTGGGGGTGGAAGACGAGAGTTCACATCTTCAGTAAACAAAGATCCTGAGACCAGAAAGGGAGGAAAAAGATCGGATGGGAAAAATCTTATTGAGACTTGGAGAATTTTGAAATCTGGGAAGAAAGCAGAGTATGTTTGGAACAAGGAACAGTTTCAGAAAGTCAATGCCAGTGAGACTGACTATCTTTTGGGCAAGTAACTCATTCATGACAAATTAAAATATACATGGAAAGATACGGATTGAGCTTAATAATATTTTATGCTAAAATTCATAATAATTATTAACACAATATTGTACATAAAGTACCGCGAAGTTCTAACAATTTGTGGTAAATTCAGGTCTTTTTAATTATGACCACATGAACTACGTGCTGGATAGTCAAGCTGAACCATCCCTGTCCGAAATGACAAAAAAGGCAATTGAGATTCTGAAGAAAAATCCAAACGGCTTCTTTCTATTTGTTGAAGGTATATAAAACGAGGTCAAAATAAATTGTATATGTGTGTATATATGTTTCAAGTATTGTACAAACTTTGAACTTTCCATAGGAGGAAGAATTGACCATGGTCATCACGACACGAAAGCGCAAAAAGCTTTAATTGAGACTATAGCTATGGATGAGGCTGTTCGTATAGCGGATAAGATGACAAGTGAGGAAGATACACTTCTTCTAGTAACTGCGGATCACGCTCATGTCTTTACAATCTCTGGGTACCCTGGGAGAGGGAATCCTATTCTTGGAATAGCAGGGACATCCCCCATTGACGGGTTACCGTTCAACACTTTAAGTTATGCTAATGGTCCTGGATTCAGACCGCCCGACGTGAATGGTCATAGGCATGATGTTACTAATGATAATTTTAGTAAGTCACTGTATCCAGTTCTATTCGTATTTTATTAATTATTAAAGAAATGTATTTATTTAACTAAAATTGGACATATCTTAATTTTTAGCAAACAAAGACTACCAGCAACCCGCTGGAGTTCCTCTGAGTAGCGAAACGCATGGAGGAGATGATGTTATTATTTATTCCAGAGGACCGTTTAGTCATCTGCTTACGGGAGTTGTTAACCAGTGCTTCATTCCCCATGTAATTAGCTACGCCAGCTGTACGGGCTACGGAGCAAAATACTGCGATATTCTGTAGCTTATCCCAGGGTTGTCTATGTGATTTTTCCATTTCGTAGTGTTTTAATTTAATGCCTATTTGTTCATCCCTTCAAGTATTTTACGCCATCGAGTCAGGCTGAAATGCTGTTTGTCAAGAAAATACTTAACCAGCACATATTTGTACGTCAATACTTATTGAACTTACTTCGGGTGTTAAAAAAAATTAATCAGTTTTTATGTACATAATTAATGTATAATTAATTAATTACTCCTAATCTCAACGTTTGCACTACGCGAATCACAAATAGTATATACATGTATGTACAATAAATCATTCATTTTACTCACAGTGGGTTATACGCTTTAATACGAACTTCCAAACTTTAAGCTCATGTATATTTTGTGCACTTCATATAGTTTCATGGATCTATTTTGTAATCTAAATAGAGGTAAAAAGCAATCACGAGGTAGTAACTGAAAAACCATGTACGAAACTGTCGTGTTATACACCTGAATTTATGTAATTGTGTTTGTAATTTTTGCTTGCTAGTTTACCCCCTGAACTGCACAATTTCAAATACCATAATGCCACAATAGTGCGAATACGCTTGGAATAAAATGTATTTGAGAATCAGAGAAAGCATGTTGAATAAACCTGTTATAAGAAGCATCCGGTGTCCATATATCTGTATATATGTATATATATGTACTTTAAAACAAGTGGCACTTAAGGTGCTCATGTATTTCCCAGCTCCTGCAGAAATGGTTCCATATTACATATTATACTTACAAAAGCACTTCAGTTGAAGATTAGACTTGTGGCATGCTCAGTTCAACGAGTTTCCATTGAGTGAAATGATGACTTGATTAATTTATGTAGGTGTTTGTACTACTGTGGATTGCTGAAAAATTATAAACTTGCACAAATACAATCACTAACGTCACCACTTCGAGAACAACAAGATAAGTTATAAAATTAGTTTAAGCACATGACAGTTTATTGATATGTACAGAAGGTATTTGTTATAGAATTTGTATTCGCTTTGACCAGGGATGGTAATTTTTGTACGTGCATATAAATACTGTATACTAATAGTGGGAGAGAGGAAAGGAAGTTAACGGGTATAAAAGCACTCTGGAAAAATTAATCAATCAGTTTTACACTCACCGCTTTCTCTTTATCCAGACTATTTTTGTCTCGCTAATTGCTTAAGAGAAATTAAGCTCGGTCGGCAGCAAGCAACAATGTCACACTTCTATACTTTTTTCATTGGTGCTATAATTGTAGCAACACACCTAACAACTACTCTGGCACTTCCAGCAATGGGTAAGGCTTTGATTGGGCACGTATAACAAGTCATGTTTTCTTGTTTTAATATTGTTGTTTACATTTTTAAATTCTTTTGGTAAACTACAGGAGTTCCAGCGGCCCCAGAAATTGAAGATATTTCGGGTTTCTTATTATTCCGTCATGCCCCTGATAACAAGTTTGAATTTTTGTTGCTGGAGAAAGCTGACGAGCCTGGAGATTGGAGTCCCCCCAAGGGTACGTAATTAATTATATTAATTCTCATTTTGCTAAATGCGAATCTTTTGAATTTATATGAACTTAAACTATGGATTCTATCATATTTCATTTACAGGTCATATTGAAAAGGGAGAAAATGCTCTTGAGGCAGCTTACCGAGAACTCCGTGAAGAAACTTCTTTACTGGAGAGAAATGTTCAACCGCTATTGCAATACAGTCAATACTTTGAGGTAAGTTTCAATGTAGTTTGTTGGGATATGTTTCTGCGTCTCTGTTTAATAGCAAATTGTCAATTGTAATAATTGTGTGATTTTAGTACGAAACTAATAAGGACGTACTCAAGAGAGTGACCCTCTGGCCAGCAGAACTTTTAGATTTAGACCATCCAATCGTCATATCTGATGAATCTCGAGCTTACACCTGGGTTGAAACGGCTGCAGCAGTTGATATTATCAAACACCAGTACCGATTAGCGTTTTTCAAACTTGTACAAAATTTGGATTGCCATTTTTATCTTTCAACTTGTTAAAACTTTGTTAACAGAATTACATACATACTGTACATACCTTAATGTCAATGAATGCATGGGGTTTCCATTCGTAAATAAATATTTTTTACCGCAAAAACATAGGTTTTACATTCATTTCATAAGCTATGGGTTAATCCTAACAAATATTTAGGCAAATCTAAACCAAAATAAAACATAACTTTTAGCTAATTAAATTCTTTTTTTGGGTTGAAAGGAAAGCATAAAACTGCTTCTTTAGTCTTTAGAAATTATTAATTTCAATATTATTCTCTGCAGTTATGTGGCGTTCCTGCGCAGTTATTATAGGTACTTTGGAAAAGGAGAAAACCTACAATATTAAAATACACTAAAAATAGATAGTATGGTTTAAAAGTTATTTATTTCATTTGTGAGGTATTTTTTTAATGATCATAGAATTTGTTAATTAAATGAGGCCATAATTTCCCTGAAATTCACGAATGACAATTTTGTTTGCATGTCTATCATGGTACTCAAGGGTTTACTCTCTTTTCCGTATGTGCTTTCACTTTAAATTAATGTGCGTCGTAGCTGTTTTAATTAAAATTAGCAAGTAATTAATAATGATACTATAATAAGGTAATAACACAATATAATAAGCTTTTGAATTTCAATACAAGCCAAAATATTGATTAGTAATTGGGATTCAAATAGGAATCATTTTGAAATGTTTAATTTGAATCATCAACTTTTCTCATTTAAGTAAATGCCAATTTGTTTTGGAAAAAAGGTAAACTCCATTAGTAAACAACGTTATGTTTAATTAAATTATATCCAATACAAAAAAGTTATACCAATTTGCACACAGATTACGTTAATTATACAGGAATTATATGCAATTAAAATAGATACATATAATCAAGGGAGTACATAATACGTAAAAAAACATTATTATTTTGGTTCTTTCCTATGTCATTTATAGCAAAACTACTTTCCGCAGACATCGAAACAAAAGTCAGGTGGTGAAATTATGAAATTGGAATAAACACAGTTTTAGAAATTATAACCCCGTACTTGATATTTTTAGCCGTTTCATGTGATTACAGTATTGTTTTTCAAAACTTTTCTACCAGATACAGATATTGCCTGAATAAGCATGTGTCCTTAATTACATGATTTAGGCATTGTGAGCACGTGCTTGTAAGTAAACTCCTGTAGATTAACGGTCAGTGTATAGTACAGCATCCTCACCACATGGCTATATTCGGACAATTCCGTTGATACAGTTTTGCTTTCCATGTACATATACAACGACGAAATGTCATTGCATAGATGAAGCTATCTATACGATTATGTGTGTATAGTCGGAGTTGTTGACGTATTTTCAATCAAGAGCATAATGTTATGAAGAAATTTGGCACATATCCAAGTATGCAAATATGTATTTGCTTCTGAGTAAGCTGTGTGCCTCTAAACGTACAGACTAGGCTTATGTACATAATATGTAATAACGTTATATTTTATGCAATAACACGTGAAACTCCCTAGCTTTGATTGAACTGACTGCCTTTCAAAGGTCAAAATTTTTGTTTTGACACAGGTCGGGTTACAGGTTACACAATTACAACTCTTCTTGCGAAAATGTAGTCATGTTGCCTTGAGTCATGATGGAATATGACCATGGAAGTTTAATACTTATCACCTGCTCATTTCACCAGAACGTAATTTCGGACTATGTTAGTACATGCTTTGTATTAATCCGGCTACATACATTGTTTCCTAATATGCACTTAACTACCGGTCGGAGATAACGGTATTAATGAAACAGAAATAGCTCAGGCAGTGATCACGACTTTGATAACGGAGACCATGCAGTACTTGAACTTCAACATCAATATTTACACGCGGTTATTGTGCTTTCACCTCCTTCTAACATGAGGGCCGACATGTTTACAGTATGTCAACCTTATGAGGCGAATGAGAGATAAAGTTCCAGGAGGTGTGTTAGGACCCAGCCTTTCTAATCTAACCAATTAACGAACCTCATGGTGTATCAAAACTGCTCTCAACCAGTTTTTCGCTATAGCGTTTAATTCAAATAATCACACTACATTTTCTCACGAGGAATTTTGGTTTACGTCAGTGAGCAACAGTTGATTATTCAAGAATGATTGATGTTGCCTATCAGGCTTAATTAATTTTTGAAATCATGAAGAGTATATAGGCTCTGCGTGAATCTTCATCAATTAGTAATGATATCGATTAGTAAATGCTAATGCACATAATTAATATGTAAATGCTTACTGTACAAACGTAAAAAATACATAGTAGGGATGTTCCAAAGAACTATAAAAGGTTTTGACAGTTAATGGAGAAGTCAGTTTCGATCCTTGAGTTCACTAGAGTGTTTGTTTACCTTTCACCGTTACCAATATACAACAATTAATTCATAAAAAGATTTTTAATTCATTTATAGGCAAGGGCTTATATAGATTACACATAGATATACATATATCCCAATTTTGAGGCAACAATGACATTAATCGTTTCAGTAGTATTAGCCTTGTTGGCCTTTACAAGCGTAGCTTCAGGTTCAGTCCTTAAGAATATTCAAGCCAAGCAAAAAGTAGAAGATATAGGCGGATTTGTTATGTTCCGTAAATTAGATGGACGCAAATTAGAATACTTACTCTTGGAGAAGAAAAGTGAGCCTGGAGACTGGTCACCGCCCAAAGGTAACTACAGATATTTAGCATTAAAATTCAAGGTTTCCACGTTCAATTTGAAAAGTGTTCGAACAAGGCGAGCTGATTTGCTTAAATAATTATTTTTTTTATTGCAGGTCACATTGAAGATACTGAAATCCCAGTAAACGCTGCCTACCGCGAGACTAGAGAAGAGACAGGGCTCTTACCCCAGCATTACAGACCCTATTTTGGACTCGAAGATTACTTTGAGGTACATATTGTTTTCAGATTTTTACAATTCCATGATAATATACAGCAAAAATTGAACTGACACGCAAAAAAATGATATTGGCTGCGATTTTATTGGAATTAAACATTTGATAAACATTGTCACTTTTAGTATGAAACAAGCGACGATGTACTCAAAAAGGTCACACTGTGGCCCGCTGAACTTCTTGATGCCACTCGACCCATTGTGATCTCCCCGGAGAGTCGGGACTACAAGTGGGCGGACACCACTGAAACCTTGCGTATCATCAAGAAGCAGTACAAGCAAGCTTATGTGAATTTAGTAGCTGCACTTGAATGCGAAATTAACCTTACAAGTTGCTAAAGATCTACTTTCGTTATTTGCTTATTGTGACTACAAAAATATTGTGGCGGTCTAGTCAAAACGTCTCGAGTAATATAAATTTATTGTTTATTAGAGTTTTTTAAATATTAATTGTTTACTTCGATTAATAACCCTGTCAACGCACAAATTTTTGTAATTAAAAATATTTATTTTCTTCATCAATTAACTTTTTCATGCAACATAGTATTGATTGAGCATTGATTGAGCTTAAGTACTTAACTTAAAAATACACCAGCCATTATTCAAGTAATATATGTACGCTGCTACAGTGCAACTGAGGACTGTTAAAATGTTGGTATCCTATTTCTCATGCAAGCGATTAAAAAGAGACAAAAAGCCAAAAATGTGGTCCGAATTTTCAGATGCACTTATTCTCGAATATTTGCAACTTTGATACTTAGGTTGTAGTTGATTTTGGAAAGAATGGGTGAATTATAATTGGATTTGTCAATAATTACATATCGGCTACTTCTGCACTCTTCAAAGTAGTAAGCCTCCCAAGTATAATTGATTAATGTGGTGCAATGTAAGTTTATGATACTATCGCTCAACAAGTTATACTATCTTAAGTGCTTTATTGTAAGCGAAGTAATTAACATACACTTGAAGCGCTCGTCCGTTGTAAAACAATCATGCACACCAAATGTTCAAAAATTAATCTGTACAAGATTTCCATCTTCCACAATTAAAACTTTCTCAATTCTTAGGAACTATGGGGCCTCGAAAAAATTAAGTTAAAGAATACAATGCTGGTAAGGACTACTGACACAATATAGTTTCAGATGTGTGAACATATTTATGCTTATGCAGACAACCACATTATCCTTGTCAGCTTTGAAATAATGTTCTACAAAAAATGAATTAAAAGTGACGATGATCTGGATTTCATTCATGGATCATGACAGCTTAAAAGCATTCCCGAAGAAGAACGGGAACTGTTTAAAAAATCTTTACACATTCCAATAATTATCATTAATACCTTCCCAAAATTTTATCGAATTTCCTGGAAACGAGCTTCAAACCGTTTTCCAAAAAGAATTGTGCTTGTCATACAAAGTTGATTCAAAATTTTTAACTTTCAAAGCTTCGCGTTTTTACACCTGTGAATTCAAACAATACCAGAGGTCCGTGAAATGAATTTTAGAAAATCTGTGACAAAGTTTGCTAAAACCTCTGAGGTCTTAGATCACATTTTTACTTGCTCGATTGATTCAAAATTATGAATAATCTTATATTTGCTTCACTGCGTGTGTTTGGCTGCAAACTAGTACTTTTTACGAGACCAGAGGTGTCCATTTGAAATCGCCTTCGTTCATCCTTCAGAATGGTGACCGTTTCCAATTATCCGTTCCTTCATCGTTAAGTAAAATGAAGCCTTCTGAATATTTACCCTTCCTTCGCACTCCCTTCATTCAAATCCTGCAATAATCCTTCCTTCAGCATTCAAAAAATATTTAAATGTCCTTCATGCGTTACCTTCCTTCCATGTTCATGTATTTATCCCAAATCTTTTAACACAAGTCGCAAAGTCAGCTTTAAACTTCCAACTGCTTACCTCTGAAAAACTAATAATTAGTTTGTAATTAACTACAATTATTGTAGATTATAATGTACATATGTACAGTGAAGGGAATAAAATGCTTACATGCTCCGGGTATCACTCTGCGATTGTGAGCTAAATGTTTCTAGAATAACATTAAGCAGACCCGCCAGAATAATGTTTTTCAGTTGAGTAACGGTGTTTAGTTACGGAAGGAATTTGTCTAAAATATAGTAGATGGGATTGTAAGTTCCAACGGCGTTCGAAGGCTGTAAAATTAGCATCTTCCTTCACATTCCATTATTTCTGCAAAGAGCAGAGGCCTTCATTCATCCTTCGTTTCCTTTCCAGCCTTCCTTCCCGTTCCCTTCATAATTGCCATAGCTAACGCTTAATTCGTTCAAAGAAGCCTTATTTGGCCTTATTTGAAGGAAATCCTTCGAAGGATGGACATCTCTGTACGAGACGGAACACTCCACGGGACACACAACCCAATCAGGGTTACGTCGTGTACATGTGTAACGTCGTGTAGTTTTCCCATTAGTGACGTACCGTGATGAGGATAAAAGTTTCCCTTCAGGCTATCCCCGAAATACTGTGTTCGGCCCCAATATTTGCTACAAACTGTCTGCTATTATGAAGTATCTGTAGAAGATGGAACCGACACACTGGTGTGAGCCTATACGGAGACAGACATACACAATACGGAGTACATCAATGATCCTTCTAATTACTATAATCTCACGTAAAACCGGTTCTTCTAATTCAAAGATGATGGGGATTCTGTGCTTCACAAGAATCTAAATACCAATCTCAATTTCCAGCTAGTAGTAAAAGAATAATTTAGTAACCTTACCAGAACCTAATATAGGCAATATAAAATTAGCTAATGTATGCAACTAAAAGAACAACACATATCGTGGAAGTTCAACACCACCTAAATTCTGAGTAAGTTGCAAAGTAATACGATGCACATTAAATTACCAACTGTGGGGAAGATTTTACCATTACTTGGGAGTTCACAGCACATCACAGGAAAGAATATATATGGAGTATCAGGGAATCTAACCATAATTCATATAAGTGCTTCTACATTTGAAAAATAATTTCCTAGAAAGATAAGGAAATGAGTACAGTGATAATATGAATGGAGGTGAGTGTCCTATCAAACTGCGGTTTAATCTAATGTTTTTCGGCCGAATCATCCAGCATTGTGTGTTCTTTCAAATTGAAATATTGTAATTAAGGCTTCTAAGAATTCCCAAATGTGACCGGTGAATTGGATTATTTGAGCTATATAAACTTAACCCATTCTAAGGATTACATTCATTCACACAGAACTCTACAGTTTTGAAATATCAGAATAACTCGTAATTCGTTGAGAAGTTCATCATGAAGATTTTTGTGAGAATTCAATTATTTTGAAACTTTGTCTAATAATTTCAAGGGATACTTTCGGATGCAGGTATTCATACAGAACTAATGTGATTTTTCTTTTCAGTACGTGATTTTTGCCTTGGTGCTCCTGGTCTGCTCGGCAGTTGCTAGTGTCAATGCTGGAAAGATTCTTCCAACGCAAGCCGCTGAGAAGGCTGAAAATAAGCAGGTACTAAAACAATTTTATTTATTATTAAAATATTTTTTTTTTTTTTTTTTTAGGGTTTCAACAGGTCAATTTATTCAGGTTAATAATTGCAGGATTTAAAGTTTTACAGGTTTTATTGTATGAGTTCTTTATCGTTTTGCCTTTTCAACTGTAGTACTCCTATTTAGCATCCACAGACAACAGCTTCTCATGAGAGATTACAGGATAAAGGATCCCAGCATATATTGCCTGGTCTGCTAAAAAAAACCATCCACATTGATAAGCCACTAGCTTTTAGTTTACAGGGATCGCTTATTTCCCCGGCTTTTATCAATGGTCTGGACCATTTACTGAGAGTAATTTGGGGAGTCGTATGTCAATACAGTCATCACTTATCTTGAACAGAAAGCTTAGTTGGTTCCAATAATTGTTGAAGGTGCAAAACCTTGTGTGTCTTCTGGTCTTCGCCTTTTGAAAGTCCAGGTAGATAATTTGATAAAGCAACTGTTTTAGTCTTGCAACTGGGTCCTTTTTATATAGATGGTTATTGAGCTCCAAGTAAAGGTACTCATGAATTACGCTGTAAGACATACTTACTACATTATTAAAATAATTGCGATTATTTTTAGAAACCATGCACAACACATATTTGAAATAGCAACTTATTTGGGGTTAAATGTTTTAAGCCAGGGGAAGCTCGGGAAGGTAGACGCAATGGTGGAGGTGACGAGGGTCATCATCACGGTCCCCATCACGGACCTCATCACGGTCCCCACCACGGTCCCCATTAGTGCACCGCATGGGTACAAAAATGTTGTACCTGGACCTGAACCTGTACCTGAATCATGGGTACATGGATTTTTTGAACCTATACCCGTACCTGTACCTGAATACCTGGGTTCAATTTTCCTGAACCTGTACCTGTACTCAAACTCAATCAGAAGTACCTGTACCTGAAAAGTACCTGTACCCAAAAAGTACCCAAAAAAGTACCTGTACCCGGGTATATTTTAAAAGTACCTGTACCTACCCGGGTATTTTCGATTGTACTAATTTAAAGGATTACCTAAGACATTACACGAAATAAAAAATTAAAATATCTGCCGCCAAAACATTTTGACTTAATAAATTTATTTATCATATTAGATTTTATTTTATTTTGTATTCTTCGAAAGCATGACTAATAAATTGTAAGTACTGGAATTATCGGTAGCTATAAATGATTGCATAAAGGTTGAAAAGGTAACAGATAGCAAAATCTACGATATGAATAAGTTCAATGCAACAATACAAATGCAGTGTAATATTTTCTAAACTTTCAAAACTGCCGAGAATTTAAACGACTAAGAATTTGTTTTGCAACATGAAATTGCTTTCGCAATGGAAAACATTTTTTTAGATTCAAACTCCCCAGATTTTAACTTCAGCCAAGCTTGTAGAAAAAAACATTTCCAACCGTATCTCCACTCTTATATAAACGTTTATGCTGGGATGCCAATGCTCTGGTCCGGACCATTTATAATGGTCCGTTATTGGTCTGGTCCGGTCTGGTCCAACACTTGGACCAGACCAGATACAACTGGTCCAGTATAAGGACCAGACCAGACCAAAGGACCATGGTCTTAACCTTTCGCAAAATGACAAATTTATGGATTCACGAAATCCAATGTAATGTTTAAAATTGTCATTTTTAGAGATAAAAACAAAATTTCACTTAATAAAACTTGATTATTTAATTACTCTTAATGGTATTCTGGACCATGGTCTTTGATCTGGTATGGTCCGAAAAACTGGACCAGACCAATAGTTTGGTCGTACATTTGGACCAGACCAGTTTCATAAATCATGGATCAGATCAGACCATTGGCATCACTAGTTTATGCGTCAGAAAAACTGGGCCATCGGAGAAGGCTCGCTCTATCTGTACTCCAGTTCCAGGAACTGCTAAAAAATCTCTGATCATTCCAGCTAGAGCTTCTGTTGGGGACACAATTCTTCTCCCGTCCCCGTCCCGATATTTTTTAAAAACCTTTGTCCCCAGTCCCGTCCCGACAATCGGGACACGGTGACAAAAATCATGTCCCCGTCCCGTCCCAAAGATTTATAAAAACGTTGTCCCCGGTCCCGTCCAGAAAGTCGGGACATGGGGACAAAAACCTTGTCCCCGTACCGTCCCCAACATTTTTAAGAAACATTGTCCCCGGTCCCGAAAATCGGGGCATGTGAACAAAATTCCTGTACCGTCCCGATAATTACTAAAACAAATTGTAGACATTCTCATACCGAAAATCGGAACATGAGGAAAATTTCGTACAAAAAACATGTGTACTAAAAACATTAAAAAAACATTAATAGAATCGTAGCTCCAAGATTCTTGCTTAACTTTTTGAGCAACAAGCTTCATTTTCTACAAAATAAAATCGAATGTCTTACATTCGGTGAAATAGTGCTCACAGAATAGTTTACTCATGGGCATTAAAGCTGAAACGTTATCCTTTTTCTGCTTTGCTTGCTCGTCTGGTCACGTTATATTCACGACCAAAAAGCATCTCCCTTCCCGAATATAATGGAGACAACTTTTTTGTCCCCGTCCCATCCCGAATACGACATGGGGACAATTATTTTGTCCCCGGGTCCAGTGTCCCGACGGGACGTCCGTCCCCGGCAGAAGCTCTAATTCCAGCTAATGCTGGGTAACTATCCCCGTGTTCCTATATGGTGGAATAAGTTTTCATGACTGAGGTTATACATATAAATTTTAATATAACACGTTTTAAGGTCAAAAATTCGAATAAGTTTTTAAAGCTCAACAACACATTTACAGGCTTTACTTGAAAATTATGATTGACTGAGAAGTACCTCAAAGTTCAGGTATTTTACATTCAGGTTCAGGTATTTACCCAGTGAGTACCCGTACCTGATGGGTTTATACCCAAAAGATTGGTTTTTGAACCTGTACCCATACCTGAACCTGAACCTGAATTTTCAGGTATCTAACGACTGAACCTGTACCCAAATTGGATGGGTACAAAAAGTATGTACCTGATACGTACCTGTACCTGAACCTGTACCCAAATACCCGGGTAAAACCTGTACCCATGAGGGGCACTAGTCCCCATCATCACGGCTACTAAGGCAAATGAATTTCCTCAACAAGAAAAAATAAGCACAGTAGTGTGAAATCATGCAGTTATACTATTATGAATACCCAATTAGCAACTAATTAGCGAATTTTCAAATCGTTAAAAAGATGTACTTACATTAAAGGGCTTTATTTCATTTAAAATTTCCTTCTATAATCATGAAAATATCCAATCGAAGGTAATCATTTGATCGTCCCGTTTTCACTAAATGTAACACTATTCATGTTCATGCATAAACCAAAGGTGTTCAAATGAATCAGCCTACCCTATATCCTTACTATATTTAAAATAAGGACCGAGCCTACATATATCTATGCCTACATTCAAACGACAGCATAGATCACCCTATCCTATATCCCAGTATAGAACAGTCTTAGACTGATGCTGAAGTACTGACTGGAACATTGAGTGACTGACTGAGACCGCGATTGATAAATCTAACTACAGCTGAAGACTTTGACTGACTTAGACTTATTTCAGGTTCATCGGGACTGACTGAGACTGAGACGAACGCTTAAACAATGTAGGAATCAAGAAAATCATAAATCATACGTACAGTATCTACCGGAGCAAAAATCTACATTTCATTTCTTCGATTAGATTATAAGCTTCGAAAAAATTATTACTGGGAGAGATATTTCGAAGGATCAAAGAGAAAATATTGAAGATTTTCCTAGTATTTTGAAAAGCAGATTCCAGGCCATCAATCGTATTAAAATGCAGCACAAGAAAATCACAAAAAATATACATTTTTGAAACTTTCACGCTGCCCTCTGAGACTGTGACTGATTCCAGTGACTCTGATAATGACTGGGACTGACTGGGACTCATAATAGGAAAAGGCAAACAGACTTATTGACTGACTGACTGATCAGAAACTTAAGACTGATTTTGACTTGGACTGAAAAAGGTAGGGACTGTTGGATCCTGCATATCCTTTTTATACGGGGAACACCAAGCCTACATCAGGGTTCTACAGTCTTTAGTTTTATCAGTCCGAGTCCTCCATCAGTCCTACGTCTCATTCTGTCAATCAGTCCCAGTCAGTTTTGTATCCCAGATCTATCAGTCCCTATCAGTCTCAGTCCTGCTAAAAGTCCTTGTCAAAAGTCTCAGTCAGTCCACAACTGTATATTAGTGTATTTAAGACACCCAAAGTTCCCATAACGTTGATACCACATTGAAAACGTTGAATTTCGACAGCTATAAAATTATTTCCTCGGTAAGTAAATCCCCACTAATTAAAATTATTTGATTTCATAATTTTCCAATCTATCCATTACAGTTAAACATGTTTGGGTTCAGTAATTTGGAAAAATAACCACGGAATAACTATCAAATTCTCCAGATTTTTTAAATTTTGTTTGGTACAAGAATTAAATATAAAGGTCATGAAAGGGGCAAATGGTGGTGGCTATTTGGAAAAATGAAATGATAAAATTAATTATAATGTAATAAACTTTTAGAACAATAATTTGGCTCTCTTTGTAGCAAATTCAAACAGATTTGCAGTAATAATTTACAACATACGACAACTAATTGTAAGTTGAATACTCAGGAACATAATGGTCTGTGAGGCACGACTTCATCAGATGGATAAAAAACAGCTTCACATATCGGAAAAAGTTTGAAGTAATACAAAGCCCTTTGATGTTTGTTTTATTTTTGATTATGTGGTCAATTTTTGGCCCTATTAAAAGTCAGTCACATCAGCGCATTACACACACTGATACACTCATAATGCACTTATAGAGTTACAATTGTAACGTGGCCCAACTAATTGTAATTTATCCTTATTCATTATGAATAATGCACCAGAACGTGGGAACTCAACTGATTCATACAATATGGTACAGGCCAACTGACACAATATCTTTAGAAAACAATAACGCCAGATTGAAGCCATAGTATATGCATAGCTGGAAGGAAGAGACCAATGTTGAAAATTAATTTAATGAAACGTATCGGAAATACCATGCCACTTTGCTTTTTCCATGCGAATTTGAAAGCTCAGTTCAATACTTGCACGTGCTTGCGCTCAATATCAGTGCTCATATCAGTCCCAGTCAGTTTTGGCTATGAAATCCATCAGTCTCAGTCAGTCTCAGTCTTAAAAAAAGGACTCTGTATCAGTCCCAGTCAGTCGCAGTCTTCAGTCAGTCCTATGATCTACCCAGTCAGTCTTTCCCCTGAGTCCAAGACTGTAGAACCCTGGTATGTAATAACATATTGTCGTTGGATATGTGGAAACAAAATTGCATCAAAAAGCACGTGCTCACAGTGCCTAAATCAAATCATGTAATTACGGGCACATGCTAATTCAGGTAATATCTGGTAGAATTGGCATAGAATTGGCATTTACATTAAATGAGAAAAGTTGACGATATTGATTCAAATTAAACATTTCCAAATGTTTTGCTGTTTGAACTCCAATATACTATTTAATATTTTGGCTTGTATTGTAATTCAAATGCTTATTATATTTTGTTGTTACCTTATTATTATATTATTATTGATTACGTGCTAATTTTAATGAAAACAGCTGCGACATACATTAATTTGAAGTGAAAGCATGTGCGAAAAAGGGAATAACCGTTGAGTACTACTATAGACCTGTAAACAAAATTTTCATTCGTGAATTTCAAGGAAATCATGGTCTTATTTATATAACAAATTCTATGATCATTGAAAAAGTACCTTACAAATGAATGCAATAAATTTTAAACCAGGGACGGGAATTCGAATTCGAATCGGAATTCGAATCGGAATTATATTCAAAAAGTTCGGGTATCCGAATCGATATTGGAATCGGAAAAATAGTCTCAGAGGTATTTGTATTCAAAATCGGATTCGAATAAAAACAAGGGTATTCGAATCGGTATTCGAATATTTTTTATGAATTCCGATTCCAATAAAGTATCGATTTCATTGGGTTTTATATTGCCACGTGCGAGAAAAAGTTCATAGGAAGCGTTTTTTGAAAGCGAAGTTCCGAACGGTTGGTAAACGAAAAGTGTATGCATGTTAATGGACAGTGAGTTGAAGCCCGTTTTTGTAAAAATTCCTGCAAACAGGATGAGATAGCTGCATAGTTTCGGTCTTACAGGACTGTTAACCACTATTAACAATAAGTTAATCAAGTTTCTCACTTCTTAAATCTTGCTCTCAAGTACATTCTAATTACGATGTGTTATCAAACAAATCGATTTACAAATACTGTTAGAAGGAACTTATCCGAAAAGTAGTTAGACATGTTAACAAATTACTCCAATTTTTTAGAATTGTTATGGGATCACTCCTTGCTTTTCGAGTTACTCAAATTTCAGCTGAGTGTGTGTTTTCTGTGCTCAAGTTTATAATAAATGATTTGCGTGGTAATTTTGCCTTGAAAAAACTTAATGTGTTATGTATTGCTTATATTTTTGCGATTAAATTATTCTTTTGAATAAATTCCCATTTTTTGTAAGAATATCCGAAAAGTATTTGAATCGGAATCCAAATTCAGGAAGTATTCAAATATATGGGAATCCGTATCGGAATTCAAATTTGTAAGTATTTTAAAAAATAATTGAAATTGAAATCGAAATTAGAAAGTATTCGAATCCACATTTAAATCCGTATTTTTCCGATATACCGTCCCTGTTTTAAACCCTACTATCTTTTTTTAGTTTGTATTTATTTTGTAGTTTTTCTCCTTTTCCAAAGTACCTCTAATAACTGCGGAGCAACACCACATAGTTGCAGAGACAAATATTCAAATTAATACTAATGGAAAGAAGCAGTTCTATGTTTTTCTTCCAACCCAAAAAGAGAATTTAATTAGCTGAAAGTTATGTTTTATTTTTTTAGCTTTGTCTAACTGCGTTTTAGGATTAACCCATCGCTTCTAAAATGATTATAAAACCTGTGTTTTTGTGGTAAAAAATATTTATTTACGAATGGAAAACCCATGCATTCATTGAGATTATAAGGTATATAAATTCTATTAATTGATTTTTAACAAGTTGAAAGGTAAAAATGGCAATCCAAATTTTGAACAAGTTTGAAAAACGCTAATCGGTACTGGTGTTTGATAATATCAACTGCAGCAGCCGTTTCAACCCAGGTGTAAGCTCGAGATTCATCAGATATGACGATTGGATGATCTAAATCTAAAAGTTCTGCTGGCCAAAGGGTCACTCTCTTAAGTACGTCCTTTTTGGTTTCGTACTAAAATCACACAATTATGACAATTGACAATTTGCCATTAAACAAAGACGCAGAAACATATCCCAACAAACTATATTGAAACTTACCTCAAAGTATTGACTGTACTGCATTAGCGGTTGAACATTTCTCTCGAGTAAAGAAGTTTCTTCACGGAGTTCTCGGTAAGCTGCCTCAAGAGCATTTTCTCCCTTTTCAATATGACCTGTAAATGAAATATGATAGAAATCTTAGTTTAAGTTTATATAAGTTCAAAAGATTAAACAGTATGAGAATTAAAATAATTAATTATGTACCCTTGGGGGGACTCCAATCTCCAGGCTCGTCAGCTTTCTCCAGCAACAAAAATTCAAACTTATTATCAGGGGCATGACGGAATAATAAGAAACCCGAAATATCTTCAATATCTGGGGCCGCTGGAACTCCTGTAGATTATGAAAAAAATTAGAAATGTAAACAACAATATTAAAACAACATTTTATACGTGCCCAATCAAAGTCTTACCCATTGCTGGAAGTGCCAGAGTAGCTGTTAGCTGTGTTGCTACAATAGCAACAATGAAAAAAGTATAGGAGTGTGACATTGTTGCTTGCTGTCGACCGAGCTTAATTTCTCTCAAGCAAATAGCGAGACAAAAATAGTCGGGATAAAGAGAAAGCGGTGAGTGTAAAACTGATTGATTAATTTTTCCAGAGTGCTTTTATACCCGTTAACATCCTTTTCTCTCTCCAATTATTAGTATAGGATGTATACACGCACTTAAAAAATACCTTCTGTACATATCAATAAACTGCCATGAGTTTAATCTAATTTTATAACTTATCTTGTTGTTCTCGAAGTGGTGACGTTAGTGATTGTATTTGTGCAAGTTTATAATTTTTCAGCAATCCACAGTGGTACAAACACTTACATAAATTAATCAAGTCACCATTGCACATAATGGAAACTCATTGAACTGTACATGCCACAAATCTAATCTTCAGTATATGTTAAGAATAATGGAAGTATTAAAATGCATTCATTCCCTATAACTAATTACTGTAAGCAGTAATTATAATGAAGTAAAATGTAAATAGTATATGCTGGCCTGTGCGCAAAATAATTAAATTAACATATTTCCGAATGCCCATTAATGCATTTATCGAAATTTCAACTTTTTAAATTATATATGTATATCTGTCCTAATGAAATAAAAACAACGACCGTAAATGAGCACTATTTGAGATGCTGCAAATTTCAAGGCAAGTTTTTTTGACATTTTTACTGTAAGTTATTGTATAGGTATAATTGCATTGCAGTAATTGTGTGAATTGAACCCCAACTTTCAGTTGGGGTCCAAAAAAAGTTACAATTTTACAGATGATGAAATTTTGTCTGACAGTTTCTTTGTGTCTAAAACGGTCTAAACTTACGTTTTCACTAATGAGACACAATGATCAGAATATGTTTTTAAATGATTGAGATGAATGCTAACATTTCAACGCAAAATGGTTCAAGTGTAATTTATCTTGAAACTTAAAAACAAGCTATTTGCTTGGGAAGTAATTTATATTATAATAGTATATGCCAAAGGTGTCCGGCTATCCAACATATAGGCCTATTTGTAGGCTATTTATAGGGTGCAAAAAATTTACTGAAGAGGCTTGAAGGCAAAATAGGGTGTAATAATATACACTTGAACACTAGTCTACAAAATAGGTAGGCTCAGCCGTCGTGAAATTACAGGCATAAATTTATAAGGTACTGAACCATATAATTTTCAATTAATGGCATATGGAACAGGTAAGAAAAAAATTAAAGAATAATCAGCCCCTGATACTTGCAGATTGTATGTTTTATGGTGTGTACCAAGAGTGAAAAGTTTGTGCCATTTGGACTTGATATTCTCCGAAACCTTACCGAAATTAAAAGTTCAAAATATTCGATAAATTGGAAAGGCTGCATCAACCATTTCAGTGAATATTTATGTTTGAACGCAATTCGAATTTCAAACAGGATTTCCTATGAGATATGCTGTCAGTGAACTAATAGATTTCTGTTGTCACAAATGATTGATGATTGAATTTACTGGAAAATGTTTCTCGTGGTATTTAATTTTTGAAATCTTGAGCGCAGCATCCATTTTCAACAGAGTTATAAAATTTCGGCACGTTTTCCAGCGCAAACCAAGATCGACAACTGGTTTGATCTTAGAAACTTCGGCCAAGGTTGCTAAACTCACACAATTTTATTCCAATCCCGTTGACTTGAGGCAGGGGTTTAATTAGAGAACCATAGAATGCCCGTAGGTAACATGTCGATAACGAAAAGTACGTAACATGTAGGAAGAGTATAGAATACATTGAGCTTATTTGTCAATGAAATGTAGACTAATATGAATATGTAGGCCAGGGTTCTACAGTCTTGGACTCAGGGGAAAGACTGACTGGGTAGATCATAGGACTGAATGAAGACTGCGACTGACTGGGACTGATACAGAGTCCTTTTTTTAAGACTGAGACTGACTGAGACTGATGGATTTCATAGCCAAAACTGACTGGGACTGATATGAGCACTGATATTGAGCGCAAGCACGTGCAAGTATTGAACTGAGCTTTCAAATTCGCATGGAAAAAGCAAAGTGGCATGGTATTTCCGATACGTTTCATTAAATTAATTTTCAACATTGGTCTCTTCCTTCCAGCTATGCATATACTATGGCTTCAATCTGGCGTTATTGTTTTCTAAAGATATTGTGTCAGTTGGCCTGTACCATATTGTATGAATCAGTTGAGTTCCCACGTTCTGGTGCATTATTCATAATGAATAAGGATAAATTACAATTAGTTGGGCCACGTTACAATTGTAACTCTATAAGTGCATTATGAGTGTATCAGTGTGTGTAATGCGCTGATGTGACTGACTTTTAATAGGGCCAAAAATTGACCACATAATCAAAAATAAAACAAACATCAAAGGGCTTTGTATTACTTCAAACTTTTTCCGATATGTGAAGCTGTTTTTTATCCATCTGATGAAGTCGTGCCTCACAGACCATTATGTTCCTGAGTATTCAACTTACAATTAGTTGTCGTATGTTGTAAATTATTACTGCAAATCTGTTTGAATTTGCTACAAAGAGAGCCAAATTATTGTTCTAAAAGTTTATTACATTATAATTAATTTTATCATTTCATTTTTCCAAATAGCCACCACCATTTGCCCCTTTCATGACCTTTATATTTAATTCTTGTACCAAACAAAATTTAAAAAATCTGGAGAATTTGATAGTTATTCCGTGGTTATTTTTCCAAATTACTGAACCCAAACATGTTTAACTGTAATGGATAGATTGGAAAATTATGAAATCAAATAATTTTAATTAGTGGGGATTTACTTACCGAGGAAATAATTTTATAGCTGTCGAAATTCAACGTTTTCAATGTGGTATCAACGTTATGGGAACTTTGGGTGTCTTAAATACACTAATATACAGTTGTGGACTGACTGAGACTTTTGACAAGGACTTTTAGCAGGACTGAGACTGATAGGGACTGATAGATCTGGGATACAAAACTGACTGGGACTGATTGACAGAATGAGACGTAGGACTGATGGAGGACTCGGACTGATAAAACTAAAGACTGTAGAACCCTGTTACATACATGAAGATATCTGTACGATTATGTATGTATAGTCGGAGTTATTGACGTACTTTCGATCAAGAGCATAATGTTATGAAGGAATTTCTGCACATACCTAAGTCTGTAAATATGTATTTGCTTCTGAGTAAGCTGTAGCTGTGTGCCTCTAAACGTACAGACTAGGCTTATGTACATAATATGTAATAACGTTATATTTTATGCAATAACACGTGAAACTCCCTAGCTTTGATTGAACTGACTGCCTTTCAAAGGTCAAAATTTTTGTTTTGACACAGGTCGGGTTACAGGTTACACAATTACAACTCTTCTTGCGAAAATGTAGTCATGTTGCCTTGAGTCATGATGGAATATGACCATGGAAGTTTAATACTTATCACCTGCTCATTTCACCAGAACGTAATTTCGGACTATGTTAGTACATGCTTTGTATTAATCCGGCTACATACATTGTTTCCTAATATGCACTTAACTACCGGTCGGAGATAACGGTATTAATGAAACAGAAATAGCTCAGGCAGTGATCACGACTTTGATAACGGAGACCATGCAGTACTTGAACTTCAACATCAATATTTACACGCGGTTATTGTGCTTTCACCTCCTTCTAACATGAGGGCCGGCATGTTTACAGTATGTCAGTTTTCATGAGGCGAATGAGAGATAAAGTTCCAGGAGGTGTGTTAGGAACCAACCTTTCTAATCTACCCAATTAACGAACCTCATGGCGTATCAAAACTGCTCTCAACCAGTTTTTCGCGGTAGCTTTTAATTTAAATAATCACACTACATTTTCTCACGAGGAATTTTGGTTTACGTCAGTGAGCAACAATTGATTATTCAAGAATGATTGATGTTGCCTATCAGGCTTAATTAATTTTTGAAATCATGAACAGTATATAGGCTCTGCTTGAATCTTAATCAATTAGTAATGATATCGATTAGTAAATGCTGATGCACATAATTAATATGTAAATGCTTACTGTACAAACGTAAAAAATACATACTAGGGATGTTTCATTTAGGAACTATAAAAGGTAATGGCAGTTAATGGCGAAGTCAGTTTCGATCCTTGAGTTCGACTAGAGTGTTTGTTTACCTTTCACCGTTACCAATAATTATACAACAATTAATTCATAAAAGATTTTTAATTCATTTGTAGGCAAGGGCTTATATAGATACACATACATATACATATATCCCAATTTAGAGGCAACAATGACATTAATTGTTTCTATAGTATTAGCCTTGTTGGCCTTTACAAGCCTAGCTTCAGGTTCAGTCCTTAAGAATATTCAAGCCAAGCAAAAAGTAGAAGATATAGGCGGATTTGTTATTTTCCGTAAATTAGCTGGAAGCAAATTAGAATACTTACTCTTGGAGAAGAAAAGTGAGCCTGGAGACTGGTCACCGCCCAAAGGTAACTATTTAGCATTGAAAATTCAAGGTTTCCACGTTCAATTTGAAAAGGGTTCGAAAAAAGGCGAGTTGAATTGCTTAAATAATATTGTTTTTGTATTGCAGGTCACATTGAAGATAATGAAATCCCAGTAAACGCTGCCTACCGCGAGACTAGAGAAGAGACAGGGCTCTTACCCCAGCATTACAGACCCTATTTTGGACTCGAAGATTACTTTGAGGTACATATTGTTTTTAGATTTTTACAAATGCATGATAATATGCAGCAAAAATTGAACTGACACGCAAAAAAATGATATTGGCTGCGATTTTATTGGAATTAAACATTTGATAAACATTGTCACTTTTAGTATGAAACAAGCGACGATGTACTCAAAAAGGTCACACTGTGGCCCGCTGAACTTCTTGATGCCACTCGACCCATTGTGATCTCCCCGGAGAGTCGGGACTACAAGTGGGCGGACACCACTGAAACCTTGCGTATCATCAAGAAGCAGTACAAGCAAGCTTATGTGAATTTAGTAGCTGCACTTGAATGCGAAATTAACCTTACAAGTTGCTAAAGATCTACTTTCGTTATTTGCTTATTGTGACTACAATAATATTGTAGTGGTCTAGTCAAAACGTCTCGAGTAATATAAATTTATTGTTTATTAGAGTTTTTTAAATATTAATAGTTTACTTCGATTAATAACCATGTCAAAGCACAAATTTTTGTAATTAAAAATATTTATTTTCTTCATCAATTCACTTTTTCACGCGACATTATTGATTGAGCATTGCCATTATTCAAGTAATATATGTACATTGATACAGTGCAACGACTTGAAAGTACGGATAAAATGTTGGTATCCTATTTCTCATGCAATTAAAAAGAAATGTTGTAAGTCAAAACTGAAAATAGGTTCCTAACTTTCAGATGCACTTATTCTCGAATCTTTGCAACTTTGATTAGTCTGTAGTTGATTTTAGAAAGAATGGGTGAATTATAATTGGATTTGTCAATAATTACATATCGGCTACTTCTGCCCTCTTCAAAGTAGTAAGCCTCCCAAGTATTATTGATTAATGCAGTGCAATGTAAGTTTATGATATTAGCGCTCAACAAGCTATGCTATCTTAAGTACTTTATTGTAAGCGAAGTAATTAACATACACTTGAAGCGCTCGTCCGTTGTAAAACAATCATGCACAGTAAATGCTCACAAATTAATCAGTACAAGATTTCCATCTTTCACAATTACAACTTTCTCAATTCTTTGGAATTAACTATAGGACCTCGAAAAAATTAAGTTAAAGAATACAGTGCTGGCAAGGACTACTCACACAATATAGTTTCAGATGTGTGAACATATGTTTATGTAGACAACCACCTTACTCTTGTCAGTTTGGAAATAATTTCTACAACAAATGTATTAAAAAGTGACGATGATCTGGATTTCATTCAGATCATGGCAGCTTAAAAGCCGTCCCGAAGAAGAACGGGAACTGTTTCAAAAATCCTTACACATAGTTCTCTTGCGGTGGCAAGTCTTCGAATACAACTGGTAGTTAATAAATTATTTAAGAACCAATTTAAATTTAAATTATTGTCAAAATACATTAACATTTTAAACATAATTATTTCCGGATAAGAAGATTTTTCATGCTTGCAGTAAACTCGAAGAAATAATTGCTGCTGAAAATAGACTTAGATTCCCCAATCTTCAACTAAGCATGAGATCGGTTCGGATAAAACATAAATCCGAACCGTAACCGAACCGAAGTTTTCGGTTAATTTTTTATTCAAATCCGAACCGAACCGTTTTGTTCGGATAAAAAAATACTCGTATCCGAAACCGAACCGCCAAACATCGGTTCGGATGATTTTTATAACCGAACCGTTCGTCGGTTATCCGAATAACCGAAACAATGTTGCACATTTTACCAATGAAAACTTCATTCGAAACAGATATATTTAATGATTTTTTTTTCAAAATCTTTGTTTTAATAAAAATGTTGTTTAAACTTAAAGCAATTATGTATTAAACTAATTTTTATCAAATTCTACCTATTATTTGATTTCAAATTACAACTAAAAATCTAAGGACTAAACCTCCAGTAAGACCAAAATGTTCCCAAAACTCGTTTCCCACCGTTTTTTTGAAGGCTCATTTCCCCCTGTAGTTTCTGCTTTTATTATGGAGTCGGAGGTTTCCATTGATGACATATTAGTTGTAGTAATTAAGGCACATTTAATTTAAGCTAAAAATTAAATAGTGGTGTGAGAAATAATTGCGATGTGATGAACAATTGTATGACTGCCCGTGGTCCATGCGATGTGCTTTCTAAATATATTGCAGATACATAATGAATCAATCGTTTGTCTTGAGAAATTTATGCTACAGTCGTTCTCACTTACGATTTGCTAAAAATTTTAGAAAAAAATTCAAAATCGGTTATCCGTCGGTTTAACCGAGCGGATACATTCACTTGATCCGAACCGAACGGATAAATTCATATTTAAAACCGAACCGATCCGAAACCGATATTCGGTTAGCCATTGACGTATCCGAACCGTTCGGTTATTTCAATTCGGTTACGAATCTTCGATCCGAACCGTCGGTTTCGGTTAACCGATGGTCGGATAACCGCGTTAAACCGAACCGATCTCATGCTTATCTTCAACTCATATCCTCCAAATCCAGAACCACTAAATGGGTAAAAAAAGTCATACAAAACAAATTCTAAAATGGCAAAATCAAGCAATAAAAATACATGAATAACCTAAGCCAAAACACGTTAGAAACCTACTCTCAACCTTGCGAAATTCCCCTAAATTAAGGAATATTGCTCCTCTGCAATTTCAGGCACCGTCATAACTGAAAACGGTGAAAAAAACCGACTATGGAATGTATAACCTGCTCAATTTTTTAAAAGGACAAAATTGGAGTCTAGTTTGGACCCACTAATCTCAATTCCCAGGGAGAAAAGACTATACCACGTTTTCTCTTGTCACGGATAAGACCATGTCACGGTAACAACAGTGACGGCAGATTCTACTAACGATATTTTTTATAGTTTTAGAAATATTGAAAGATTACCACTTTGCCTTAATTACCATTAATACCTCCCTAAAATTGTAACCCATTTCCTGGAAACGAGCTTCAAACCGTTTTCCAAGAATATTTGTGCTTGTCATACAAAGTTGATTCGAAATCCTCAACTTTCAAAGCTTCGCGTTTTTGCACCTTTGAATTCATACAAAAACAGAGGTCCGTGAAATGAATTTTAGAAAATCTGTGACAAAGTTTGCTATAAACTCTGAGATATTAAATCACATTTTCGTGCGTAATTGATTCAAAATTATGAGTACTCTTATATTTGTTTCACTGCGTGTATTTGGTAACTAGTAACTAGTACTTTTTACGGAGTCTGAACACTCCACGGGACACACAACCCAATCAGGAATATATAACGTCGTGTAGTTTTCTTATTAATGACGTTCCCTGATGAGGACAAAGGTGTCCCCGCATGCTATTCCCGAAACGCTGTGTTCGGCCCCAATATTTGCTACAAACTGTGCGCTATTATTAAGTAGAAGATGGAACCGACACGCTGGTGTGAGTCTATACGGAGATAGACATACATAATACGGAGTGCATCAATGATCCTTCTAATTTCTATAATCTCACGTAAAACCGGTTCTTCTAATTCAAAGATGATGTGGATTCTGTGCTTCACTAGAATCTAAATACCAACCTCAATTTCCAGCTAATAGTAAAAGTATAATTGAGTAACCTTACCAGAACCTAATATAGGCAATATACAATTGGCTAATGTATGTACGCATCTAAAAGAACAATACATATTAGTGGTCCCAATCTTTCAATTCAATTCAAAAATTTCGTTTTGATTCAATTCAACGTATGAATTGAATAACATACAATGATTCGATTCAATTCACGATTCACAGGATTCAATTTGATTCAATTCTGCGTGATGAATTGAATCGAATGATGATTCAAATCATTCATAACGTAAAAGGTGGTAACATAAACATTTTATTTAAGGATTTTATAATGACTACATAAAACAGCGGAAGAATATTGTAAGGTATACATACATAGTTGTAAGAAGTGTAGTTGTAAGAAGTGATTTTAGTCATGTAATAAAATTGTTATTAGTGTTAAAGGTCAGCTCTAGCTGCGTCTAGAGCAGAGTAAAGAATCCCTGACGAGGGACTTCTCACGCTCCACTTTTGGACGCGTCTCATCTTATGAAATGATGTAATGAGGTATGAATCACACACGACAGTGTTAAAGTGTGTGCAAATCTTATTTGCGAACTTCAGTCTTAGACTGAGAGTTATTCCTTTCTGTTTGATTTTTGGAATCCTCTGAGATTCCCCTTTGTTCTATTTTTATGTTTCTGAAGTTATTGTTGAAGTAATAATCATTTCGTTTTCAGTTTCATTTTGAATAAACAATCAGCCTTCGGGTTGTTTCATTCAATAATTCTCTGGATTACATTTGAGACTTTTATTAGTTGCTTTCGTCCAATTAATTACATTTTTAGCACGATTCATAGTTAGTCAAGTTTGGAAAGTTACTCAAAAGGAGTGACCTCAGCTTGACCTTAATATGGTGGCCCATGTCAACGACTTTTCACCAGTTTGCCCGTGAATAAGTCACCCGAATAGCTCTCAGATTAGGCTCCCCGGGTTAAAAGCGCAATAATTAAGAAAAAAGTTTGAGATTTTGGCATTCTTTTGAGATTGATTTTTAACATGAGGTTTGTCTAACGGTTGATTTTATTCCCGTCTCGAGAATTTTTGTTAAAGGACTTGTAGATTGCAACTACTGAAGTCAGGTGGACCAAGTGGCGACAACAGCTGTCTTGGACTGCCCCCGATTCTACTCTCCTGGCCCACAACGGTTCCGAGGATTGAGTCATTGTTCGCAGAGGATTTGCCTGCCTATACAAGATTTTGCAGAGGATTTGCCTGCCTTACTGGATTTTTGCAGAGGACCTTTACCTGCTTTCAAGTTTTCCACAGAAGATTTTCCTGTGTGTGTTGTTTTGACAGAGTGATTTTCCTGTCCAAGTGTTTAAATGATTTATTATTTTGGTCATATCAAGACTTACTGATGTTTTACTGGAAAAAGGTACGTAAATAATTATGGTTTTTTATGTCTGGCTCAAAACAGCCTCCAAAGAAACCCCTTGCATCTCAGTCATCAATTTCACCTCCGCCTCAAGGGCGTTCAACTCGTTCAAATTCTAACCCTGACATTTTAGATAAAGATCAATTAGCTAAGGTTTTAAAGGCTGCTCGTAAGCGCCAACCTGTAACTACAGTTTCCAGTAGCACAGCTCAGACTCCTCCAACTACTACAACTGTTCCATTAATTCCACCCCTTAAAACCAAAACTACTAAACCTACCCCTAGTGCTAGTTTTACTCAAAGTGCTTCGCAGAAAAATGCAAAACGTGCTTCTCGTAAATTTAAGATCCCACCTCCGGTAATAAATTTATGTGAATTATTTCAAGAACCTAGTGGTTATTTTTCAACAGTTTATTATCATACGAATAAAATGGCGACGACAGTTCCGCCTACGATAGTGATTCAAACCCCTCCAGCGAATTCTTTTCTTAATTTTAAGAAAACTAATCAGTTTGATCCGGCGAATCATGATGTTTTTGATTTTATTATGGATTTGGAGCGGATTATTGGTTTACTTAAATGGGATTGGGCGGAGTTACAAAATAATCTCCCCAATTTATTATTGCCTGATCCATTTCTTTGGCTACAGGGTGAAATTCGACGTGCAGGTTCCACTGTAGTAGATATTCCCACTATGTATACAGCTCTTCGAGAGAGATACGGTAAAAGCCGTCAAGTTTATTTGCACCAACTTAAATCAAAAGTTCAGGTAGAAAAAGAGTCATGTGCAAAATTTTTGTATGCTATGGATACACTTTGTTCCCGTTATGATGCAAACATGCCCGTCGCTGATAGAGTGGCTTGGGGCATTTCGGGACTACTCCCAAAATACGCCCAAGCTACTAGCGGCTTGAGTTTTACAAGTATCGCAGCCCTTGTTAGATTTTGCGAGCATCGTGAATTTCAACAAGAAGCTACTCCCATGCCCGATACTACTGCTAAATTATTAGCTTTGGAAGAACAAATCAAAAAGTTAACTACATCTGATGCCCCACATGCTCAAGTTAACGCATTAAATGATAACCCACCTGCTCAACGGAATAATAATCGTCGCGGACGAGGCGGTGGTAGAAATAATAATAATGGTACTCCTCGTAACAATAATAATCAAAATAACGGTAATAATAATAATCCCAACCCTGCTCGTGGGCTCCAATGCTACAATTGCAACAAATTTGGTCATTTTGCTCGCGACTGTCGGTCGGGAAATGGGCAGCGGGGACCCAACAATCAGAACCAGGGTCCCCAAAACAATCAAAATCGACAACAATTCCAGAACCGCAACAATGGTCAACGGAATTACCAAAACAACAATTATCGCCGCAACAACAATTACAATCCCAACAATCGCCAGAATGTTCAAAGAGTGGAACTTGCTTTTGCGCCTCCTCAACAGGCTGCAGTTCCCCAGCAAGTTCAAGCAAATCCCACTCTACAGTCATACCCACAGATTACTTACCCTCTGTAAATGTTTTAAGTGCTACACATTGCCCCTACATCATGTGCTATTTTACCTCAGTGACAATTGATGCTTTAGTTGATACTGGTGCTACACATACTTTAATTTTACGAAGTGCAGTGCCAGCTGAGAGTAAAATTTTGCCAGGCCCTCCCTGTCATATTATGACCGCTGACAAAACCAAACTTAAAACTTCAAGTGTAGTAACTTTGTGTTTTAAATTAGATAATATAAATTACACAACTACAGCTCATGTATTAGATACTCTCACCCCCTCATTCATTTTAGGGTGTGCTTTTCTCAAACAATACACATTGGTTGTAGATGTTAGTCGTAGTATTATGTATAATTCACAAGTGACCCATTATCTTCGTAGTCATGCATACAATGAAGTGTGCTCAGTGGAATGTGGATGTTCCTTACCAGTGAAGTCCTTGTTTACCATTAACCTTCCCCCTCGACGTCAAATGTACATTCCAACCACAGATATGAATTCCACTCATTCATGTGCGTTCATTCCCAGTCCTACAGTAGAAAAACAACTTCAAGTTATTTTTCCCCCTGTCATCAACCATAGTAAAAATGTTTTATTGGCTTCCAATGTGTCTCGCTCTCCTCAACTTATTGTTGCGGGCACAATTTTAGGTTACTCACAACGGTATGAGTTTGTTCAAGCCCTCTCTTCTGTCCCTGTTATTCCCTCTGAAATTAAACCATTGACTGCTGAACAACTTTCAGTTATCAATATTAATTCTCAACTTACCCCAGACCAGCGTCATGCTATTATTCAACTTTTAAATCGGTATTCTTATCTTTTTGCATGGAGCATTAATGATTTACAGGCTTGCATTCTCCCTCCTATGCGTATACAGTTGAACTCGGATGTTCCAGTTCAGTCCAAACCGTATAGACTCAGTCCCCTTGAACGTGAAATATTAAAAAGTGAACTTGACAAACTCATACAGGCTAATATTATAGTCCCGTGTGAGTCTTCCAATTATTCAACCCCAGTATTCTTAGTTCGACAAAAATTAAATAAATGGAGATTAGTGTGTGATTTTACAAAGTTAAACAAAATCACTAAAGATGAGTTATTTCCTCTTCCCCGCATTGATGATTTACTTTTCCAACTCCGTCATGCAAAATATTTTTCCCCCTTGGATTTATTTAGCGGCTATTATCAGGCTCTGATTCATCCTGATGATAGACATTTATGCGCTATTATTACTGAATTTGGTATATATATGTACCTCCGCGTATGTTTCGGTCTCAAAAATGCTCCGGCCTATTTCCAAAAATTAGCTATAGCAACTTTGGGACGCTTACGCTATACACATGCTGTATCATATACAGATGATATAATTCCATACAGTCGTGATTTTCCTTCTCATTTAGTCGCCCTTGAATTAGTTTTTCAAGCGTTATCCCGAGTTAATTTTCGACTCAGTCCATGGAAATGTAATTTTGCTATGCAAGAACATATCATTTTCGGATTTTATTTGACCCAACAAGGATTAACAACGGAACCGGCTAAAGTGGCTGCTATAATGCGCCAGCCGAAGCCCAATAATTTAGATACTCTTAGAAAATTTTTGGGCACTATAGGTTATTACCGAAGATTTATTTTAGGTTTTGCTCAGATTGCAGCTCCATTGCAGAGCTTACTCAAAAAACATTCTTTGTACCATTGGTCCGAGGATTGTGATGAGTCTTTTGAAAATCTCAAACAGGCCGTGTGTAAAGCCCCTGTGTTGAGACATTATGATGAGAATCTTCCATGTTTATTGTACACGGATGCGAGCAACCTTGCAATTGCAGGGATTCTCCACCAACAGTTTGAGGATGGAGAGCATCCCGTTTATTATGTCTCTCGTGCACTCACTCCTACGGAGAAAAATTGGAGTGTCACTGAGAAAGAATGTCTTGCTGTTGTATTTTCCACGAAAAAGTTACGTGAATTTTTATTTTTAAAGCCTTTTACAATTGTCACTGACCATCATGCATTATGCTTTTTAAAGTGTCAGCGTGACCCTACTGCTAGACTTACAAAAATGTCTATAATTTTACAGGAATATAGGTATGTGATACGTTATAAAAAAGGCTCTCTCCACAGGAATGTGGATGGCGTCTCCCGTTGTCCATATGCACTGTCTAGTGATACACAATCTGAGGAGGATTTGATTTTACCTGGTTTTACTTCCTCTCTCATTACTCCTTTTGATCCGTTAATTAATCCTGACGACTTGAAACATGCTCAAGCAATTGATCCTGTTTTGCAGAGATTATTAACAAAAAAGCGCTCAAAAGTTACTTCGAATAGTGATGGCGTGTATTTTATTCAGTTTAATCCTAGGCAACCTAATTTACTTTTAGTTCCTAAGGCCTTGATTCCCACATTATTACATAATGCCCATAATCATCCCTTAGCAGGTCATCTCAGTTTTCGTAGATGTTTGGCAAGGATCCGTCCCTATTATTGGTGGCGATCCATGACCGCGGACACTTTCAAGCATTGCTCACAATGCCCCGAGTGCCAAAGTCGCCAACATCAGACTCGTCTACGGATGGACAGTCTTAAAATAATTCCCATAAAAATCCCCGCTAGTACTTACGCGATGGATTTATTAGGCCCCTTTAAAGAAACACCTAGAGGTAATAAATATGTATTAGTTTTAACAGACTTGTTTACAAAATGGGTTCATGTTTCATTGCTTCCTGTCAAAGACGCTGCGAATGTTTCCATGCATCTCGAGCAATTTATTTTAACTTTTCCAGGCATGTCCACATTAATTTCTGATGGTGCCGCTGAATTTAAGTCGGCAGTTGTGCAAAAGTTAACACAACAGTTTAACATTACTCATAATTTTAGTGTGCCCTTTCACCCCCGGTCTCATGGAGCCGTGGAAAGAGTGAACCAAACTTTAGCAATAATGCTTAGTAAGTTTGTTTCCGATAATCAAGATAATTGGGACGTATATGTTCCATATGTAATTGCTGCTTACAATACCAGTGAGCATTCGGTTACAAAAATTTCCCCTTTCCAAGCGTTTTTCGGGCGCCAGCCTCCAGCTCCCATGCTAAACTCGATCCCTAATTCCCTTTTAAGTATTACTCAGTTGAGTCCGAATCAAGTAAAAATTATGCATCAGCGAATTGCTCAATTAATTCGCAAAGCTCAGATTCAGGCCAAGGAAAAATTTGATGCGCAATACAGACCCTTTGAATATAAAGTTGGTTCCCACGTTAGATTTTACTTACCACAGCGTAAAGTTGGTCTTTCCGATAAATTACTCTGTAGGTGGATAGGCCCCTATACAATTGTAAGTATAGATAAGAACAATAATGCTGAGCTAGTTTTAACATTCCCTTCTCAAAGGTTGCGACCTAATGTCCGGTGTCATCTTTCACAGCTCAAGCTTATAAGTTTAGATTTAGGTAATGGTATAATACACTCTGAGTATGTATACACAAGTGATGACCAAGATGAGTTTAACTCTTGGCTCAGTCATTTTCACTCCTCCGACTCTCCTGACATTTCCACTCCATCATCATCTTCTGAAAGTGCGACTCGTGTTCCAGTTTTATCCAAAGTTTCGTCTCCATCTAAACTCCCACTTCCGGTGCGAAAATCTCAGCGATTGATTGATAAAGCCAAACGTGTATAAATTTTTGCTATACTTACTTTAGTTGCCCTACTGTGTCGTTTTACACATGCATCGTCATGAATTCTTCATCCCCCAACTCTCCAGCACCCCCGCAATATCCCACTCTCCAAGGCCAACTGACTCCTATGACTACGCTGGGAGTCAGGCCAATTTTCAAATTAGGAGAGAACCCTTGGTCGCAGTTAGCTTCGGTTACACTCCCTACTCCATCCAATATCCCAGTTTATTGTCCGGTGGCCGAGTGTATTGTAAAAAATTTTCCCCTTCAGTTTTCGGATGCAACTGGCCAAGTCATTGCTGCAACGGATTGTTCAGTTCCCATCTACTCCAGAACTTTTCGTCACGTCGCCCTGGGACTTGTGTTACCCAGTGTTGTGCCCTTGCTCATAGATCAATTGAGAGGTGCTTATTGTGCGGCAGCGTACCGCCAGGCTATAACATGGAAACAATTGTTACATCAAATGAGGGATTCCCCAACGGAATTCGTTCTGTCCACTCCAGTGATTTTAGTGGACCCTCAAATCCACATCGAAGTTTTTACCCAGTCAACACTCGAGCATCTCAAGGCAGTTCCGAAACAACGGAAGTTGCTCCCTACCTCGAGTCCTTTAACAAACGCGAAATATCATTGCCACAGTCGCCCGCCTATTCAAATGTCAGCTCCGAGTCACTCGCGAGCTCAGTTTTTAGTAGTTCCGCCAGAGATTCACCCCAACCCGGTACCTCCGGCGTGTCAAAATTTTTCAACCCCAAAAGTGACTCACCCCCAGTGTCAGTTCAAAAACCTGTCATTAATCCGACCCGCTCAAAGCGATCCAATTCGCGTGCGGAACGAGTCTCCTGCATATCGCCTTCCCTCCTTCGAAGTGCTCCGTTCGGGACTTCCGTCCACGACAGTTTCTTCCACAACGAGCATGATGAGCCGGCCTCCGCCCTCTTCGGAGAATCCGCCTCATCCCCGGGAATCATCGTCCCACCTTCCGGGGACTCCTCAGATGACTCCGTCACATATGTCTCAACAGTTCCTGCTAAACGACAGAGGAGAATTTGTGGCCTCTCCACAAAGTTCACCACGCTCTGTGTTTTCTTCCTCATCTGCTCCGGCGGAGCGGCCCCACTACCCCCGCCCGGAGGATGGAACAGCTTACCATCCCTCACACATGGATTCAGTCTCTCCAAAATGAACAAGTAACAGGCTCTTTCCAACCAAAAGTTGGTAATTCCTCCTCAAAGGTCAGTAAGTATTAACACACTTCATTCTAAAGTTGCCCCAAATCCTTTTCTCACTGACATAAAAAAGAAAAAGCGTGCTAATGCATTAAAAGTGATGGCTCTTGGAGCCGGTTTTGTGCTTGCTCCTCCCGTAATTGCTAAAGTGCTTGATTTTGTGCCTTCACCTTCTAATACCTTCAATCAAAACCTTCCTCCTCATCAACTTCTCAAAGAAGATGTTACTAGTGCGAGTGAAAGTATTAATTTCAGCCCTAACGTGACCTTGTCTCCCATGGATCAAGCCATACAAGATTTCAAGTTGCTCCAACTCATGCTGATTGCCGACCCTAAAACTTTCAATTTCGAGAGCGTCATAAAGTCCACCCAAGCTACTCCAGCCTCTCCGACTGCACAAGAGCAGTCATTCAAACTCCCAGTCATCCCTGCCGTCATTCCAACCCCTCAACTTGAAGTTGGCCTCGGCACTGGTGATTATAATTTGGAATTCAGAATTTTCTCCATAACTGGTATTGTTTTCTTTACTCTTTTTGGTTTACTTTTAATCATTTACGGTTGTTACCGTTATCGCCGCACTTCTTCGCGTCAACACGGACACCTCCAGCAGGCCGTCTTCGTGTCAACTCCTGAAGATAATAACAACGCCCAGCATCCTGCTCCCGTTGTTACCTTCCCCCGTGCTTATTGACTTTCATCAATAAAGTGCTTGTGTATATAAAAGTGTGGTGTTAAAAATATTTTTAGTCAGTGCTTTTGGTACTTAGAATTATGAAATTAATCAAATTGTCATAGTTTTAAGTGGCTTCCGATTGTGAGGCAAACTTGATAATGTCTTCCTTGTAAATTATCAAGTGTAAGTATAGATGAAAAATACAAAACCAATCTTTTGTCTCTCTTTTTCTCTTACTGTAACTATCTACTCTATCATTTTCAGATTTGTACTTTACAAGTACTTATTATGTTATCATTTTGACATAATTTTGGTCATTTATATTTTATTCATGATAAAATTGTTCACATTTTGAGGACAAAATGTTTTTCCCGGACCCCGGGATGTAAGGTATACATACATAGTTGTAAGAAGTGTAGTTGTAAGAAGTGATTTTAGTCATGTAATAAAATTGTTATTAGTGTTAAAGGTCAGCTCTAGCTGCGTCTAGAGCAGAGTAAAGAATCCCTGACGAGGGACTTCTCACGCTCCACTTTTGGACGCGTCTCATCTTATGAAATGATGTAATGAGGTATGAATCACACACGACAGTGTTAAAGTGTGTGCAAATCTTATTTGCGAACTTCAGTCTTAGACTGAGAGTTATTCCTTTCTGTTTGATTTTTGGAATCCTCTGAGATTCCCCTTTGTTCTATTTTTATGTTTCTGAAGTTATTGTTGAAGTAATAATCATTTCGTTTTCAGTTTCATTTTGAATAAACAATCAGCCTTCGGGTTGTTTCATTCAATAATTCTCTGGATTACATTTGAGACTTTTATTAGTTGCTTTCGTCCAATTAATTACATTTTTAGCACGATTCATAGTTAGTCAAGTTTGGAAAGTTACTCAAAAGGAGTGACCTCAGCTTGACCTTAATAATATGGTATAAAATTGTCATTACAGTAACCTTCCCTATAAGGGATACCCTTTTTTCCCCGGGTGGATTTTTTGATATAAGGGATTGCGATTTACCGTCCCGATTCCCATTTACACAATGTATAACACTGCTTATATGGAGTAATGTTTATAAGGGACAAATTTTGCAGGTCCCATGAGCATCCCTTAATAACGAGAAAGGTTTGTAACATTCACAAATTCGAGTTACATATCCTGCTAATTAACTGTCCCATTATGACCTAAATTCTATCGTTAGTAAATGCTGTAATAATAATTAATAATAATTGATGTATTTAATGTATACAAATTATTATTTACGAAATAATTTATAAATCGGTTTTCCAACAAAAATGTCTCTCGGAAACACGTGCGAGTTTTTTTAATATGCGTTTCTAGCTGCATTTTTTAGCGGGATATGCAAACAAATTCGATGCACGTGAATCACTTGAATCGCGATTCAAGGCATTTTACGTGATTTCATTCATGAAGTGAATTGAATGAAATGATTCAATTCATGTTTTGAATTGAATCGAAAAATGATGAATCAGAATTGAATTGAATCGAATCGAGTTTTTTTGATTCAGAATTGAAAGATCGGGACCACTAATACATATCGTGGAAGTTCAACACCACATAAATTCTGGGTAAGTTTCAAAGTAATACGATGCACATTAAATGACCAACTCTGGGGAAGATTTTGCCATTACTTGGGAGTTCACAACACATCACAGGAAAGAATATGGAGTATCAGGGATTCTCCCCAAAATTCATATACTTCCACATTTGACAAATAATTTCCTAGAAATATAAGGAAATGAGTACAGCGATAATATAAATGCAGGTGAGTGTCCTATCAAACTCTAGTTTAATTTAATGCTTTTCTGCCGAAACATCTAGCATTGTGTGTTGTTTCAAACTGAAATAATGTAATTAAGGCTCCGAAGAATTCACTAATGTGATCTCTGAAAAGGATTATTTGAGCTATATAAACTTAACCCATCCGAAGGATTTCATTCATTCACACGGAAACCTATACAGCTTTGAAATATCAGAATAGTTCGTAATTCGTTGAGAAGTTCATCATGAAGATTTTTGTGAGAATTCAATTATTTTGAAACTTTGTCTAGTAATTTCAAGGGATAATTTTGCATACAGGTATTCTTACAGAACTAATGTGATTTTTCTTTACAGTACGTGATTTTTGCCTTGGTGCTCCTGGTCTGCTCGGCAGTTGCCAGCGTCAATGCTGGAAAGATTCTTCCAACGCAAGCCGCTGAGAAGGCTGAAACTAAGCAGGTACTAAAACAAATATTAAAATAATTTTGCTTATTTTTACATTTCGTGCACAACACATATTTGAGTCCGAAACTTCTTGTCGTGAAATTTTTGTAGCCAGGAGAAGCTCGGGAAGGCAGACGCAATGGTGGAGGTGACGAGGGTCATCATCACGGTCCCCATCACGGACCTCATCACGGTCCCCACCACGGTCCCCATCATCATGGCTACTAATGCAAATAAAGTTCCTTAACGAGAAAAAACGTGGTAAAACATGTGGCATGAAATCTCTAGGAAATATTGTAATGTCAACTAAATGTGATCATACAATAGTGTGAAATCAAATATATTTTTATGAATGTCCCATTTGCAAATTATTTATGAATTTTCAAATCATTAAACAGCAAGTTATAAAAAAAGTTCAAGCAAATTACTAATCAGATATTTATAACATACTCTAGATCTAAAATAAAACAATAACATTTGATCGAAGGACAGTTGAAAATGTATTGTCGTTATTTATTGATAGTACTATAATAGCGAAGTACTTATTCCCCTTAATTTTTTTGACCACAAATGTGTGCAAAAGAAGGATTGCTTTCCATACCCCAGAGATGTTTACCTAATTCTTGGACGCCCACTTATTTTGTCATTTGCGCTAATCCTACAATTAGTACAATTACAATATCTTGGAGTACCTCGAGTAAGTGATACAAGTCGAACTTTCCATGATTATTTTGCTCACGATATAATTTCCGTTGAAATCAACGTTTCCACCTTATAAGCAAACGTTACTGCCCTGAATGAACATGCGACTGTACATCATTAGTACGTTATCTTCATTCCTTCCAGGTATTTAGTGAATGAGCTGACAATTTACCAATGAATAAAACGGGAACCAGGTTGTTCACTATTTCCAAGAAGTAGTAATTACATTGTCATACTACTGTCACTTGAATTAAGGTTTGTCTGAACGCGACCGTTATTTTTGCAGAGAAAAAAACAAATAAAATGAAATCAATTTACCTACAATTTACGATGAACGACAATGCGGTTGCACAACAGGAGTTTTGAATAAATTACATAAAGACATCAAAATCCCAAACATTGATATGGGTCGTTTTACATCTCAAAGAAACTGCAGTGTAAAATTTGTAATAAATCTACAATGGATTTGATGTTTTGTTTTCAATTAAACAAATCATACATAGTGTGTAAAGAAACAATTGACTCATCCAGTGGCCTATATAAGGAGAGATATCCCAAATATTGCAATATTCCATGTTTAAGCAATTCATTTTCTGACCATTTAAAAACTATTCTATCAAACTAGCTCAACATGGATACAACTTAAATGCAGGAAAGTGGAACCAACTTTCAGGTTTTTATTGGAAGATCTGGAATTTTTAAAATTCTCTTTTTCTTGCCTTCAATTTTGTAAAGAATATCGTAATTGAAAAGGTAAAATGATGAGATACGTTATGTTTGGAACCTGAATGATTGTAATAAAAACACTAAAAACTGTGCCATGTATCTTCTGCTGAATAGGGTGTCCATATTATTTGAATCCCAAATCAGGATTTCTACCCAAAATAAAAAAGAACTCTGTCTAGCAGATGAAGTTAGTTTGTAGGAATAATAGAGAACGTATTTTCTACCAGTTTCGCTTGGGAGTCAATATCAGTTGCATTAAGGACTTCAAAAGAATAATTTCAGAAGTTGTGTGCTCTTGCCGTCTAAATTTGTGAAATAATTCACGTATTTATTCACGACATTCAATGATTGTTTTCTGAATCAATTAATTAATAGCTAATTTTGGACAGCAGTGTTTATCAAACAGTGCGCTCATATATATTTTGATACGTACTACTTTAACAGCTGCTTCTAACTCACTAAAACTGAACTCGTTTTGCAAATTCAGACACTTTAAATGTTGTACAAGTTAGCTTTGAAAAAATCGTAACATTCTTTAATCACCAAAAGTGGTGTCAAACAGCAACATTCTTTTAAACGCAGCAGAATCTTTGTCGCGTGTATATGAATTGACTGCTCATTTTAGCCCGTAAATATCTTGAACAACTCTTCTAAAACTTTCGTATTTTTTATACCAAAACTGTTACTTTTATGTGGCCTAACGTTAGTGAAGATACAATCTTCGAATTTTCGCAAAGTTATCGCACTAAGCCAGAAGTACGGCCAACACAATTTAAAGAATTCAGAAATAGCAACATTTACCTGATTAATAGAATTAGCATTACTGTCATATTAAGATACATCATACACGATTACGCGCATAGGATAACCCGCAATAGGACCAATAGGTGGTTTCAGTAGTTTTCTGTCAGTATTTGTATTATGTGCTGGAGATCTAATAGGATATTTAAGTACAAATGCCAGCAATGGCACGGCACGTTAAGACAATATTTTATTTATAGTTTCTGGAGTAACACTGCAACAACAGATTACATCAAATCAACTTGAAAACAATATTACTATTTGCATTCGACAAATCAGGACTTTACGTCTACTCATCAGGTCATCAGGTGTGCCTATCTCAAATCAGGGCTGATGGACACCCTACTTCTGGCAGCCCATGCTGGATTGTGTCGGTAAAAAACATCGTCATCACTTATAAGTTCATCATTAAAAATGCGAACAACTATTGATGATTTCACATGTTTAGTTACCCTTTACCTCAATTAGTTATCAATTTTGTTTCCCTATTATAGTAACATTATTTGCGTTGGCAAACGCATTCAAGTCAAATCAAACCCTGTGATCGTTTACCCGAGTATTACCCATACCTGTGCGAGGACTGATACACACATTAAATATTCACCATTTTAGATTCTACAACATTTTTTGAGTTTTTCTTGACACTGTTACTGTAAGTTGCGTAGGCATAATAATTGCATTCCAGCAATTGTTAGAAATTAATCCCGACTTTCAGTTGGCGACCAAAAAAGTTTTGCAATTTTACTGGTAGTGAAATATTTGCATGTACACAATTAATCAGGTTATGACCTGTGTCTCAAATGGTCTAAACATACGCATGTGTTCTCATAAACGAGACACAATGAACCGAAATGTTTTGAAATGATTTAGATGTATGTCGATATTTCAAAGCAAAATGGTTTAAGTGCAATTTATCCTAAAATTTAAAAACTAGCTACTTGCTAGGGAACTAATTTATATTATAATATAATATGCGTGAACATGGATCATCTTATTGCTCATTCGAATGAGTATCATCTAATGGATTTTTTGATGAATAGAAGCACATTTTAAATGATATAAATCCCTTTAATATAAGTGTAGCTGTTTAACCATTCTAAAACTCCCGAAGAATTAGTTGCCAACATGGGACATTCATAAAATTATAGTTGATTTTACAAAACTGTATGATTTCATTTAGTTGCCATTTCAATATTTTCCCGAGATTTCGTGCAAGCTGTTTTACCACGTCGTTTTTTCTCGTTGAGAAGCTTCATTTGCTTTGTAGCCGTGGTGATGTGGATGACCGTGATGGGGATGGTATAGGGTGAGACTCAACTTAGATATGCTAAGGTGTGGGAAGGACTCAAAATGCTAAGATGCTTTACCAGTACCAGTGTAACCAAAATTGATACCAAGTATGTAATTATGTAGACCGGTGCTTCTTCCTTTCCTCCAAAACCCAGTCCCAAACCAAAGAACCAATCTTTCTCACGTGCCCTTTAACATCTTTTTTCCCTGGTGAGCAAATGTCTGATACAATTGTATTGTACCGTGGTACACGCTATTATAGCTTGCATTACTTGCGCCAGGTATCTTTCTGGGTACAATCCATTAACAACGTATATATTGAACAAGATATAATCTCCATGTAAAATCGCTATGTACCGAGAAAGAAACTTTAACCAGTGGAAGTTCAAAGCAGGGGTGGATTTACGGGGTGGCCCACCCTGGCCCGGCCAGGGTAAAACATTTAGGGTCAGGGTAAAAAAAAATGTTGACTAAGGCCCTCAGATTGCAGATATCATGTGTAAAGGCCCACAAATTTATTTTGAGGGTTAGAGCCAGGGTAAAATTTATTTTATTAATCCATCCCTGGTTCAAAGCCAAAAAATTCTAGGTAAGTTTCAAAGTAATACGATGTAAAGCAAATGATCAACTGTGAGGAAAGATTTTGCCATTACTTGTTAGTTCACAACAAATCACAGGAATGAAGATGGATCTCAGGAATTCTCCCCACATTTCATGTACTTCTACGTTTGATAAATAATTTCCTAGAAAGATAAGAAAATGAGTACAGTGATAATATAAATGGAGGTGAGTGTCCTATCAAACTGTGGTTTAATTTAATGCTTTTCGTCCGAAGCATCCAGCATTGTGTGTTCTTTCAAACTGAAATATTGTAATTAAGGCTTCTAAGAATTCCCTAATATGACCTGTGAATTGGATTATTTGAGCTATATAAACTTAACCCATTCTAAGGATTACATTCATTCACACAGAACTCTACAGTTTTGAAATATCAGAATAACTCGTAATTCGTTGAGAAGTCCATCATGAAGATTTTTGTGAGAATTCAATTATTTTGAAACTTTGTCTTATAATTTCAAGGGATACTTTCGCATGAAGGTATTCATACAGAACTAATGTGATTTTTCTTTGCAGTACGTGATTTTTGCCTTGGTGCTTCTGGTCTGCTCGGCAGTTGCCAGCGTCAATGCTGGAAAGATTCTTCCAACGCAAGCCGCTGAGAAGGCTGAAAATAAGCAGGTACTAAAACAATTTTATTTATTATTAAAATAATTGCGATTATTTTTAGAAACCATGCACAACACATATTTGAAATAGCAACTTATTTGGGGTTAAATGTTTTTAGCCAGGGGAAGCTCGGGAAGGCAGACGCAATGGTGGAGGTGACGAGGGTCATCATCACGGTCCCCATCACGGACCTCATCACGGACCTCATCACGGTCCTCACCACGGTCCCCATCATCACGGCTACTAAGGCAAATGAATTTCCTCAACAAGAAAAAATATGCACAGTAGTGTGAAATCATTTATACTATTATGAATGCCCCATTGGCAACTAATTAGAGAATTTTTAAATCGTTAAAAAGCTATACTTACATTAAAGGGTTTTATTTCATTTAAAATTGGTTGCTGTCATCATGAAAAATATCCAATCGAAGGTACTCCTTTGATTATACCGTTTTCACTGAATGTAAAACTATTCATGTTAATGCATATACCAAGTTTTATAACTGCGTTGAAAATGGATGCTGCGCTTAAGATTTCCAAAATTAAATACCCCCAGAAACATTTTCCAATGTCAGCAAAACAACTGAATTGTAACAACGGAAGTCTATTAGTTCACTGACAGCAGCATATTTCATAGGAAATCCTGTTTGAAATTCGAATTGCGTTCGAGCGTAAATATTCACTGAAATGGTCGATACAGCCTTTCCACTTTATTGAATATTTTAAACTTTTAATTTCGTTAAGGTTTCAGAGAATATCAAGGCGAGATGGTACAAAATTTTCACTCTTGGTGCACACCAAAGGTGTCCGCCTATCCTACATATAGGCCTATTTGTAGGCTATTTATAGGGTGCGAGAATTTTATTAAAGAGACTTGTAGGCAAAATAGGGTGCAAGAATATACACTTAAAACCTAGCCTACAAAATAGGTAGGCTCAGCCGTCGTAGAATTATAGGCATATATGTTTGCAGGCTATTGAAGCATGTCATCTTCATTTAATGGCATGTGGAATGGACAAAATGAAAATTAAAGAATCATCCGCGTATGATCCTTGCAAATTGTTTTATCGGGCAGTTCAAGCGTGAAAAGTCCCTTAGTATGCGCTGAATCCTCACCGAAATTAAAACTTCTAAATATTCGGTAAAGTGGGAACTTAAGGAAATCTTAAGTGTGACATCCCTTTTGACCGATGTAGTAAAATTTGCGCACTATTTCCGGCGTAAACCAAATCAAGATCCATACTATTTTGCTCTTAGGGCTTTGGCCAAGGTGACTAAACTAATCTATTTTATCTCAACACCATTTACTTCACACAGGGTTTTTAATTTATTAGAGTAGAATGCTCTTAAATAGTCTGTCATTTACGAAAAGCACATAAGATTTAGGAAGGGTGTAGAATTCGTTGAGCTAATTTTTCAGTGAAATGTAGGCTAACATGTAGGCTTGCTGGTCCCTACATAGGAAGGATGTTGAATAGGTTGATCTATTCCGCGGTTAAAATGTACGCATATATGTAGGCTCGGTTCAAATTTTATAAATAGGAAGGATATAGGATAGGCTGAGTCATTTGGACACCTTTGATGCACACCATAAAACATACAATCTGCAAGTATCAGGGGTAGATTATTCTTTAATTTTTTCGTTACCCGTTCCATGAGCCATTAATTGAAAATTATATGCTTCAGTAGCTTATACATATATGCCTGTAATTTCACGACGGCTGAGCCTACCTATTTTGTAGGCTAGTGTTCAAGTGTATATTCTTACACCCTATTTTGCCTTCAAGCCTCTTCAGTAAATTTCTTGTACCCTATAAATAGCCTACAAATAGGTCTATATGTTGGATAACATATGTTATAAAAAGCTGAAGTTTCGATAGGTGCATTAAGAGACATTCGGAAATATCTTAATTAAATAATAATTACTATCTAGCATACATATACTATCTACATTTTACTTCATTATAATTAGTGCTTGCTTACAGTAGTTATAGGGAATGAATGCATTTTAATACTTCCATTATTCTTAACATATACTGGTTTCGACGGCTTACTATAATGTTGCGAAGATTCGGACAACATTTTGATCCCATTTACATGGCTCCAATGACCAGTAAGTTATTGTTTCCATTCTTCATAGTCAATTTTCAAATGCATTGCATGCACAAATGTTTTTATTATTATTATTATCTTTATTAAAAAGTGTCAAAGATGTCAACATAAATGCTGGTTTTCACTCCAGATACACAAAGACACGCATATAGAAAAATCCTTTTGCTCAAAGACTAGCTGTTATTAGTGCTTTCACTTTATGAAAAAATTGTTCTGCCAATACTCGATAACCATAAAGCTTCTCCTTGAGCCTGAGTTGTCAACGCGCTACAGTCAATGATAAATCAAGCTCGTTTTAATTTTTTTTGGCATTACAGTGTAACATAATGTTTCACTAGAAAAATTATTAGTACGAGTGTCTGTAAATGCCCAGGGGTCGGATTTTCGTAGGAAGACGGGAAGAATCTTCCCAGGGAAAAAATATTTCTGGCAGGGAAAATCTCAAAGGGAAGGGATTTATTTTTACGAACAGGGATTTTTAAAATCGTTGACCTTTTTTTGGCAGGGATTTTCAAATTTGTTGACGGGTTTCAGGGAAATTTGTTAAGCAAACAGGGAGTTTTGGCTTGATTGGCCAAATTTGGCAGGGATTTCACGTCTTTTAAGGGTTTTTTTTGCCAACAGGGATTATGAAAATCGTTGACCTTTTTTTCAGCAGCTCAACGAAATCGTTGAGGACCTACAGTGCCAACCAATTGAACCTGGTCG